>VWZV01008324.1:103271-165771 GCA_013397155.1 Irena cyanogastra
TGCTTATAAAAATGAAGCTGTATAAGAATTAATTTTGAATTAATTTTTTACCTCAGTTGAAAGAAACTACAGAAATTAGTAGACACAGGAATTTATACTGGCAATTTATACCATGGTTTTGAACATATCAAACATTTTATCTTTTTTTGGCCAGCTACACTAACTTCAGAGCAGCTACCACTAAAAAAAGTAGTTCTGTATTGCTTCAAAAGATTTTTCTGGATCAAAATACAGAATGCTTATATCTTGTTTGTTAAATTTTTTTAAAGACGCTAAGACCTAGAAGATCTTTCCCATTTTCTCATGGAAGGAGCTCTATATTTGAGTTACACAGTGCAGTAAAGGATCCCAGAATGATTAAAATACCTTTAAGAAATTCATGTCAAAGATGGCATTTAATGTTTACAAAATGTAAATATGCTGAACAGGACTCACTATTTGTGACTGGGGACTTGGAATTGTCACTGTCTTACAGAGTGTCATTGCCAAGTGACTCCAAAATGGGCAAAAAGTCAAATTCATTTTCTAATACTTTAACTAGTACAATTGGCGGGGGAGAGGGAGCGTCTGCTTCTATTTCAAAACAAGTGTGACAGCTCTGGAAAGCACATTTTTAAAATCAATCTGAAATATAAATAATCCTTAATCATGAAGCAGCCAAAACATTGCTATTTCTGAAAGACAAAAGAAAATTGAAGATACACTTCTTCCCTTGGAAGTGTCTCTTATGATTACAATTAATCTATCCCTGAACCTAAGCAGAAATTCAGTTTTGCAATTGCAAGTTCTGCAGTAATGCCAGCAAACTGAATAAACATTTTTAGAATAATTGTTGTACTTATTTTCAGTTCATACCAAATTCACTTTTTGTAGGTGATATCTGGAGGAATGAAGTTATCTTTTTTCCTTTCATTGCTTCTGTAAATCCAGAATTTAAATTTATAGTAAACAATTTGTAAGTATTGGTTTACGTATTATATTTTGTATTAATTTCTGCTTTTTCCCCCTCTTTTTGTTTCCTATTTAGGTGTATGATTGCTGATGAGGTAAGTGATGTTCCTGTTCCTCTAACACTGTCTTTTCTGGTGTTAATGCACTTTGTGCAGATGTGACTTTTTTTTGTTTGAGAGGTGTGGGCAGAAAGGCTGGTAATAAAAGAATCCTGGTTCCTGTGATAGTCAGCAGATATCCTGAAAATACCTAAGTGAGGGAAAAATTGAAACCTGACATAAGTTTAGAAGAATCCTTGAGAGAACTTAAAAGGTTACTTTTAATTGTAGGTTAAATCTCCTGTACTGTTACATTTTAAAAATACTGACTCAGTTGATTTTTTTAAAGTGCTTTATAATTGCATAGCAAGCTATTTTTAGTGCATTATTAGACATTCCTGGCCCAAAGAGGTTTTTAACAGATATGGTTTCCAAAGATGAATTTTTTAAAGTGATCTAATCAAGTAGTAATAGTAAACTTCATTGTGTCCATACATTTAAAAATATATGTTGTATTCTGTATCAGGGAAATCTGAGTCCAGCATTTCTTCCCTCAGATAAAACATTTTTGTAATAATGTTTCTTGAAGTGTTGTCAGTATAAAACCTTTCTGAAAAAGAGAATTGCTGTAGTCTTGCAATTCTAATTTGGGTTTTCTTGACACACCAGGAGAGAGAGGGAGATGGATTATTGGGATTTAAGCATCTCATACTATAAAAATCTCATTACATCTGGAGATAAACTATCCTGGCATAGAATGCAAAATATCTGGGAGCTGTGGAGAATACAAAAGTATTCAAGGGAAGAGAAAAGGGAAGCTTGGGAAAAATCAAAATATCAGCAGTAGCTATTTTTTTATTAAAACAGTTTATTTCCCTCTTTGGACTAGAAAATGAGTTGTGCATAATTATGTTAGCAATAAAAAGTCCTGGAAGATACATTTATTCCAAAATAAAGATTGTATATTTCATAATGACAGTAGGTGTGGCACTGGAGTAAGTACTGCACTGGTGTATATCCTGTGCTTTTTGATCTATCTCTAAATAAAAAAATGTTGGTAAAATTAAATATCAGTATTGTGAGCTTGTATGTAAAAAGAAATTATGGAGGAAAACTCAAGATCAGAGAATAACGGTGCATATCCCTGGATTGTGTAAGATAAAACCAGTATTTTTTGAAAGGTGATGTACAAATATGTTTCCATTTCTTCTCAGAGTGGGGACAGACACAATTCTTCCCCCAAAATTTCAATGTCATCCATTTCCATGCTGGAGAAAGATGGGTTTATATCAAAACCCAAGACCATAATATTTTCTCCAGTTTTTCTAGTGTCTCACATTCTGTTACCTAGCCTGCTGATCAGCTCTTTGGGATCTGCATCCAGCCCTTAGTGTGCTGATGCCAAGAGCCCTGCTTTTATTCCATATTCATTTCACCTGGATTATCACTAGAGCCTGCACAGCCTGAGTTAGGGACACAGCCATAGCAGCAAACTAAAAATGAATGTTATTTTTTTGGGTTTTTTTTCACTTGGATTTGTTTTCAGATGACCTAAGAACTACTGCCACAAGGTGAACTTGCAGGAAGATTTTAATGAAAACTTGGCAATTCTGAATGAAAACTGAGTATTACAGTAGCTTTCCTATTATTTTCTTCCTGGTAATAGTAGAAAAATTTATTGTTTTCTTTTGTACTTGGGAAATCTCTTCATTATATCATTAAGTCAGTTCATTTAGACTCACTACTGGAGCTGTAAGTTGTTGTTTTGTGTCTCACTGCTGTGAGTAGTTAGATAGCAGCAGATGCACTCGAATGTCCACTGGACTCCATGGAAAACCTGCACAGAGTGTTTTAAGGCCCATCTCTGCTTTGGTGTTTCACAGGAGCTGGAAACTAGCTCTTGCCATGTGAACAAGCAGAGGAAATCACTGCATTCTTGAATAAAATTTGGGGGGGGGGGCGGGGGGGGGGAATTTTTTAAACAAAACCCTAAATTCTGAATCTTGTCATCATCTATTGCCATGATTATTCACAGATGGGAGTGTCCCCACCTTGACAGTATGAAGCATGTACTTTCCTGTTAAATGTAAATCTTTTGAATCTTCCCCTTGTCTGTACATCTGAATTCTCACTGTCTGGGCTTTCTTATCTGTGGTGGAGGCCAAGGAGAAACCATCAGCCTTAGTGAAGCAGAGCAGTAGTTTATTTTTGTTGACCCACTGGGTCAAACCCTCAGCTCTTCCCACAGGTCTTTGTTCTTCACTTGCCTATGCAATTGAGGACGAAGTTGTTGTTATTGTAAGAAGGCATCCTATATTTTTCTTTCCTTTGCATAGTCTTTTAAAAATGTTTTTGGTAGCTTAACAAGTTAAAGAGTTTGATCTTTTTAGTCTCTCCTGTTAAGACCCTGAACTGAAAATCTTCTGAGATGAATGGAAATGCTTCTTCTGACTTTGATGAGCTAATCAGATATAATACATGTATTAATACATTTAACTAGGAGAATCTTGTTTCATAAAAGATGATCTGTGGTAACAAAGGGATAATTAAATACATGCTATGTAAGTAGCTCTTTGACTGGATTTCCTTTATTTGGTTCTGTCTTTTCAAATTCTTTTGGGCTCTTCTGAATGGAATATGCTTTCTGAGCAGAGCCTTCTGGTTTTAATGTTGTTCTTTTTTTTTTCTTTTCCCAGATGGGGCTAGGAAAAACAATTCAAGCAATTGCCATTTCATATTACTATAAAAATGAATGGCCTCTCTTAATTGTAGTGCCTTCCTCTCTGAGATACCCTTGGGTGGATGAGATGGAGAAGTGGATTCCAGAACTCTCTCCAGATGACATTAGCATCATTCAGAACAAAACTGATATTGGGTGAGTACAGTTGGTTGTTCTTCTCTAGAAAGGCTTGCTCACCACCCCCTGCTCAAGCAGGGCTACCCTCTAGGCTATCAGAAACACCCTCTGGGCTATCAGCCACTCCTCCCAGTTTTCTGTTTTTGTATTCTAGTAGTTACTCATTTTCTTTGAAGTTGAGGAATCTGCTTTTTGCAAAGTAGCAAATGCTTGTCTGCTGAAAATTAGATTACTTCAGTGTGTTCCAAATTGAACATACACAGTTATTTTTCAACTCTGATGAATTCATTAGCTTCTGTAAAACATTTTTGGAGAACTTCTGGTGTACGTTACAAAATAAGGAAGCAATTACTGTTAGAATTCCATTTAGCACGCTGAGAAAATTTGTAAGTTCGAATACGTAATCCCTAAATAACTGAAAAGGTCATTGTGACCTACGCTTTCTATCTTTAGATTTAATAGCATGAATTCATCAGAGAGGCTATGTCTTGGGTGTTGTTAGAATAACTCTCCTATTACCCTGAATTGCAAGGGTGTTTTTTCTGCTTTACTGTAAATGACTTGGTTGATTTTATGGTAATGTTTAGATGTTGTTCTAAAACTTTGGTGTGAGGGAGACTGATCTTCATGTTTTCTGGGCATATCAGAGAGTGACTTTACTGCCAAGATGTGCTGCTTGGAACCTTCCTGGTAACCACAGAAATCTAACTGAAAATGCATTTTGAAAGCTTCATCACAGGGTAATTCCTACTGATAGTCTGAAAATGGAAGTTCATCACAAGAATATGGAAAATTAGCTTTTTTTTTAAAAGGGATTTATATGAAAGGCACTCAGTGTTTACAGTGCTGGATGCATAAAGAAGAAATGTGGACTAGCCAAAATTATGGGAAAATTAAATGGCAAATGAAATTCTGTCATTTTGTCTGAAATTCTGTCATCTGAAGATTTTTTTAAAGTTACTTACCTTAACTATTATTACTTACTTTTATTCAAAAACAAGAAAATATGAAAACTTGGGTTTCAGCTCATTTAATTCCCAGGAGGCTTCCTAGCTATAAGAGAGGTTCCTGTTGAACTAATTAATATTTTAACATTAAAAAGTGTTTCATGCATTTGTAAGAAAATGCATTCATGCATTTGTAAGGAAAAGCTGCCAAATTTGGTTTAGCATTTTGTTAAATTCTGCCTCCATATGTTAAGTTTTGATTTCTCTCAGTTTAATACTTCGCTTTTCTTCAAAACTTCAAGAACTAAGTTTACTGCTTGAGTGTTAACTTCTTGATTAAAACAGGTTAAAATCAACTTAGGCATCAATTTAGGTTCGTAATTTCTGGCCAAATTTGAAAATGGAAGTTTCTTGAATGAATTGGTTCCACTAAAATAAATAAGTTTATTTGTAATGGTTTTTTATGCACCCTTCAGAAAGGGTAAGGGAAATTCATGCTTTCCTGGTTTCTACATTTATGTGTACAGTGACAGCCAGAGTCAGCAGTGCCCACAATGTCCGTGCTCAAACCACTGCACTTCCATATCCAGGAGCATTAATGTGTAGCTGCATTTACTTTCTTCCTCTTAAATCCTCAAGGAAACTTCAGCTTGCTTGGTTTCTTGATCTCTTGCTACTGAAAAACAAGCAGAAGTGATGCCAGCAAGGCAGTGGTGTCTGACAGATGGGTACACCAGCTATGACTCCATCCTGGTGACTTGTGTGTCTAACAGCTTTGAGTTTCTGTGCTGCTCCTGAAGGGCCACAGTGCTCTCTAGTGATTTTAAAATCAGTTCATGCCTTGAACCTTTATACATCTTGAAATTTGTTATAAAAAGTTAATTTTCGATTAAATACTATTTTTTCGTCTTGTGCCATATGGACTCCCTGCTTCCAGTTTTTTTGTGTTGTTTTGTTTTCTTCTTCTTCTGTTTGAGCAAGAAAAGCTGGATAACAGCTCTGACAGGAATGGGGTTTCCAGGTGGTGAGGTTCAGCCTAGTCTGTACTTTCACAGTGCCCAAATGCTCAGGGACAGTCTGCTTATGAGAGGACTCTTTGTACCCAGAGCAGTAGAAAGCTTGCACAGAGACATTATTACTTCAGGTGTTTGGGTGCTAATTAAGATCTTGGCTTGTGTGTAACTTCTTGTCCACAAAGTGGATTTTTACAATGGGATGCCCCTGGAAAGGAGCACAGAGTAAAGCAATGCATCCAGATAAATGAAATTCCTTCTAAATGCAACGTATGTCTTCTGAAAATGGTTAAGAAATGTGTGTGGTTGATAAGTGTGAGATGTTTTAAACACCAAAAGTTGTTGTTGTTGTTATCCTGACAGCCCACATGTCAATCAACCCAAAAGGAGACATAGATAGTTTCTGAGGTTAGTTTTTTATAATCTCTCTGCTATATTAATTGCCCTAAAATAAAAATTTACTAAGAAAACTTGTGGATTTTCTCTTTCAGGGGAATATCAACCAGCAAAGTAACAATTCTGGGGTATGGGCTGTTAACATCTGATGCACAGACTTTGGTAGACACTTTGTACAGGCAGAACTTCAAGGTGGTTGTGATTGATGAGTCACACTATATGAAATCCAGAAATGCCACCCGTAGCAAGATTTTACTGCCAATTGTTCAGAAAGCTGTCAGAGCTGTTCTCCTTACTGGAACTCCTGCTCTAGGAAGACCTGAAGAGGTATTTGACATGTTGTATTTTATTTGTTTTGGGTTTGTTTTCATTTGGTTTTTTTTTTTTTTGGGGGGGGGATAGTATCAGTAATAAAGGATAAGTTTTGTAGTTTCATTGAATATATTCAATTACATGCATTATGACATCAAAAGGTGCACTGGCTACATCAGGAAGGACAAGTATAAGAAACAAAACCAATTTTGTTTGAGTTGATTTACAAACTTGTTTCAAGCTTGTGCACAGGTGACTTGAAGACAGTGTTTCTTGTAAGAAATTAATCTTGCATGTAACAGACTGGTTGTTGGGTGAAATAAAAAAAAAAGAGCCTAAGCAGAGAACTGCTTGTTTCTCCTGTGTAGGGGAGTCTTCGGTAGACAAGATCTTGTAGTAAATCTTCTACTTCCCTTCATCATCTGTTAAGGAAAGCCCTTAGTTTCACTGGTCTTTTGGATATTCCTGATCTTCACTTAAGTGGAACAAAATACAGGCTGTGCTTGTTGCACATCCAGAATGACAAATTTTCCTTTGAAGGAAGTTCAGCTTACGGAATTAGGGAGGAGCCGAGAGGTAACAAAAACCCCCTTAGGTTTTATACTGAACCCAAGACAACTGCCTTTATTTATCAAATGTAGGGGGGAAATGGAATATAAGAGCTGATTTGTATTCAGGGAACTTGAAAGAGTTATATAAATAATATTTTATGCTTCAGAATTCCTTACCGTGTAAATAGAACTTATGCCAAGATCCTTTATGAATTTAATTTGGTCAAAGAGTTAATAACTTGAGGAAGATATCTGTGGTATGGAAAAGGGCTTGGTATATCATGAGTACTTACCTAAGAATTGAATATGAATATTTATGTTTATGGGTTGTGGATAATTACTAAAACTTCCTGTACAAAGACATTGCAACTAGCACTGGAGGAAGAATTGAAGTTAGAAAGTGATATGCCTTTATATAGTACATGGATACTGAGACCAGTATCCTTGTTAAAGATCTTTAAAGGAAATTCCATCAACCTGTCCTTCACCACAGCAATGGGATCAAAATTAATGACCAAATGGAAAATAATTTGAGATATTTGTTAGTGATACTGATATTTTTCAGTGGCTGACAAGGTGGAGTATAAAAAGCATTAAATGTCTTTAATCAGTTTTGTGTCATAAGCAGAATCTTTGTATAAAGTCTTTAAATGTATAGAAGATTATCTCAGAAGCCAGGAAGCTTTGACATATAACAGCTTGTAAAGCAGGATTCTTCCTGCTTAAGGTCATCTAAACTGGTGTTTACCTCCTGCTACTCAGCAGGTAAAAAAAGCTGTGAAATTTCTGGTCTGTATTGGTATTGTCCATTTTTTGAAGTAAAACTTAAGAATTGAGTAGGTTTTTCATGTATTTTAGGAAGCAGACCACTCATGCAATACCTGCACTGTAGCTTTGCAGAAGCTAAATTTTGGCTCTGAACCAGAACCAGTACACCCATGTACCTGGCAAATGATAAAAACTGTATTTTTTAGGAATAATTTCATCTCATCTGTGTTTCCTTGTTGAATGTGAATCTTTTCCAAGCTGTCAATGCTGTTAGAGTGGTCTGAGTGCTCTGTTCTTTGAGGGCTTCCCTCTCTCAAGACTCCTGAATCCTGTGGAATTTCTTTTGCATGCAGGCCAAGCTGTGTGGTTTTTGTGCAAATATTAAATGTAAACTTAGAGCAAAAAACATGTATTGATTATTTCTGATTAGTCTTCCATTCACAGGCAATTTTAAATTTTTCACTGTTGCTATTTTATTTTCTATACAGCTCTTCATGCAGATTGAGGCACTGTTTCCAAGAAGGTTTGGAACTTGGAATGAATATGCTAAAAAATACTGTGATGCTCGTGTCAGGTATTACTGCCCTTGCTTATTTACATTCTTATGAGCATCTTTGATTTTTCTTGTCATGCCAAGTGAGAGAATCAGTAGGTAGTACCTCTACTGCTCCATCACACCATCTTGCTTTGAAACCCAGGGTCAGCTACCATCTCCTCCATCAAAGAGCATTAGGAAAAGGATGACACTGATTACATTAATGAATTAATGCTGTTAAAGTTTGAAATAAAGTTGAAGCATTCTATTAAGTAAAACTATTTATATATCTACTGTTGTTAGTGTGAGCTGTGGAGATTATCTTCATGACTGGAGTTTTTGACTCTCAGTCTTAAGCTCATGGTTATGTAATAATTTATATCTCTGTCATGGGATCAAGGTTTTTTGCTACCTCACCATATTTGTGTGGGAAAAAAAGTTCAGTACTTGTCTCTATATTTCACAGGCTGACTGTCTTAGCTAAAAATTTCATATTTACAACTTTGCATGTATTCAGAATAACAGATTTTTGTCAGCTAAATTGGCTAGCATTTAGATTTAATTTTTACAATAATAATTACATGGTTTCATATGCATAAAACTTGTTTTTCTCCCTCCATCATGTGCACTTTATCAGTATTTAACTTCAAATAACATGGAAGATCACTGTCTCATCTTCAGACAGAGAAATGCTATTTTTTCCATGGTGTTTTGACTGAATGCATCTGTAATTTTCACACCACAAGTGCGCGTGGGTACAGCATGGTTAGCTACTCAATCATAGATGATTATCTTATTTTTGGAATACCATAAATGTAATAAAAATCAAGTTCAGGGTTTGGCAAGCTTTCAGTGAATAACTTTTTCTTCATTTCATGACTTGGCTGGAACAAAACATCCTGTGGTAATAAACTTGATAGGATTATTTTATGCAGCACTTCCTGTGAAAATATGGGTGGTTTTTCCTTAGGTGTCCATAGACACCTGTTTGAAAGATGAACTCCAAACTATTTCTGTGAGGTTTGCCTGCCATTTCTCTCATATCTCTGATGCTGAGGGTGGAGGAAGGAAGCCTTTATAAGGACAGATATATAAATGGACCAAGGAAGGGATATGAGCAAAAGATGTTGCTGTCTTCCATCTGTGCCATTCCCACTTCACCAGCGCAGAAGTGACTCCCTCAGCCCCTTACCCAAATGATTATATTCAGCTAATTAGAACATTGTTGATAAAGTCAATAAGGCTTAAAAATCTGTAAATTATTGTGGGAGTTTTTGTTTGGTCTCTTAATAAAAATTTCATGCTTTTCACACACTCTTCTGGCCCTGGAAAATGCTACCTGGGCTTTTCTCCAAATCTGTCATGTTCATTATTTTATTGTCTCCTGGTGATACTGACAAAGAAAAGCTGCTGTTCCTGCTGCAACACTTCCTCAAAAACAGCAAAGCAAGGAAAGAATAAGGAAGACTGAGTTAATAAATTCTTTCTCTTTTCAGCCTTTAGCTTCTTAATGTTAGACCTTCTTCCTCTATTTAACTGTGCTCATCAAATAGTATTACTTTAAAGATGATAGCTTAAGCTTTAAATCCTGTCTGTGGCAGTAACTAAGAAGGAATTCTTAGGGAGTGGAAAAAAGGAATATTGATGGTGATATTTGCAGTTTTCATCATGGCTTTCCTGTCTGTAATATAATAAAGATTATTCTTGTGGTGGTATATGCTTCTCATTAGTCCATTGAAACAGGAGCTCCAAAATTAAACCTGAAACTTCTGTTTCCTGTGGACAGTGAAGTATGGGAAGCTGGGAATAGACAGAACTGTGTTCAGGTGATGGGCAGTGACTCCTGCAGGCAGTGGTGCCTGCTGAGAAGTTGAAGCACACTTTCATATCCAATAGTGTGCTTTAAAATTGATTATGTACTGAAGATTTCTATTGAATTTGGAACATCTCATGTTTACACTCTCTATTGATTTATCATTTTCAGGTTTTTTGGTAAAAGAAGGCAATGGGATTGTAGAGGAGCTTCAAACTTAGAGGAACTACATCAACTTTTAAGTGAAATAATGATCAGAAGACTGAAGAATGATGTCCTAACTCAGTTGCCTCCCAAAGTCAGGCAGCGTATTCCATTTGACCTCCCACAAGGTGCAGCAAAGGTAAATTTTCCACTTCTGCTTAAAATACATTTGGTACTAATCGAAATATCTGTGTATGGATATGTATTTTTATGTATGAATGTGTCTTATATGTAGTTACAAAGATTGTGTGAGTATAAAGCAGAGTATCTCTGTTACTGTTTTTAAAAACTAATACAGCAATTATTTTTTTCATCAATGATAAATTTTGTTCTAGTTCTAGTACAATTTTCTGTCTTCTTTTCCCATAGATTTTGAATCCTACAGTTACTTTTAGCCAATTTTGATAGAGTTCTCCAGAGTTCCTAAACATTTCACACTTAAAACCTACCTGTTGAGCTGGCACGTGCTTTGTACTTTGTGTCTAACCACAGGTCTCTTCTGCCTATTAGAATCTGAATGCCACTTTTGCAGAGTGGGAGAAATTAATGAGAAGTTTGAGTTCAGATGCCACTGAAAGCCACTTTTCTCAAGTCATGAATCTGATCACACGCATGTATAAGGAAACAGCCATTGCCAAGGTGAGCCTGCAAGTCTTTCCTTAATATCCCTAAATTATCCAGCATGTGTTTTAACCTCATAAAATTGGTTTTATTGGCCAGAATACAGGATGAGGTTATTTGATCTGTTTTATAATCATGACATGAAGAAACACTCTCTTTTTCTCTATATGTTTATGGAATAGGCAGAATCCCATTACAATGAAAACAGAAATCTGAAGACTGCTGCAATGTGTATTGCATTAGCTGTTGATCACTGATAAATTTTGTTATTAACTGTCATCATTGCTTTAATGGCTTTTGCAAAAGATACTGAAAATTACATTTGACACAGAAGAATTCTATGAATGCTTAAATAGAGCAATATTTTATGATTATGGTATCATGAACATATCAGATTTATTCTTTCAGTTTTGATATATGGCTTTGTGTGTGTGGATACAGAAGTTCTGATTAAATATTACCTTGTCTGTTTGAAATATGTTTGTTTTTCTCAAATATGGATTAAAATATCAGATAATGATGTCCGAATTAAAAGGGGGTTTATCTACATCTTAATCTGGAAGAAGTGCCATGTAATTATGATCTTTTGAGGATAAATGTGGGTTTTTTCTCTCTCTGAAGGAGTTAGTTAGGTTTCTCAAAGACATCAAGTTGTGATATTTTTTTTAAACAAAATTATTCTGAATTATTTGATTCTAAGCAATGTCAGTGTTTGATAAAGTCTTACATGGATAACAAAAGATATGAAAATTTACCTTTTCATGTTACAAGGAATTGAAAGACATGAAAATAAAAACTGTCTTTTTGAACATTTTGTGTGTCTCACTAATGAAAACACTCACTGCAGGCAGGAGCAGTCAAGGACTACATCAAAATGATGCTTGACAATGACAAACTGAAGTTCTTGGTCTTTGCCCATCACCTGAGCATGCTGCAAGCCTGCACAGAGGCAGTGATAGAGAGCAAGGTAAAGCCTTAACAAATGTGCACACAAATTTACCTTCACTTACACCAATGGCTGTCAGCTGTGTTTGAATTCAGCAGAACTGCACACCAGTACAGCAGTGGAAGGATTTTATGTGTATATGGATCAGTACCACTGGATTAAAAGGGAACATGTGGTTCTGAAGAACTGCTTTGTGTTTTAGGATGATGTAAACACACTTGTGTCTGGTATGACTTTATTAGTATTGTTTAATCAATACTGAAGGCAATTGTTTTCCAAATTTTTCTACCAGTATGCTTCTGTCTGTTTCTGAGGGGTTTTAACTGCACACTATCATCTCACCTGAATGTTTAATTCAAAGCAGTAAAAATGTTTGCAAACAGCTTTCACCTTATTTTGATCACAGACTCTTAACTACTGCTTGGGAATGGTGGCTAACTTCACTATTTTGTATTTTTATTCTTTTTAACTGTTTGGAATTTTAAAAAATGGCGTCAGGGTAATTCTTTTGTGTAATATTCCATTTTAAGATCCCATGTTCATTCCATCTTCTACTTTTGCAAACAGGGAATACAAAGTTGACACTTCTCTAGACAGAGACTTAATTTTAAATCAAAGGGCAAAAGAGTGCTAATGTATCCTGATCCCCATGACAGGAATAGAACAGTGCTTTTCCTGTTTTTATTGGGGGACAGGGAGGGATTGAAGACAGGCACTGATGATGTCATTTAGTCTCTGTTGTGATGTTCCAGGCTCGCTACATCCGAATAGATGGGAGTGTTCCCTCTGCAGAGAGGATTCACCTCGTCAATCAGTTCCAGAAGGACCCTGAAACCCGGGTTGCTATTTTGAGTATTCAGGCAGCTGGTCAGGTAGGGCAGAACAGAAAATATGAGAACTAATACACTTGAAGAACATAGCTGCTGAAATCATTGATGACTGAAGTGGTTTACTGAAGGCAATTTATCTTCGTCCAGTTTGTCCTTTGTAGACCCTGTGTTCGTTTCTTTGTACTAATTATGTTAACTATTCTAAGCCTCTATTGAATTTATTTGAGCTAAATGATGATAAGCAGCAGTATCTCATTCTTGAATAATTAGAAAAACTCCATTTCTCTAAAAGCACTAGATTAATTAGAAATAGATGTTATTCCATAATGAAAAGCAATGTGAAGTCTTTGCACAATATTGAAGTATTTTTTGAATCTGAGGCCCAAGGAAGAATCAGTAAAATAAACCCATCTGCTGTTGAGGACCACCTCAACTACCCTCTTACTTCCATATTAAAATCTCCTGTACAACCTTTAGCTTGTTAAAGCTAAAGATAATCAGATAATCAGTTTTTGTGTGTGGTATCTGTGTTTTAAAGAATACATCTACTTATTCTGCTTAGGGTTTAACATTCACTGCTGCCACTCACGTTGTGTTTGCTGAATTATATTGGGATCCAGGCCACATTAAACAAGCAGAAGACAGAGCACACCGCATTGGGCAGTGCAGCTCAGTGAACATTCACTTCCTGATTGCCAAAGGAACCATGGACACCCTCATGTGGGCAATGCTGAACCGCAAGGTGGGTGTGCAGAGGGGCCCAGGGGTCAGAGCTCGCTGTGCTTGGGGCTGCACTCCAGTGCCACAACAGTCTTGTTTATCTGGAATACTCTCTAAGATAAATTGATACACCTACAATTGATAATCATCAAAATGGCCATGTTCGTTCTGATTTAGTCTTTTCTAGCTCTTCATTCAAGATGCAAAGATAATGAGTCTTTGCCAAGGGCAATGGGATGGTTCATATCCACAGGAGATGGTTGTTTTATCTTCTAGCTTTTTATTGCTGTTGTTTCTCAGCTTATAGTTTTAAGACATTCAGGCATTCTGCTCACTCATAATAGCTAGAATTTGTTGTGGGTTGCTTTTTTCTAATGGAATGAATGTTGTGCCTAAATTAAGCTTCCTTTCTGAGAGGCAGAGGCATTCTCAGATAATTCTTTTTCAGTAGATCCAAGATTACACTAATCTTTTCTTCTGTTGCCATTTTCCACAGGTATCACCCAATTGTTGGTAGCAGTTGGAGAATCATAAAATGGTTTAGGTTGGAAGGGTCCTTAAAGCTCATCCTGCCTGGTGCATTATGAGTCTTCTTAAACATGGAAGAGATGGGGCTCAGTAATTCAACAACTATTTACTTTACAAGTTCTGTAACAAAATAATTCTGCCAGTATTTGTCTCCACATGCCAAGCAAAACATGTTAAGACTGTTAGAGGTGTACACAGTGCATATATTCTCTTTTATCTTCAATGAATGCTGACACTTTGTGTACAGCTTCACTGGTTGCAGTGTGCTAAACACAGCACTTACCATTATGGTGTTCCTGCAGGCCAAAGTCACAGGCAGCACCTTGAATGGCAAGAAAGAGAAAATGCAGGCTGAAGAAGGTGATAAGGACAAATGGGATTTTTTGAGTTTTGCTGAGACCTGGACCCCAAATGAAAGTCTAGAAGATCCCCAAAATGAACTTTTATTTACACATGTAAGACTTGAAACTTTGGGTTTTTTCTGTTTCCTTTCATTTTAAATTAATTGTAGCAGCCATTTGCTTCAGCTTTCTGTGCACTTCAGACATTACTAATGGAGAAACACCAAAAAAGTAGGAAAAAGTAATGTAAATTCCATTTTAAAACTCAAGTGAAGTTGGGAAAAGTGCTCTGTGGGGAATAAATGTCATCTACATCTCCTTATGTTATGTTTAGGTGACTGAGCCACTCTCAGAGCCAGAGAAAACCAAGAAATTTCTGTTCAAAGGACATCTTTGCTAACTGTGCTGAATTAATTGGACTAATATTTAAAACGGTGTTTGAAAGCCTTTCCTTGTAATGAACATCTTCAAAAAAGGCACACAGCTTATCAGTTCTGTGTATCTATTTTCTGGTAGTGCCATTTCAGAATTTCCAGGAGAATATTGAAAATACTTTTCTGAAATCGGGAGATGGAATGTTGAACTGCTTTTTCTGCTATTTGTTCTAGAAGTTATCTTTTGTTAAAGATACTTTTGTTTACCGGTTTCTGATTCAGTCATAAGTGGGGTTTAGAGGTCTTTTCCAACCTAAATGATTCTGTGATTCTGTATTCCTGTCCTCTCCCCTAGTTTGAAAAGGACAGACAGCATGACATACGTTCCTTCTTTTCCCCCAAATCCCCCACGGAGAAGAAACGCAAAAGATTTTCTGGTGATGAATTGTTATATAATGATTCAGAATCTTCTGCAGTCACAAAAGAAGAGGATGCAGAGGAGGGTGATGAAAACCTGGATTCCACAAGGATAAGTGAGGTTGAGACAATTTGTGGTGAAGATACTTGTGAACATGAAGCCAAAAGAGCAAAGAGCATAAGTGGATCGACCCCAGTCAGCTCCAGTAAAAAAAAGAAAACATTTCTGACTGGAAAAAAGCCTTCTTTGTTTTCAGAAAAAAACAGTGAACTCCGTCCCTGTGGCTTAAATACTTCAAGTGAAAGTGCAGCTTTAAATAAAGTTTGGCACTGCAGTGCTTGCACTTACACTAACAATGCTCTGCTGCCTTACTGTGAGATGTGCCATTGCCCGCAGAGCAGAGATGGTGAGTAAGGGGTGCTGCAGAGGGAAAGGTGCATTTTTCATTTCAGTTGTGATCAGGCTCAGAAATCACAATTTTTTTGAACCTGTGACTACACAGAAGTCTAGGAAAATATGATGCTCCTTAGTCTTGCTTTCCCCAAGGATCGTTTACATAAGTCTAACTTGAAACAAGTGAAAAATACCCATAAAATGTTAACAGGATATAAATTCCGTAAGGAAGAATATATCCTTTGCTTTGTTTGCAGCAAATATCCCTCTCATCTTCCTTGAGGTTTATGGTTATTCTAAATACAATTAAACTGCAGAACTTTTCTTTACCTTTCAAAAGTAAGCAGTGGGGTGTTGGAGTTTTATTAACTTGAGCATTGTGTATTTGTCATGAGAGACATTATCTGGAAAATATGGCTGTTCTTTCTCCACCAGCTCACAGTAGATGTCTTTTACTAAATTTATTTAAGCTATCTGGAAAATTAATGAAACATTTTTATAAATATATGCTGATATTTGTCATTTTAGTTGCAAAGCCATGAGCAAGGTTCTTTTTGCTTCCTTTTTTATTTATTTAAATCTCTGGGCTTGTTCAAATAAGACAACTTCTGAGTTTCACAGCTATAAATCAGTGCCTTGGAAAACAACTTTGTATGTTTATGGTATACAATAACTGTATATAATACAGAATTGCTAGCTGCATTGTTTATTACATATATATTTTGACATTAATCTGGGTGCACAGGATTTCATAAATTAAAAGCTTTGTTCCATGTGTTTGTTATCCTACCATTAAAGTTAGCTCTAACTTCCTAAGTGGTTGCACCATAATAATATTAGAGAATGCAGTGCCATTTCTTTGTATTTCAGTGACATGTTCCTGTCTCAGATGTGTTATTAGGTACCTGCCAGGTAACACAAATTATCACTTTGCTTCTTTCTTTGTTTTGAGGTGAGAGAAATGGTGAAGCTCCCAGGAGCCAGAGTGAGGAAGGAGTGTCAGAGAAGCCCAGGAGATACGGAGAGAGAGCAGAGGGCAGTGCTGAAGGCAGAAGAGGAAATCTAGGGGAATTAGGAGCCCATGAATCTCTTGAAATCAGAGAACAGGAAACTGTTGGCAGTGAAAAGGAAGAAAGCGAAAAAGAATGTGGAGAAGGTAAAGTGAGACTCTGAAAGAACAATTCTATCCCATTGTTAAACTGAATTAAATGCCTCTGGCATGAAAAAAATGGCTTTTAAATAAAAACCTACACCTCTGAAACACAGAAGTACAAACACCAGCATGGGACTTTTCTCATTTTGGCCTGAGCCATTTGTTGAATTTGGATGCTGGATAAGCCCAGCCTTTCCACACAGCTCTTGGAGCAAACTAGAGCTGACTGACTTCAGGACTGTGTCAAACCAGCAGCTGGGAATGTGGATGGTTTTACTGGAACTCAGGACAGATACAGGCAAACAGATGATGGGTCATTCAGGAGAAAAATAAAATACACAAATGCCTTAATAGTTTGCTGCTTGAGCTCTGCACCTTATGTTGTTCTGGAATTAGATACATATTTAATATTATTTTTAATGTCAGAGTAGAATGAATTAATAAAAATCTTTAATGTCAACATTTTTTCTGTTGTAGATAAATCAGACACATTCCAAATATATGATGGGCTTATGTTTTGTGCAAGCAGGAATACTGATAGAATCCACCTCTATACAAAGGTAAACCTGAATATGCATGGTTATTGTCATTTTAAAATTGCAAAGGAAAATGTTGCCCTATGAAATGTTTCTGTATGCTCTCCTTTGTTATGTTTGATGTAAAACCATTAATATTTTTGTATTAACTGAAATATACAAAAAAATAGGTAGTTTATCATTCTAGTTATTTTTCTCAATGGAATTAAGTAATAATTCCTTAGATACTTAACTTCCAACACTTGGCTTACAGAATTGGGCTAATACATTAGCCCACTGTTAGAAATTTCAGTGACAGTTGTTTAAAATTCTTTTTTCATTATTAGTGTCTTATCACAAAATAACTTGAATAGAATAACATTGAAAATTCAAATAAAAAATGACAGTAAATCCTGACTCACTAAGTAAATAAAACATTGCCACATTTTCAGAAAGCTCAACATTGGTGCTGTGTGTAAGTCATTAACTTCCTGAATAAAGCCCATTATCATTAATCTGCTGTGGTGATTGCATACAGAAACCTGCAGCTGGGAATTTTTCAGGTCATTATTCAAGGGGAAGTCAGGACTTGCCAATTTCTTATTTCAAGGGATAGGGAAGTTCAGTGGGAAGATTTCTTCAAATTACTGAGTGAATCAGGGGGTTCAGGTGCCACTAAAGCAGCACAGGTAACAGAGGGCAAGTCTTTGGGATAAGACATTTTTATGAGGCTGATGCAGCTGGGAAAAGTCAAAAAGAGTCAAAAAGTCTTCTTGAATCTGAAAATGTTATATGTACTTACAGTGTGTGCTGCTGCCTAGCTTCACACATTTTATTCAGACAAAGATGCATTTTGGGTAGGGTTTGTGCAATTGTCTGGTTTGGGTTTTGCTGGGCTTAGAGATTACTTGTGCCAGATACTGCACAAAATCTGCTGAATGGTGAGACCCCAGCGAATTCTGCTTTGACTCCTTCTCTCGAATGCTTGAGAATCATCGATGAGTTCCTTGATGTACCCACTGGGACAACTTATTCCTTTAAAAATTAAGTGAAGAACTTTTTCAGACATTAAAAAGAAGTATGATAAACAATGTTCAAGAATTCTTATTTTAAATTGTAATGAAGTGGCATTCTCCTATCTCAAATCATTCATTTCCCTTAGCATTCAGCCACGAGGATTGTAATTTCAGTTTAATATGAGGCAGTTTGTGTATCTGAACTATTTGCAAAGAAAAAAATCAGATCTATTAAAAGTTAAAATGTTCAGCCGTGTTACTTTTAGGTAGATTAATATGAATCATCTTTCTTGCATTTTTTCTGTTATCTCTGTGCCTTATTGTTAATTCTGGAAAAATTTGACCTTGAGGGACTAAATGTAGTAGGAAGGGAGGAGAAGTCACTTGAAACAGATTACTTTTTGTACATTGTGCTACATTGCATCTGTAAACAAAACTGTTTGCTTGTCTAGGATGGTGAACCACTGAATCATAATTTCATTCCATTGGACATACAGCTGGATAACTGGGAAGATTTACCAGAGGCTTTCCAGAACAAAAAAAATCGTGCATTGGTAAGAACAAGTTCTACTGTCACAGCAATATAATATTTAATGCAGAAGGAGATTACCTACTTTTACAAAAACAAATGCAGAATACTGCCAGGCCTCAGGATATAGGCACCATTTCATCAAAGCAATCTTACAGATGTTGATGTGAATATTAATTATGGAGTCTGTTACTCTGGCAAATTATTGTGCCTCCTGTTCATGTTACAGAAGGAATTAACCAGGCATCATTTCATTTCTCATTTACAGGATTAGTTACTAACTTTCATAAGTCAACAAAATAACTTCTTAAAGGTTCTGAATTAAATGGAGCACACTCTAAATAAATGTTCTAGACTGTATCAGAGCTGCAGGCCTGAGCAGGCCTCCACTGCACTCCCCCTTTGGTCTACTAACAGTTTTCAAAACAGTGTCAGGCACAGCTCCACAGAGACATTCAGTTAATATAGGAACAAAGATCCCATTCATAATGGGGTTTGAGAAGAACACTGCAACCACAAGTACTCAAGTAAGGAAATTCTGATTTAAACTGCACGGAAAATATTTTCTGCTTAACTTAAAATCTGATTTTCCAAAGAGAAAACCATCATGTCGGAATAAAACTGATTCTTTCTGTAGGTTCTCCAGCAAGGTTGGAATTTAAATTTGTAATGGGGATACCTGACTGATTGAACCAGCTGTTGTGTGAAGCAGCTACTGAGTGAGTTCCACAGATGGGGGCTGTGAAGAGTTAGTTGAAAGCACCATCTATGATTGTAGGAGCTGTTTCCAGCCAGTGTAGAATGCACTAATCCATGGCACTGTTTTGCTGTAATTAGTCCTGTGCAAAGCCTGTCCTGCTGCTGACTGTCATGTTCTCTACCAGATCCTGAGGTTTGTGAAAGAATGGACTCATCTAACAGCAATGAAACAGAAGATTGTCAGGAAAAGTGGTCAGATATTTTGTAGTCCCATTCATGCTGCAGGGGAGTTGTCTAAAAAGCAGTCAGTGGGCAGCAGCACAAAGAGGTATGTGGGGTTTGGTTTTTAATTCCTCCTACCAATTACTGCAGAAAGTTTGATTTATTTAATGTGACCTTCAGTGGAATGATGCTAAGTCTGAAGTGGACATTCAGTGATTGCTTGTCACAGTGACAGAGGCAGCCAGGCATGTTGATGAATCTGCTGGAAGTGTCTCCTTCCCTGGCCAGCTCTGTGCCCCATTCAGCAGCTGCTCTGGCTCTGCTGCACTGCCTGTTTTAATATCTGGAACTTGCCAGGTGTTTTTTAAAGGAAAAACCCTGACCTCAGGGCCACAACAGAAAAGGTCAAAGCATCTTGTTCTGCCCACCTGGAAGCAGAAATAAATCATTAGTTGCTATCAGTGAGATAATATTTTATTCATAGTTCACAGCCAACTCTAACCCTTTCCAGTTCTTTTCTTTAAGCAGTTCTGTTCTCTGTGGATAACATTTGTCAAAACTGTGGCCCTCTTTGCTGAGTGAAAAGGGCTGGTGTTTGATCCTTGTTAAAACCTGAATGTACCTTTGATTCCCTTTCTTTTTCTAATGTGGTCTTCCTTGACAGACATTTGTAGCCTTAGTGTTGTCATTGCTCTGCACAGAACATGTCAGGCAAACCATCTAAAACCTTCTTATTCCCCTGAATCCCTACTGTTAAATTCCTCAGGGTGACTGTTTTGGCTGTAGGTAAGAATTAAGTAAATAAATTGTTTGTAATTCCAGTAGTATAAGAAGCAGAGGGTAATAACTGTTTGTTAAGCTCTTGCCTGATTGTGTCCTTCCATAAAGTATAGGAAAAATCTGTGGATGGTGTTAGAAAACGTGCCAAGACCTACAGCAGCCTTGTAAGGTGGGGTGTAGAGTTTGGCAGATGTTCAGTACAGAGGTCTCCTCAGGAGTTGCCTGAATAGTGGCTTCTCTAAAGCAATTTTAAGTTTTTAACAAAGAGCAGTTGTGTTTCACATGAAAATAAAGTGGGGAGATCAAACATAACTAACAGAGCAAGGAGTCCTCCAGAGCTTGTAAAGCTTCCTGGATTATCCAATGTCACTGAGACTTCACCTAACTGAAACAAAATGCCTTTCAGGTTTCACTGGCAGGATCAAATTATAGTAATTTTTAATTGTTATACACAAACCAAATTACCTGTTCACTGGTTAGAATTCACTTTTAGAAGAAGATATTGAATATAGAAGTATATAAAGCACATTTTCCCAAACTTACTTCATTTTTCATCCTGAAAATAATGAATGTTTGAAGAGAATGTGCGGTACCAATCTTGCTGCAGCCCAGAGTGCTGTTCCTCAAGGGAGATTGCTCCCTTTGCTGACAGGATTTGTCACTCTCTCAGATATGTGACCAGGGAAGATGTGGCAGCAGCCTCCCTCTCCAGGGCCAGCAGCAGCGGGGGCAGCGTTCGCCTCATCTCCAAAGAAATGGGGGCTTCTCTGGACAAAGGTGCTTCTCCTGAACCATCCACAAAGTAGGTTTATTAATGCAGTAGGGTGATTAAGTTCTTTTGCCACTTTTTTTTTAATGGTAGTAAAATTATTTGCTATGAGTGTCTGCTTTGCTGAAGTAGAGTAGTTAGATAAGAAACTTGCTGTAGTGCTAATGAGCTCTGTTTTATTCTTGTAACAATTTAGATTTCATCTGTTGTCTGCCGACAGAGCTGCTAATTAACTGAGTCTGACTAAAATAAAACAAGAGAATAGTTATGTGATTCAGTTAGAGAAAAGAATGTTAGCTCAGCCCTCCTGTGAGATCAACATCAAACTGGGGACACCAAATTTGCTCCCAATTTGCCTCAATTTTTTTTAAATGGAGCAAATGGGAGAAAAGAAGTGAAAATTCCAAACAAAAATTACCCTTTAAAAAAATTTTCTTAAACAAGCACTGTGTATCCTACTTTGTTTTCAGTGGGAAATTGATAGGCAGCCATGAAAACTGAAAAGAGAAACCAGGATCTTTTCCCTTGACGTCTGTTAAAGAGGGGGCTGAAACATTTTACTTTTGTATATGTATGTGCCTGATAGAAATCATGATATCTTTACAAATACAGCATTATTTCAGGTAATAATTGAGTGTAGTAAGACGTGTAAAAGAAAAATCTGCCTTGTTATATTGCCAAATTTTTTTAAAATGGAAATGTAAACCAAGTAAAGGATTTGCACTGTGCAGGTATCAATTTGAGCAAGGTATTATTTCAGCTAAAATGATTTTTCAGAATGTAAAAGGTACCTAATCGAAATACACAGTGCAAAAATCCCCCATGAACTGGGCTGCTGAATACATCACACATTGTTTATCCAGAGCTGTACTTTGTTCTCTGCCATCAGCTTCCTTTCAGAAACTGGAAATGATCCCTCAGCCCTTCCTCCAGGGCAGATTGACACCGGGGGCTCCTCCCTGTCCAGAGGGTATCTGCAGGCCCTGGACAAGCAGGGGACCCCGCTGTGCCTCAGCTGCCAGCAGCCAACAGCTCAGCCCCCGCCCGGCTGCCCGGCCTGGGACACGCGCTTCTGCTGCCACGCCTGCCAGGAGGACTTCTCCATCCGCTCCAGCCAGAGCTACCTCCGCAACAAGGTGTTCCAGATCGAGCACGGCGTGTGCCAGTGCTGCCAGCACAACGCCCAGGAGCTTTATCTCAGCGTCAGGGATGCACCCAGGAGCCAGAGGAAGCAGCTTCTGGAGAGTTCTTGGATGTCTCACCTCCCCCTTGGGCAGGTGATGGTTCTGGGGTGTCAGCAGTAACAGCTTGTCTGTGCGGAGAGTTTAGAGGCAGCCAAAAATGTTCTTACATATTCAAGATAGAAAGGTAACCTAGTACCAACAACAGAACAAGAAAAAACAAGTCCTTAAAAGCAATCAAACTAACTAAATCCCATTGTCTTCTAACACCTCTAAAAGGCACAGGCATCAGAGCTCTGATGCTGTAGGGAGGTGCATGTACAGCCAGGGCTGAGTGAAAACATGCCAACTACTTAGAGCTGTTGCTTGTCCAGTGGGAGTAACTAAAAAATGCCAAGGCTGGTTTTCTTTATCTTGATGCAAACTATAGATGGCTACTTCCCAGAATTTCTTTGTTCCTACAGTAGGATGTCCATGTAGTTGAGGGGTGTCTCACCCCTGCCATGTCCTTTGTGTGCTGCAGCTGAATGAGATGATCAGGAGCCCGGCGGAGGGGCAGTTCTGGCAGGTGGACCACATCCAGCCTGTGTACAGTGGAGGAGGACAGTGCTCCCTGGAGAACCTTCAGACCCTGTGCACAGCCTGCCACAGAGAGGTCAGTGTGTGGAGCCAGGAATCCTGCCCTCTCACAGGGAACAGCAGGGGGAAACTGCACTTAGGCTCCTCCTCAGCCTTGCTCCCTTCTGCTGCAGAGCCCCAGTGCTCACAGCCTCTCCTTCCCATACACCAAAGGTGGAAAGGCAGCATTTAACTATTACAATATGACAGTTTCCTCTGGATTTGGGAAAATGTTGCCTTAATAAACATGTGCATTTCATCATGCTCTCTACTGCAAAGATAGACTGGAGTTTAACTGTGAGCTAATGCTTTCTGCTGGATGTGTTGCCAAGTATCAATACTCACCGAACCAACCTGTCTCTCTCTTTTGCAGAGAACTGCAAAACAGGCCAAGGAGAGAAGCCAGCTGAAGAGAAGGTCTTTAGCTACAAAGTATGCCTGTGATATCACCAAATTTTTGGTGAAGAAATAAAATGCACAATACATTCAGGTACACTGTAACTGTGAAACCAATATAGTTAGTGTTTTCCTCTTGCACTGATTTAACAGAAATTGCTGTTATCATGCTGTTGGTAGAGAGAAGAAAATAAGGAATTAAACCAAAGACATTATATGTAACATCCAAAGTACTTGATCATCATGATTTTTTATGGCCCTGGTTTAAAGCTGAATTTCTGTGTGTAACTTTAATGCCATTTTGAAGCATTATGGTTTCCTCTTGCAGGTTAGTGAGGGCTGTCAGAATTTAAGGAAGTTCTGTTGAAACTGCTGGTGATATTACAGGGTTCAATTGTATTGAGAACTTTGTGGACCTAGAAGATGTCTTAGTTTTAATTCTTTTTGTTGCTCACATACCAAAACCAAAGAATAAAATACAGTGATTATGACAAAAACTAGCTCAAGTGATTTATCTCCTCTAGCGCTGCTCACCCACAGAAGGCTGACTCCTGGCTTGGGCCTGAGTTATAGGACTTTGGAATTTAGAACTGATGTCAGTTGAATTCTGGTTTTACTCAAACCAGCTTGTATTGAAATGTTACTCAGGATAGGAAGCATGGAATATTAGCAATTATCTCATCAAAGTTCATTTCTGGGAAATGCTACAGTCAGATTCTCCTTAATGAGATTGCAGATATACTGGTAATTTTGGACTGCTTACCTGGCTTGCTTTACAGTTACTTTAAATAAATACAGTTCTTTCTCCTGGTCTCTCCTAAATCCTTAAGAATTCTGAGTTGTAAGCTCATAAAGCAGACCTGTGCACAGCACACCATGACAGTGCAGGGCTGCAATTTCAACTACAGCTACTTAAAATAAGCTGAGTTATTCTTCTGAGAAAAATCCTTGAAGTTATAAACTCTGGAACAGAGAAAAAGACTGATTAAGACAAGATAGTTGCATGAGTGCACCATTTTCTACAGTCAAACTAACAGGCCTTTAGCTGTGTTAATGTTTGTAGTGTCTGAGTATGATAAAGGAATCACCTCTCCAGCAGTTTAAATGACCAGGTAGGAATAGCCTGATAGCCAAGTATGAGAGACTTTCAAGTTTCTGCAGCCTCTACAAGAGGTGACACTGCAGTATAATATTTCATTAGAGAGAAGGAAACCAAAAGTATTGGGGAAGAAGCTTAACCTAAATTTTACTTATCAGTAAATCAGGAATTGCCTGGTGTAATTCATTTTAAAGAACTCAAACAGTTCTTTATCATACTTACCCTGACGTCTGAGGAAACACACAAACAGCCCAGAAAACAAGGTCTGTGACAAGATTTGTTAACTCTTCTTCATCCTGAAAAATATATTTCTACTTCACAGGACTTTCTGTGAGGAGAAAAGACTGATCCCTGTCCCCTCAAAGAAGTTTTAGGGTTAACACCTGGGATCCTGCTACTAACAGCAGAACTCAACTCTGTATTCAGTGTAGTCACAATGTCTTTCCTGGATCAGAGCATGCAAGGAGGGCATGGAAAAGCATGGGAATATTGAGAGCCAACAGTACGTTCCTCTTTATTGAGTAATGGCCACAATACTGTAGCTGTTTGTACATTTGTAAAGTAATGCTGATCTGCTGATTCTCATTCAAACAGATGAAGGCCACTGTAAAGCAACATTGGCACATGTGGGGTGAGGGGCCAGAGGTGACAGAGCTGTCCGCTCCTCTCCCATCAATGACAGGGAGTGCAGACAGCCTGGGTAAACACAGTGAGTTGCTCACAGTGAAACACCTCCAGGGTGTCACTTCCATCCAGCTTTGGCCCTTGCACAAAGGCAAGGATATAAAGTATCCCAACCTCTGAGTGATCCACTGTAGGCTGTCAGTCAGACTCACACACCACTTAGTACTGTCTGGGAGAAGTGACGAGATCTGGACAACCAGGAGAGTTTAGCACAAACGAAGTTTAGCACAAACTAGGGTATGAACTGTACACTTTAAATAAAAATAAGGATATTTCAGAAGCACTTGAAATAGTGATTAACCAAAAAATACTGGGCTCTGTGATTATGATTAGTAATAAATATAATTACTTAATGTTTATATATATCAATTTAAGTAGACTAATGTCACTTGATAAAGTCTGATCCTGAAGTGTAAAGCAGCACATTCTGAATGAATTTCAACATGAATATTTGCACACAGCCCATTCAGGTCCGTAATTAAGCTAATGTAAGGAAAGGAAAATACGCTCCCTTTGGACAGAGAATTTGAAACCACTCCTGAAGCCATTCCAAACCTCGGAGATGAGTTGCTCCAGCCACCTCTCACGGCGGCCAATCCAAGTCCTTGGGAAGCAGCGCTCCGGCTGCAGCACACGCCAGTCCCTCTGCAGCGCTCCCTGCCCGCAGCAATGAGCCCCCGCCGCACGGGCCGCGTCAGAAGAAGGTGGTGTCCGCCGAGAAGGCCCCTGCCAGCCGGAAATCCTCGCGGGTCAGCACGCTGTACATGCGCTGCGGCAGCGCCTTGGAGTAGGGGGCGGGCCGGGGCACCGAGGTGCGCAGGATCACCTCCCGGCCCGTGGGCGGGGGGAACTCCGACTGCACCCCCTGCCTGCGCTCCTCCTGCGAGCCCGAGCGCCGCAGCTCCTCCTCCAGCGGCGGCACGGCGGGGACCTGCGACAGAGCACAGTGACAGGGCAGGCTGCTGCCTAACACACTGGGATTCAGAGAACTGCTCTCAGAGGACGATTAGAAATGGGGAAGACATCTAGAGGCTTTATGTGTACACAGAGCAAAGCACTAATGGGATGCTACGAAATAAAGCGAACGCAACCAGATGGAAGAACCCTTGTGCGGATGGTGAAGCTCTGCCCAGCTGAAGTTCTGATGTGGCAGTGTGAAACAAGGGTTGTGGCTGGAGGAAATGGCCCCTTCTCAGACAGGGTGCTCTCCTCAGCTCTCTGCAGCTACAAGAGGCCAAGGCAGCCTCCACTTCAAAATCATCAGTGCCACTACTGCAGTCCTGACAGTCACCTGCCTTTCAGACTCCAACACTACTGCAGGATGGGCTTCTCATGGCCAGGGAGCCTTGCTGAAATCCCTCTGCAGAGCGAGCAAGACGCTGCACAATCCTTTCAGCTGCTCATTGCCTCAGAGCCAGGCAGCTGGATACTGGAAGAAGGGCTGGCATGCCCAATAAACATTCCCTAATTATGTATACCTATGGATTCACACTTCCCCACTAATACCCTAAATAGGGTCCTTCCTAATTCAAGCATGTACAGCTCCACACTGGCACCATCACTGAGGTGTGGCAGAAGCCACTGGCTGCCCCTTGTGGTCCCTTGTTGCTGCCCCTCTGCTCCCAGCCCTCTCCCAGGAGTGGGGAGAGCCGGCCCTGCTTGGCCCTGCAGGCTGTGCCACAGAACGCACCAGGGACAAGTGCCATGTGTTCCCACAAGAATAGCTCGAGGAAACCAGCAGAGATCATCCCTGTGCTACACTCCACACAGTTACCCTGCTTCTCTCCCAAATATCTATGTCCAAAAAGTTCCATAGCTTCAGGAAGCACTAGTGTTGGGAATGCAGCATCCCGCTGATTGTTCATCACCACCTCCCCCCAAAACATCAACAAACAAACAGTGGTGGCAACAAAGAATATAAAGGTATGGCCACATATTTCAGCATCAGAAAACATCAATACTCACTTGAAGAAATGTTTTTTTTTGGCTGGGTTTTTTTGAGAGTTTTTTTTTTTTTTTTAGTTTTTTTAATTAAACATTTCTCTCTCTTTTCACGATGCATTATTAGGCTCTAAAAATGAAGTGTGAATGCAGAAAAACCATTCTGGAAACACAAAGTTACTTTTATGCTCAACATGTGAACACCAGTACAAACTAAATCTGACTGCTGCACTATATCCACCAGAAGGTTCAGCTCTATGCAGAGAAGATGAGAGGGAAAGGAGGGACAAAGTCGGTTACCTCATCAGAAGATTCAGTCAGCTTGGAAAGGGATGAGAAAAGAACCAGTGATGAAAGACAGAAACAAAGGCAAGTCAGAGATGACTTACAAGAGGTTAGGAGGAGACTGTAGGTTTAAGAGACATCATGCACTCCAAGAACATGCACTGGCTATCAGAATTTTCATGAGAAAACTTAACAGAACACATTATACACAGCTTAGAGAGGAGTCCAGGTTCAAAAGGTAATGAACAAGGAACTCATTTCACTTCTATTTACCAAACAGCTCTCTACTGAAATAACTCATGGCAGGTTAAACAACAAAGTGCGGTTTGTAGCAAGTTGGTTCCTGTCACACTAAGAAACCTTAACTAACACTGAGCAGCTACTAGTGGGAAATACCTGTAACCCTGCTTTAGTTAATGGTGTTTCAAAACAAAACCCTAGAAATTTGCACACATCCTAAGGGTAGAAACTTAATCAGATTTGAAAACACACTGCCTTTCTTAAAGAGGCAAGTGCATATGTGTGCATCACTTACAGGGCACAGTCTTGGGCTTTACAGGGTAAGGGTGGCTAGTTGACAGGTTCAGATTTGCAAACACATTTTCCATAGAGACTGGAAGAATAAAAGAAGTGTCCTGATTTTCATTCCTCAGAATAACCATGGTCTGTTTTCAGAATGGTCCTTTTCATGCTGAGTTGCAAAATACAGATTATTACAAAAACCTTGATCCCTTTAAAGTGTTTAACACCCAATCACAACATTTTTCCAGCAATTATTTCCAAATGAGATTTCAGGCTGCTACCCTGTTATTACCACTGTAGTTAAATTTGAGTTAGAAAATCTGATGCTATGAACAAGTGTAATTCTGATAGAAACTAAAGGCTGACTTCAGTCCATGAGGTTTGGAAATCAATACTTTCAGACTAATTATTCCAAAGACTGTTTAAGAGAAAAAGGCAACATTTATATCAATATCAGCAAGGGAAGGGTCTCCAGAAAACAGATGCAACACTGGCAGTAGGTACACTGAATGCAGAAACTGAAAAAGAACTGAAACTTCATAAACATGCTGTTTTCCACAGAAGAAATCTCAAGTATTCCAAACATAAGCCTCAATTTAAGAAGTTACTCCTTCTGAAATATATAATATTGTAACCTGTTTCTCTACACTCCTCTGTGAAACAATCAACACTTGACCTTGCTGTGATAAGGCAGAAATTTGTCTTGCCTTAATAGCATTCCTGATGTTACCATCTGCAGTACATAAAGCATTACTGACACTTCTATCTAACCAGCTGGCTTCAACTGCTTAACATCTCAGCTCACTCACTCTTCTTTGGTCTTGCAAGGTTCTGTTACTGCCAAAATCATGTTGAACATCCCAGAAAACACCTCAAGCACATATATGACAATACATGCAGACAAAATAGACTGGCACCGTATGGTAACTCATTGCCTCATTCTGGTTAAATCAGAAGTGTCTGCAGCACAACCCAGAGCTCTCTCTTACCTTCTGAGCATTCACAAAGAGCTTGTGAATGATGCTGCCAGCAGGTCCTCTTCCTGCACCTACAACTGACACTTCCGGCTGCTCCAGGAGACTGTTTACAAATCTGATGGAACAAATGATTGAAAAGGAAAAAGGAATGGTTAATCCTCGGCTAGATGCAGTGTGCTGATCTAAACGAGCTGTTTCCTGTGCCAAGGCCTTCGCCAAGCATCATTTGCTCAGGGTGAGAGCTGGCAGATTCTCTTGGTTCCCTATTCTAAAAGTTTAAGGAAAAAATTCTTGTCTCAGTTACCTAAGAATGAAACCCAAGCTCCTAAAGCAGATGTATAAAATCAACAGGAAAGCCTCCATGGTGTTGGCCATGCAGAAGTATTCCCAATGTGACAATTTTCTATAGCACACAGACATTGCTTTGGTCAGACACCACATCTCTGAACTCCCACCATGTACTGCACAAATGTCATCTCTCCCTTCCAGCACAGCAGCAAAAAGTTAACTTGGATTTTACAACATATTAGTCATCTTGAGCAGCAAGTAAATAACCTGACAGTAGGTAGTGATGCAAGGAAACATTCCTTGTCACTTTCCATTCTGAACTGCTCAGTCATGTTTCACATCAGCAAAGAGACAAGAGTAAGAAAACAACTGTAGAAGGTGCTATTTCATTCCATAACGTTTATAAAAAATACTACATTTCTAGTTCTAATTTTACTGATATGGTAACAGAGTTCATCAAATATACCTTTTATATACACCGAAAAAAAAGTTAGTCCCCAGTACTGTCAAGATAAAACCAATTTATATTAAAAATCACTGGATCAAATGGCTCCAAAGAGATGCTTAATTGGAGGAGCACTGAGGGTACCCACACACATCATCTCTAGACAGTCTAGTGACAAGGATACCCAAATATGATTCCTAGATATTTCTTTATTGTCACCATTGTCCTAAGTTTTGAAAGTACAAACAAGGGCATCAGAGGAAAACCGAAACAACACAGTGAAAAATAAGAATTCAAAAAAAACAGTCACCTTTGTAGATCTTCTTTTTCCTCTTCATTTTCACATTTCTCTACCCCAAATTTTGCTTTGAGAGATCTTGCCCTGGCAATGATGGCTTCCACACTCATAATCTGAGCAATGATTTCCTGCAAGAGTTTAATAAAAGGGAGAATTAAAAAGATGTTCTTTTAACATTGCCATGAACAGTGCAAAAGTTAATCAGGTTTTCAGACCCAGCCATTACTTACTTCCAATTTCTTGTCCTCCAGACTGGGAAAACGTAGCACTTTGCTGGAATGGGATATTATCTGCTTAATAATCTTCTTAACTGAAGATATATCTTCCACTGCTTCTATTATAAGGAAAGAAATGAAGTTGTAATTACTGACTGCATCACTGTTCCCCCTTAAGTATCTTAATAATTTATTAAACATTATTTACCTTCTTCCTTTACCTTGAGTACGGCTGCATGGATGACGCAAGGCAGGAGATGCCTTGCAAGGTCAGCTGGTTTCTGAACTGCAAGGTAATGAAGCACCTGCAACATTAGAAAATTTAGTATTTTAGTGATCAAAACTACTTCCCAAAGATAAGGTTACCTAGGGAAGATGAATTCACAAGAATGGAACACCACTGTAAGACAGGACTTGAGGCAGTTTTACATGAATCCGCCCAAAAGGTTAGAATGAAACCAAAAATAACTGTATTTGGAAAGTAAAATCTTCCTAACACATATGCAGGTAAAAATCTGATTTACTTATAATTCAAAGAAATACCTAAGTAACTTTCCATACTCTTAGGTATTTCAAACACCCCCCTGTACAGCAGCAGGAATTTCCAATCAACCCTCAGCCATGCAGGAAACAGTTCAGTAACTCTGAGGACACACTGCAATGTTTCAATGCTGCAGGGGGAGAAAGGCAGGCCTGCAGGGAGCATCACAGCCCAGACTGGCACCAACCCCAGAGCTTTCACCTTCTCAGCCTCCCTGGTGTCATCAAAAAGCCTCTTCTGCCTCCGTGCTGGGACTGGCTTTGCTGTCTCCCAGGCCTCCACCCACATGTTGCTGGGAATCTTCATCCGGGCACTCAGCTCGCCCCTAATGACTTTATTCCCCTTCTCATCAATCACCTCCTCCTCGATGTAGTCCCGAGGTGAGTACCACCTCACAAAATCCTCCAGACAACAGCCAGGATTAGCTGCCTGCAGGGAGGAGAGGACAGAAAATTTGTTCCTGAAAAATCCCATAAAAACACGACAGCCTGGGTAGGAGGGCAATATGGTTTAGTGAGTAGAGCACAGAGTAAAAAACAAAATTCAGGAAATTGTGTTCACAGCCAACAAACTGTACAGTAGGACAGAGGGAATAAAGCATAAACCAAGACAATGGCAAGGGGTAAAACCCACAGCAGCAGCAATAACAAAAGAAATCACCATCTCATCACCCACTATATGTACATTCATTACATTCATCAGTTATTTCAGGCAAGCTCAAAATTATCCTGTTAAGATTCTACCTGGCACCTGCCACATGCAAGAAGTAGGGATTTTCACTAAGCTTATCCCATGAAAGACTAGAAGAATCACTGGGCTGCCTAAGTATGCTTTCAGCACTGACTTTCCATCTTTTAACACTCCAGTGACAAAGTTCACCATTTCTTCCTCTTTTAAAAAGGAACTTTAAAAAAATATCTTCCCCAAACAAAAATAACTTCATTTTTCATATACGCAATATCACCACAATTAACTACATCTACAGGTCCAGAACATAAAAGGAATCCCAGTTTTCTATTTGATGTACCTATGAAGAGTGTACTTGTGCTTCCAATTATAGTTCTCTATTTTTACTTTGAGATTTTAGATTACTTGCACCATATAAAGAAAACTTCTACATATATCTAATATGCCATGAGTCACTGCTAATAAACTGATTACTGTATGTTATAAATACTCTAACTGTACAACACATTATATCCTTTTACCATAAACACTGCAATAATTAAAAATATATCTATGGCTATTTCATTACAGAATCTCCAATCTTTTTAGTGTTGAGCTTATATGATGACAGCAGTGGATGTGCTCTTAGCTCCCTCTGCAGAGCTCAGACAAGAAATGAAACCCAAAACCAGAGTTAGTCCAGTCCCAACCTGATGAACGGCTGTTTTAATTCACAATTGATCAGTTGTATGTCTGATATGTTTTTTCTATTCCCACAGACATTGTGTAAATTTACTGGGATGTTACAGCGTAACAGACCACATCCTCCTAGATTTTGACATGTGCCAAGAGTTTTCCCAATAGGTTTTTATTTTCAACTTGAAACTAAGTGGCAACTGTTTTGTGGGGAAGAAAACTTAGAAACCGTCAGAGCTGTCCAACACAAGCCAGAGGGACAGTTTAATTAAGAAGAAAGCAATCTAATTTCACAGAAGCGCCCAAGCAGTGCTACCTTGAAGGACTCCATGTCTGAGAGCAGGCAGGCGCTCTGCATGCGCGCCCGCAGGTGAGCGCCCTCTGCAGACGTCCCCAGCTTCGCCAGCACCTCCGACTGCTCCTCCAGCAGGTCTTCAGTCATGGGGGCTGGCTCCTGTCACAGGGAAACACACACGGTTACTGACAGCCTCTCCTGGAGTCAGCCCGGGGCAAGGGAGGAGAAGCAGGAAGTTCCCTCTCAGCCCAAATTCATCCTGCTTCGTTTGTACTCAAAGGGAATTATGACAACTTTCTACTGCTTAAACAGTTCAGCCTCAAGCTGTGCATCTGAAGAGGACACTAACAAAGAAACTAAACAGAAAATAACCTGGGAATGAGGTAACAATATACGGATATATTGCTAAAATGTCAAAATCCAAATGAAATCCAGAAAGTGTTTGACTGGTACCATTTTGCTGAGATGGATGAAAATCTACCCAAAGCAATGCAGAATTTTTGCTGTTGATACTGTCAGCGCATAATTAATTGAGAACATTTTGCCTGACTACTCTCTGCTCATATGTTTTACCCAAGCAAAGCAACACTAATTAGAAATAATTTCTCTCAGGAGAATGAAAACCACTGTATTTTTCATGCATGGCTGATTTCAAATTACTTTCTGTGACAGCACCACTTCCTATTTCATCCCTGGCCACTCTGCAGGAAGGCCTGTTGATGTCAGGTAACATTTCCAGTTGTTTGATGATATTCCTGCTTTAGAGAATGGCACCAAACCTCATGACTGTGGCCTTTTAGATATGAGCTGAGAAATTACAAAAAAAACCAAATACAACAGCAGAACTGATCCAGTACTGTGCAAAGTCAGGCGGGAATCTCTGTGGTGCAAAGATGACAGCAGTTCCTATATTATAGGAAAGAAAGTAAGGAGGGGATGGAAGATGCCTCAACAACTGGAAATAAAAAGAAACCCAAATTTAAGGTAGGCAAGGAAGTTTAATTCTTGTTTAAAAATATTGTTTGGAGTGAAATTTGGTATGGACACTCACTCCCAAATAAAACACAGAATGTGTGAGATTAACAGCCTCATTTAGTTTTAACGATTAAAAACAAAGTCTTAGGTCAAAAACACTCAGCAATTTTAACAACAGACAAGGCTGTAAACCTGCAAACTATCTGATGTTTCACAATCCCAGCTATGAGCCATGTTCTGTGTATTCTACTGTACATCTGGCTCAGCTCCTGCTCCCTCACCTGTGTTATGGGAACGTAGAGAGGCTCTCCTGGATGCAGCAGCATCAGTTTTCCATGTGGATGCAAACGACCTTCTGGCTTTAAGTTTACAGACTCTTTTGCTCCTTTCTTGCCATTTTCCTGTCCATTTCCTTTAAGATCTTCTGTGTCACTGAGACATTCAAAAAATTCCTCTTCACTGTCACTCCACGATTCCCAAGACTTGCCAAATTCTTTTTCCTTGTCAGGGTTATCTCCAGAGTGGTTTCCTCCTTTGGCACCATCTCCAGAAGCACCACCAGGTGAACGATCAGACATGCTCCCCCTTTTCCCCTCATCTCTTGCTTTCTTCCTTTCAATGCAACAATTTAGCATCTAATTTAACAAGTTAAAGGAACAAAAAAAAAAATGTTCCGCTATTATTTCCCTTATGGAGACAATCATACAGAAAAACCTGTAGAGCCACTGAAAAGGTCTTACAATTCTAAAAGATAACAATTCCACTGAACTTGTTGCTATAATAAAATTTTTCTCAAGACATGAATTCCACATCCAAAAAACACAAGCACAACTAAATCTACAAAAACAACGTATTTAGCTAATCGTTGCTATAATTTTGACAGTTTCCTTAGGAGAAAAATGATTCTTAAATTTGGGATATTTACCTGAAGTTTCTGGTGCAGTAAACAACATCTCAGATCTGGAGAGCCATTAGCTAATCTAACAAAAGGTAGAAGTGTAACCATTATCAATTATAAAGTTGAATCTTTCACACATGTGGTCTTAAATCACATGAAATCTTTATAAAACAGGGACAAACACCCACATTGAACCCACCCCCACCATTTCAACTACACAGCTCTTCTACTGTCTCAGTAGACAAGCCCAGAATTTAAATTACATTTATTTCCCAGAGGTCATTTCAGGAGCACAGAGATCACTCACATTAGTGTAAAACACCCTGCATTCCTGGTCAGTTTTCCAATTGGAAGTTGAAAAGGTAACTGCTTTCAAACAGGAATTAAGCATCTTTGACTGTACTTTTAAAACTGCAATGATACAGTGGAGTCATTGCTATACATTTCAGCTTCTGTTTTATCTGCTACAGTAACCATTTCAAAGTACAAACTCAGGATTAAATGGCCAGTCTGTCACATGAACAAAAAACCCCAAACCCCAACCAAAATACTACAATGCTAAAAGCAAGGTATATTATTGCTCTACCTCATCTTGAGAGAGCCCTGGTTTGGTCTGCCCCAAGCTCTGCTGCAGCAGACAGAACCTGCAAGGGCTGGAACACTTGAAAAGGCCATTGAACCAACAGGACCTTGGAACAGTTCCCTTAGAAGAGAACAGTTCCCTTACACCACAGTAAGTTTTTTTCCCCACCCTCATTCACACAGTGGAGTCAATGTCTGAGTCGAGCTTCCCAAGGCATCTTGAAGTTTTCAAAGGAGGGCACAGATGCTTTTCCTTACTCCCTGCCCTTTCCTGCATTAAGGAAGTAGGGTAATAAAAACAGAGACAGCATTTGCAATTAAAAAACCCCCAAAACTCTATGTTTCAAAGTCACAGTGACTTCTGTCAGTTCCTGGAACAAAGAACATTTTCTATGACCAAGAAGCAACAACAACAACTCTTACCCTGGAATAAGGTAGTTGTTCTCCCATCTGTAACGCATTTCCAGTACAAACTCTTGCCAAAGATGTGCCACTCCTTTGACTCCTCCATGGTAGAAGTTTATCATACAAAGACATAAAGCTAATTTGTATGTCAGACTGTCAGAAGGAGCAGACTTAAACTGACTGAAGAGATTCTAGGGAAGAAATAAAAGAAAGCAAAAAAAAAATACAGAAACAATGGCACTGTTTTCCAAAACCATGTGATCCCTTTCCTGTTTGTCAATGTAAGCAACATTCTAAGCTTAGAAGATACCAAAAACTACAGTCTTTGGAAGAAAAAAGGAATTAGAAGGAAACAAAAATCATCGCTATTTCTACCCAGAGATTCCACAAAGGTAAATTCCTCTTTCCGAAAGCTAAGTATTACAAGATGTAGGGCAAGCACAGCAAAGTCTGTATAAACACACATACAATATTGCTTTCTCTCTTGTGTCACTCAAGAGAACTTACATAATCTTCATTCTCTGGAGGAGGATTATTTCCTGCTGAAGTGCTGGCTCTGTTTTCAAATACATCTGCAAGTTTGTCAGCAGCATCAGGAAATAGGAACTTGAAGAAAAAAAAAATTAAACTGTCAGTATGGTTTTCTTGCCTTTCCTACTTTATCCATAAAGTTACTGCTGGCTTCATACCAGCAATCCCTATAATTAAAAATTTTAGCAGAATTCAGAGATCAGTTTTAGCCCACTTACAGTGCACAGACTTTTAACAACTTGGGCTGTTCCAAGAAGCTGATAAATGCAATTCAAATACTGCAATTCAAACACATATTTATAAATACGTGCCACAGGCTCTAACCCAAATTCATCAGTGTATGAAGTACATGTGCTCTCTGAATCCATGCGCAGGCACGGCTCACTCACCAGGAGAATGGTGTTCAGCACATCATTGTTCAGAGGAGACTCATCCACACCTCTGTGCTTGCGGATCTTCTTCTTGGCACTGTGAACCATATTTGTGACTGATAATTTGGGGATTGGGACGGGTGCTGGCTCCGTGAGCTTTGACAGCGCGTGGGTGATATCAGCAACCTCTAGCAAACAAAAGCAAAACAGTTAGAACCAAATAAAATAAAACCTCAAACAGTAGAACATGTCTCTTCAAAAGTTCACCTGTCTTAATCAGCCTGTTTACCTTGCTTTGATATTTGACCCCTTGTGAACCAGAGCTACACCTCTGCTGCCAGATTCCATGCCTGACATTCACTGTTCTTAGCAAATACAAGCAGCAGAAGGAGGTCACAAATGAGTCACAGACTGTCCTTGATTTAATTTGCCAAATAAAATCTAGACTGAGCTGGCTGCAGGTAGAGCTTGCTGTAGCAGTACTTCTACTGCAGAGTTACCAACAGAATATCCCAAAAGCCTGCTGAAGACTCAGTATTTAAACCTTGTTTATGCATCATACCAATAAACACACTAGATAACAAAGACTGCTCCAGTATATACTAAAGGTTTAGATAAATATTAAATAAATCCTGTATGAATCACTGGCCTCACAATTGTGTGTAAGCACAATTCTGTTTCAGAGTCCTCAGGTAAACTTCTCTAATCAAAAGACTGGGTTTTTTTCAGAGCTGCTGCTGGTAAACTCTAGAATGTCTCTTACAATAAACTGAATTAATATTGTTATAAGGAGAGCTGACAAATTTAAGTGAATAATTAGCAGCAGCCTGAAAAAGCCCATATTGGCAAGCCAAGAGCTAAAAAGGGCTAAAGGAACTGTATGTCAAGCACTATGAGTAATACACACCCTCCTCAGTCTCACACCTTTTTAAGCTCACTAGCAAGCTCCCTCAAAACTAAAATCAAGTATAACCAAGGAAAATACATTGATATTTGGAGGGAAGAACAGGTGACAAGCAGCAGGAAGGAAGAGAATGTTTACTATACACAGCAAGAAAAGCCAAAGAGAGGGACAGAGACATCAAGAAGATGGCAGTATTCATATACTTGGGACAAAGCCTGACTTGCTGGTCAGATAAATTGGGAAGTTTTAAGTTTCTTTTTTCCTTAAAAGTCCTTAAAATAGAGAGAATGAGAGCAAAGCCTTTCAAACAGATTAAAGACTCCTTAAACTAGCTGTTAACATGTACTACAGAGTACATCAAAAAGGAGAAAGTGGAAAAAGCAAAAATACATAAAACTGTACACATAAGTCCTATAACCAAGTCTTGTACATTCTAGTCAAATTTTAAGCTTTTATATTCCTGTAAAAAGAAACAGCCACAACATTAACAGAGGCAATTGTCCCACTGGGACTCTGGGAGCTGAACTGGTCTAGAATTCATTAAAAATTTCACCATGAAGCCCTGGCCAGAAAATTCCCAGGAATATTACAGAGTGTGTAAGAGTTATAAATACCAGTCAAGATAAGGGTACAGGGAAGGTAAACTAACACAAAACAATGAAATACAAATAACACAAATCAATTGGATTTTAGTTTTACCTTTTCCTTCCTCATCAAATGCAGACCTTCCAAGTATCTCATCCGTTGACTCCTTCCGACGGCAAAGCTTGAAGAATTCAGTAAGGAAGTCACCTGGCAGAGGAACAAAGCTCCTGAACTCAGCCAAAAATCTCACTGAACAATGAGCTAACACTCAAAATTATGCCCCAAGGAGAGCAATTTTTATATTTTCTTCTGAAAGAAGATCTGATAATTTGTTCTGAAGCACAAATATCTTGTGCATAAAATCTACATAATTACAGCTTAGGTATATGCACACCCAGGCAGTTCTTGGCCACCTCTCCAGAGCACAGCTCTGTCTGCAGTTTAATTCACCCAAAGCAAGATGAAACTTGGAAAGTTTTGAAGCCTTTTTCCCCATAAGCTTAGAGGCAAGGACAGACAGAGGAGTACATCTCTCCAGAAGTATTAATCTTCCCTGTCAGAAAGATTGGTTGAACTAAGGAGATGGATACATGAAAAACACAATTAAAGGGGAAGATTCTGGGAAATCTAAATTTTCACAGAACACAGAAAATTCTTATTCTCTGGAACCCGGTGAGATGAGAACAGCAATGAATTTCACCATACGCAGCCACAATAAACTACAACAGGAACCTATGTATTTGCAAAGCTTGTGTTCTTGAAAAAGAAACCCAAAATACTGTTCACTCAAAAAAGTAAGGGGAGGAGTGAGCAAACAGAGGCCCTCAGGTAATCATTAATTCAACCCTAACTCCATAATTTAGTAGTTTTAGTTTAAAAGCTGCAAGAGAAGACAGGAAATTCTGATGTCTTACCCAATAGACACTGAGGGTTATCGGCTTTTCTAACTCTCACAGACCACTGGGGTGCTTGAAGTGGATCCAGGTCACTTGGGGGAAAAAAATTTCAAAAAGGAAAAGAAAAAAAGAAAAAAGAAAAATAAATGCCACTGTAAGTATTGGAAAGATGAGTATCAAATTCTCAATAAATGTCATGTAATACATGTGAGGTGACCACATAACATAGGAGAACATGACAAACAAGCAAAAGTCCTCATGTATGTGCATGACATGAACAAGAAACATTTCTTCCTCTTTAACAGAAAACCTGGATTACTGTTTTTGGGAGAGGGATATCAAGCAGTGAATTCTTTTTACCTTCCATGCTCCACTATCATCTTTTCCAGGAAATATGTGATACGCAAAATTTTCAAGTCTAACATGAGAATATGCTCAAAAACAGGGGTTTGTGTTCTGTTGAGATTACAACACAATAATATTTTCTCACAGGAATGCATTTCAAAAGGTGTTTTCCCAAATTAGATGTTCTATCAGCTGACATCAGCATTCCTCAAAATGGGTTCTTCTTCAGATGTAAGGCCACACAGTGTTTGAGATGACACTAAAATGCAGCAATGAGCAAAAAAAGCACACTTATTTGCAATTCAGACAAGAAACTTACGAATAAACATCGTTGTCAACAATTATCCCTTCTGCGAGGTGAGGCCACGTTGTAGCTAAATGCAGCTCACTGAAACAAAACAAGATTTCAGTCTTTCAGTTACAGCAGAAAGTGCTCCCTCCATCATGGTTCTTGTTTTGAGAGGTATTTGTGATAGTTCGTATTTGATTCCCTCTTTGCTCTCCAGTAAGTTTTCTCACTGCATACATGAGAGCAAAGTCCAACCCTTGAACAAAAGCACATCATTTTTAAGGTTTATCTTGAGGTACACTTCAAGATAATAATTCAGAGATAAATGGAGTACTGCAGTTTATAGTAAAAGCTGAATGAGCTTGAACTCTGAATATCATCAGACAATTCTACAAATGGTCTTATTTGCTATTAAACCATTACCCTTCACAGATGCTTCTGATGTACTTGAATAATTAAGTATCTGTGGGACATGCTAAATGGTAGGTAGACAAAGCTAAGATTTGAAATAACACACCTTTAAGTCCTCCATTAAGGAAGTTATAAAACAGTTTTCTGAACTCTTACCTAATAGGATCTTCACAGGCACCAAACGGTAACTTGCCAAATTCCAGGCCTCCAACTTCTCCCCCAACTAGAGCATCTATATCTGGAGAAAAAGAAACATTTTCCATAAAGAATTTGTGGAACATTTGAAGCAGCATATCACCTTCATTTCACTGCAAAGACTGTAACTTGCAAGATGACCAGAGAAGAGCTGAGCAGTTAAAAGTGACTGAGCTAGGAGAACACAATCCTAACATACAGTCAAAGTAATTGCTTCCAACAGAAACTGGGAAGTAACCATGAAACAGGACATTCAAATGGACAGATACAATCCTTGTCATTCGTGTTGAGGGAAGGTTATTCCCTTCATACAGGCAATGATGACAGCTACAAAGACAGCCCCAAAGACTGGCACAAGAATAGACACAAAACTGCCATAAAAATACTTGGGCAGTAAATCAGTCCCAAGCAGAAAAGGAAGACTCTGGAAGAGTAACTCTGTAGAAAAAACAACTACTTTTAAAAGTTAACAATTTTCTCAAAAAAGGACTTAATCTTGGGGATTCCCATAGTCCCAGGTACTTAGAGATGCCTCCCAGCACCCTCAGGCACTTCCCATGTTATAGCCTTTAAACAATAAATCAAAACCAGACAAGCCTCAACTGAACAAAAATTTAAGTGGATAATAATAATAATGTATTGTAATGCCATTATAATAATGGTGTTACAGCATCTGATCTGCAATTTTAACTGCATCTGGCAAACTGTTTACAAACAAAACAAATGAGGTATTAGCACAAATGGAGTATCTAGATAAGTTAATTACATAATTTCTTCTGCAGAGAAGGTAAAAAACATTTAAATTCTTTAGTTTAATTTGAGAAGAGCTAATTGAGTGATAGTATATAAGTTACAGGTCTAGTTCTTCCCAGTGAACATAAAACCACAACTGCATGTAGCAATAGCAGTAAAACTGATGCTGTCCATCTCCAGTTTCTGCAACACACTTTGACACTGGCTCCCTTAACCACAATACTACTACTAAAGGAGTGGAAGTTATTCCAACTGCTCCAATCAAGAAATATAATCAGAGTGATACAACTCATTCATGACAAACCTGAGATCCTGACTAAGTGAATAACTACAGCAAGGCAGAGAGACTACAGAAAATAGATTTTGTGTCTGCATAAACAATAAAAAGATAAAATCTGTGGAATTCATTTCCAAGTTCTTTAGGTGAACTTGGTTAGCCAAAGAGGAATTATCATTTAAAACTGATTTTCTCTCTCTAATAAGCAGGACTCTCTTCAAACATATGTTCAACATACATTCCTCAGCTACAGAGCACAGAATCAACCTCACTGCACACTTCTTCAAAACACAGGATTTTGATTAGTGTGCTTTTTTAAGCAAAGGAAAGCCAAACAATTAGATAACCAAGGCCACATGAGTTCTGTCTCTCCAAATGTACCCTAAATACCTCAAACTTGTTATGCAAAACTGCTATCAAGTCAAGAAAAGAACTTGGGCATTTTAACTGTTCCACCACCTGGTACCTAAAACATCACATCACTAATAAAATGGATGTTAAGGAGGAACTAATATCTACCATTTTCCTATGGGTTTGTTTACCTTTGAGAAATTTATCATTTATTTTCTGCTATTACCTATATAGAAACAGGTCTGTTAAAGCCAAATCCTTGGTACTCAAGGAAGACAGTGCCACCATCAAGCAAGAATAAAAGAGACCATTTTGAGAGTACCAAATGAGTAACTACCTCTGTTTTTCCAAAACAGCATCATTATGGCATAAACTTACCAAGTCTGCTCTATATACTTTAAATTTAAGACTATATATTATTTCTCCCATTCATGCAAGGCTACTATAACAAAAGATTTGTTTAGAAATTCCTCCTGCATTAAATTTACTACTGTGTCAACAATAATAAAAATCCAAACCTTAACCTCAATTGAGGTCCATATAGTATTTCCTGCTTTTCCCACTGTTAATACACTTAGGTAGCAAAGTATCAAAATAAGGTACTTTATAGAAACAATTGACAAAAACTCCCACAAAGTAGTAGCATCTATTAGAATCTGAATCTAAACATTTTCCTAAGAAATACAGGGTAGAATTCTTCACAGATTCAGTCACCTTTTTCATTCCACGTAGATACCACTATTTTAGAAACATCATTGTATTTCTGCTGACTAACCCACATTTCCAGGCACAACCCTACCCAAAATACCTGTCTCAGCCATGAGCTGCAACCTGAGAGCAGCTTTAAAGCTGGCTCGCCCATCATACAGAGTGGGATTGGACTGAAGCCTCTCCTAGCAAAGCAAAAAATGTTAGAATTCTTCTGGCAAGATTCACAAATATTTTCTTCAGCATTGACTGGTTGTCTGAAAACGAGTTATTCTGAGGACACTAGCCTCCTACCTGGTGGCTGCTGTGGCCAGAAGTACTGCTGCCAGTCCTGGAGCACAAAGGTAAGCCGAATAGCCATGCTAACTGGAGGCAGAGGCATTAAAGGGCAGCCCTTCAAAATACCAGAGAACAAATTCAACGTAAAGAGTAAATCCTCTCAAACACTCTAGGGGTTGAACATAAATGATACATAACATCAGTTTCATACTTACAATCTTGGTTTTGAAGATGTCCAGCAGCCCTGACAAGTGGGTGTACTGGCTGGGCACCTTGCGCAGATGAACCATCTCAAAGTCCGTGCGGACGCCTGGGCCCTGGCACTCCCCGACATACATCCGGCGCCACTTGTGATGGATTTGCACAAACAGAGGCACCTGACTATGAAACAGGAATACTTCAGATCATTCAAGTGTCCTGCTGAATTGTAGTCTCTAAAACTAGCTGAATATTCTAGCATAATTTCAACATAATTTAATCCTCTTAGACACTTTGAAATGCTTCACAGGAATCACAGAAAGTCACTGTTAACGTCATTAATGTCATTAAACAGAATGCCTAACAAATTACCATGCTGTAATCATGGCCCACTCCACGACTGCACTTACCTCATTTTCAGTCTATACAATTTTTTGAGGAAGATTAGGAAGTTACCGTTACTACACACAGGGAAGAATTCCTTTTGCAAAAGTGATGTTTAATCAACTACATATTATTCCAACAACATCTAGCAGCTTTTAACAGCCCTAGAGGTTTTTAAGCAATAATGAAAATAAACAAAACATTGATTCAATCTTTACACACGGGGATTTTTTCAATCCTTCTCTAACAGTTTTACAGTGCAAATAAAAACTCCAAATGTATTTTGCTAACAATTTAATACTTTTTCCTCACAAACACAAGTATGCTGGAGTTTTACCTGGACATGTAAAAAGGTTTATGCTTTCACCTACCATCCAGTGTTTCCCAGTGCAATGGAAATGGAACTCAGCAAGAGGTTACACTTGGATTCACTAATAACAGCATCATTATTTGCAGCTGGAGCAATAACCACAAACTCACGTAAGCCGTACCTTGAGAGACAAAGAGAAAAAAGTACATTTCTAGTCCCTGGCAAGCCAGCTGAAACATGATTCTTAAAAAATATTGTGACCTGGAGAACCTAATTGTCACCAACAGGTTGTGAAATCTGTTAGTTTGATGCAAGTACCTCTTTATTTCTAGAGAGGTCAAGAACTGAGTGGGCATGGAGTGCTGCAGCGTTCCAACACTGTAATGTGTTTGATTGAGAGGACTCCCAGGTCTAGCAGTCCTGAGATTTTCCAGTTTATGTTAATAATGACTGAAACTGTTTATACATAAAACCAATCTCTCTAGAACCAATCCTATGATGTCTTCATAGATTCAAGATTTGCATTACTAAGAATATAATTGTTGTTTGTTAAGGTGGTGCAGCTTTCCTTTTAAAGAATGTACCTAAATATTACATACATAAAAGCCTGGTTAATATATGAAACTGAGACAAATATTTGAGGGGAAAAAAAAAACAAATTAAGGATAGGCCCACTATAGCAGGCTTTTTTTTGCACTCCTTTCTTGTGTTTAGTACAAAGAATCATTTTATTTAAGCTTTAACTTTTAATTGAAAAAACAAATACACAGCTGACTGTGCCAGATTTTCCAACTGCTATGCTCATTTGCAGTAGAGATGAGAGGTAGCACACATACCATCTCACCAGACAGTGGGCTCGAGGAGGAAAGTCATTGTTCATGCACAGCAAGTCCTGCATTGGCAGAGGAAGGGCATCTGTGGCAAAAATTGATACATGATCAATGAATCATCACATCCATCCAGCTCACTTACAACTGCCCTGTACTAGCACTGTGTGAATGCAAAGCAAACTAAAAGCAGAAATGTCAGATCACACTCAACAGACCTCAGAAAGCCCCACACAGATCAGCACACTGTAGACTCCACATTCTGACACTGTCTTTTGTCATTATCCTTACAACGATGGAAGGGAACTATCAGGTACCTTCTCCCAGCTCTTCTTTCCCATCTTTGTCACTGGGTTCTTGTACAAGATAATGATGGGTAACTGAGAATTTGAAATCTGCAAATGAAATTTCATCCGATTTCTCTTCCCATGTTCCTGTGGTAAATATACCCTGCATATAAAAAAAGAAGATATTATCTCATAAATGTATCTCATAACATTCATTAGTCTTTCAAATATATTGCCTATATGACCAATAATGTTTATTCATGTTTTTCTACTGCCTAATGGCTCAGCATGATTTAATTTCAAAAACAATTTTCAAAGCTCTTCATTATAAAGGTAGCTGGCTGCTAAAATTCATGTTGCCAATAATCACCTTCATTCCAAAAATCAAACATCACCTTGCAGTCTCCAGAACTATAAGGCAACAAAGATTTCCATCCTCCCATATGCAACTGCACATCTGAACAACTGCACCCTCAACTTTGCCCAGAGAGAGAAGTTTCCCACCTGGGATTTTATCTATATCTAAACTATTCTGTGCAAATATTACCTTGATATTTACTTTCACCAACAAATGATTATTTTTATATACAACTTACAAAACGTCTGAAAGGATAAGAAAATCAGCACCACTGATCCTATTAAGAGCAACTTGGACAATTCTTTGATCTTAAAGGGTGATAGGCAGAGACTTCTGGTCTAGAAGACAGCTAAGGTGCAGTTCATTAGATAACATAAGTTTTATTCCAAATACTCTGTACCTGACTAGAAGGAAAAGCAATGAGATTCCCCTCAAACACAGCAGTCATTCCATACAAACCAGCTGAGTTTATCTGCATTATTATGCAGAAGAGCTCAGCAATTTCCTCTGCATTTCACAGGACTGAGAAAGCATCGCAAAGGCTCTAATTAGACTCCAAAAAAAATCTCTCCCATCTATGAAACACACTGAGTCACAAGTAGCACTGTGCAAACCTCAGCCATAAGTACAGGCGGTGTGACAAAGGCAAAAGGCAGGACAAAAAGATTCCTTATTTAGAGCAGCTTCAAGCATGTTTCCAGATTAAAACTGAGAACTAAAAAAAAATCACTAAGCCCTATACGAAGATCCATCTTCATCAAGGAAACAGCCTGTTTGGCAGATGACCCACCAATGAAGTTACAGTAATTGTTTGTCAAATTGACACTTCTACAAGTGAAATTCCCCAATAAAGTCATTATCTGCCACACCTAGGAAAACAGCAGTAGATGAAATACAAGTGTGGATTATTGTATTACAAATTAGCAATTCAAATTGTACAGGAAAATTCAGAAGCAGTAACTGACCTTCTCTAGAGGTTTGCCTGAAGAAATCCCAATAAGTTTCCAGTCATTCAATACTTCTTCTATTTTTGAAATAAATCTATTAGGGAGGGGAAAAGGCATTAATATTTGCTTAACACTAAACCTGCATTATAATTCAGCCACCTCAAAGCAGGTAGTATGTTGTTCTACTATGGAATTCCTTAGAAAAGCCCAAAGAACAAACAAACACAAATATCACAGTAAAGCCAGAAAAACTGCTTCCTTGTACACAAAACAGTCTACCTATGCTTAATTTTTACATTATAGTTTCTTTTGGCTATGAGCACCTTCTGACTGTTTTAAGAATCTCACCCTTTTCTGATACTGCAGCACATAACAATTAATTCTTGTTTCATTGTTCACAGATGTATGAGCATTTAAGACAAACTTACGCACTAAATTCAGATTTAAGCACAGCACTTGAAAACTCTTGTCTCCTATCATAAACGCTATCACTACTGGAAAAAGCATTTTAAAACAATACATTCACAGTGCAAGAGCGCTCTCCACCTTAAATTTCTTCGTACATTGTTCTACTAACTTTTAAAGGCTTCAGCTATAAGATGACTGTGTTAACAATCAGACAGCTACTTAGAAAACACATAAATCTTCTGAATGCATATTCTAATCCCCTGCAAACAGGTATTAAACCGGACCTTTCACTAAGTTCAGGAACAGCTCGACTAGAGCCTCTTAAACCGCTTCTCGGCCGCGGCCTGAGCCTAACGCGGAGCAGCCGGGAAAAGGCGCCGGGAAAAGGCTCCGGGAAGGGCTCCAGGTGCTCCCGGCTGGAGGGAGCGGCCGCGCCGCGGGGTCCGGCTGCCCCTGGCAGGAGCGGCCGGGCCGGGCTCGGCGGAGCCCCCGCGTCACCCCGCGCCGAGAGAGGGGCGCGGCAGCACCCACCTCTCCCACTCGGAGGCGGTGGTGAAGTCCGTGATCTCGAACACCTCCGACTCGGGCTGCGGGGAGAGAGCGGGAGAGGCGGTGAGCGGAGAGAGCAGGGGGGAGAGGGAGAGTCGGGGAACAGGGAGAGAGCGGGAGGAGCTGAGGACAGACACTCACTTCGCTGTCCGCCGCCATCTTGCGCCGCTGCCGGGCCCTCCCAGCGACGGAAGCTGCCGGGAACGTGGTGGAGGGCGGTGCCTCCTCAAAGCCTGGACTTCCCTCGCCTCCTGTGGCTCTCGGGCTTCCTCGCAGCTCAGTTTCCCCTTACAGCGCGTTCCTCCTGCGCCCTTTCGCAGTCCGTCTTAGCTCGTTCTGGTGGGGCTCCCGCACAGCTCGGGTCCTGCCTCCCTGGGTTCCCCGCCCCGCGTCTCTCCTTCCCGGCTGGTTGAGCCCCTCACGGGGATGCTTGCCGGCGCAGTCGCTTCACACCGGCGCGAAGTTGAAGCGGGGGCTGCTCCCACAGATTTTCCGGCTCCGTCAGCGAGAATCGAGAAGGGCTTCCTCAGATGTTCGAGTAACACAGCCCTTGTCAGCCAGCCAGGGGCTGAGCTGTCCCTCAGGACTGGTGTCCCTGTCCCCGCCTAATGCAAAGCCTTCCCCGTCGCTTATGTCACCCGGGGAACGGCGAAATCCTTCTGGCATCCAGCAAAGCACCTCCCTTAAACCCGCTTTTAACTCAGCTTGAGCCCACTATACTTCTTTTATCCTGTCTTGCCCCTTAGCGCAGCCTGTTACTTAAAAAAAGAGCAAATACCCTTAAAATCTGCGGCTAGAAGGGAGATTGCAAATACTCGTGAGGGGACAGTGCGAAGTAAAAACGACGTGGAAACATACCAGGGACTAAAAGCATAAACGGAGGTAAACATAAGACAGAAACAGGGTTTGGTTTGTGTGCTGAGAGAACTTGTGATTAGAGCCTAAAGCGCTGCCGTTTAGCTTGGCCGTGTTTATTTTCATAGCTCACTGCTGCTCTTTGAATTAAACTCCTCCAGGCCAAATTCCCCCGGGTTACCTGGGCGACATCGTGTAAACTCAACAGCCCCGCGTAGCTGGAGTGCCTGCAGAGGAGCCTGCCTGGGGAATGGCTCCTGTCTGCTCCGCACTCAGGGAAACAGCCGAAAATAAAATCAAAGTGTGTGTAATTGCTGTCCAATTTCTCGCTGGCCAGCAAAGGAAAGCAGCTGAGAGCTGAAAATGCTCTCTATCTTCCCTTTGGGTTGCTGTGCCTCTTTCGGTTTTCGCTGTTGAAGAACCAGGTAAAATTTGTAAGATTCTACCTTTTTACAGGACATTCTCGGTTATTATTTTGAAGGGGTTTTTTGTGTATCAAAAAGAAATGGGAAATTCATAGAAAGTTCACCATCTGACTCTTAACAGGCGAACATAATGGGATGAACATTGTAATGGATTATCTGACCTTTAGCATGAGGCATCAAGAGTGCTGGCTTCTACAGCTACCTCTATAGCTAATTTCACTGTCTTTGATTGGTATTCTTGTCACTTGAAAAACTGAAGTTCACTATGCTTTTCAGGAAGACTCCCAAATCCATCAAAACTATTAACTGGCATTCATTTTCTTTTAAGAAGTAGCTTTCTAGAATTTCAAAACTCCTGATCCTTTAATTTAATCCTCTCATGTTTATTCTTTACCAACCTGCACTTTGGGTTTGTTCTGTGCTGTGTATGCCACTGTCATCTTATGGTATTGTTAGAGGTGGAGTTTAATCTTGGAAAAGAAGGTTGATGCTTTTAGAATTGTGAAGCAGCTCCCAGCACGCTCACCACAGCCAAGAGCAGTGGTGACTGTGTCAGGATCAGTATTACCCACTCACAGCTGTATTGACCGGGAGGGTGACAGCCAGCTCCTTTCCCACAGTTACTACTGATTAGTCATAGGAAAGGTACATTACAATCTTCTAATTAAGAGTAAAGCCCTTTCAAGTCAAATTCAGCATAGCATATGTTGTGGTTTTACCTCTAAAAACTTTCTGAGCTCTTTGGTTCTGTGCATTCACAGGAAGGGGATTAGATGCTAAATTACAGTGCTTTGAATATTTTCAAATACTTTTAAAATGTTTTTGTGTTACTTTTGTCTCTTAAATAATGAAATATAATGTAGCACATTGAATACATGAATTGGAAATCAATTAACAGTTTTCTTTTCAGGTTTCTGGGCATTAATACATTTAAGGACAGTATGTCTGACAACCAACAAAATAAGAGAAGAAGCAAAAAAGGTAGTCTAACCCAAAACTTATGTATTTAAAGTGTAAAATATAATGTATATAGTGTATATAATACAGTAACAACTTGAAATCTGGCTATTTGTCAAAACTTAGTGATCATAAAAAATACAAAATCAGAGTTTGTTTCCACCTTTGTAAAGGCCTGAGATCTGGTTTGTTTTTCATATTTTTAAATGCTCTACTTCTGTAGAGTTTCTGTCAATATTTGTCTTCTATTTCTGTTCTCCTGAGATAGGAGCTGTAACTGGCTTTTTAAAGATGTTCTTTGCTTTTGTAGTACATTGATTAATAGAGTTACCAAAGAAATAACAAGAATTCAAGGTTATATATTAACAGTTCAAAAATTACAAAGTTAGTGAAATGTAGCTTGCACTTGTTTCTTTTCCTGATACTTCTCAATAATAATATTTTAATGCCCCAAAATGACTGCATTTGCCATGTGTTACTGGAATTTAATTGCTTTTATGCAAATATTGATGTATTTCTGCAGGTTGTGGAAGTGTTGTTGCTTTTCAGAATGCAGACAATATAATGGAAATGCATCAGTCAGACAAAGCTCTAGGAAAAACCAGGTAAGAAGCATCAGCATTTAATTTGCACTTGGGTGTGCATAAATGGAACAAAGAAGGCAGTAGCCTGAATAAGAAAAATATTTCCTAGACATCATATACAGCTCTATATGTTGTGTAGTGTTTTTCTCTTCCCAATATCAATTACTGGCCTCTGCTGGAGGCAGGATATTGCGTTAGGTGAACAAATTATTTAGTACAATAAAAAAACCATGGTATGTGGTTATTTGACTTATTAAACCCAGACAACTATCTTGCATACAGCTTTAAGATTAGCTTAGACTGTACTTTTGTACCTCTTTTCAGTCACAGTATTTATCTTTTTCCACATTTTTCATTCTTCAGAAAACAGGCAGCAGAAAACTGAGGCTTGTCCATGCAGCCTCTGTTTTTTCAGGCAGGCCGTAGCATATTTTGTAAGTAACAAAGGCACATCTGGTCTTCAGAATTCTTCTGACACACTTGCCTGATGATTCATAAAAACTACACACTGTGAGCAATCAATTTTTATCAAGAAGGGGAAGGTGAATAATATGTTTTTACATTTCTCTTGTTGCTTGGTTGACATTGTTTGTCATTCGTTCTTACTTGTAGTCAACCTCTGCATTGCAGTCTGCTATTTTCAGGGAGAGTCACAGCCTCACAGATAAATAAAGAAAAGACACTTTGGCATTCTGGGATCTTACAAACCTCTTGGTCACATTATCCACCAGCCATATGATTGTTTGAACTGGCTTCTTCCATTTATTTTTGCTCTGTATTTTGGTTATTTCTGTTTTGCTTTTAGCCAAATTGCACCAACATCCAGAGCGTGGCCAGACCAACAAGTGTCATGTTTTCCAAGTAAAAATCAGATAGCATTACCCAGGAGACATCACACTTCTTTACCTTTCTTCCCAAAGAAAGAGGACATGGGATGTGGCTTTGACTTCAGCTTTCTGCTACAGACTTCATGTCCAGAATCTAACATTTCCACATCATTTATGGACTTGGATACTTTCCAGATAATAAAAGGACAAATGCAACAAAGTAAGTTCAATTTTAAGAGTCACAAATTTTATATCAATTTATATATTGGTTATCATATTGCCTTCATGTCTTTTGCTGTCTTCAGAGAGACTTCAGCCTTGCCAAGCCTCTTCTTTATTTATAAGTTTGTGTGTGTTTGCAGAATGAAGGAGGTAAAGAAAAGCAATGACAAACTTCACCATTCCTGGTACTCTGTGTAGTGAAACTGAGCCACAAATGTGGAGTGTAAATCTCTGTACCTGGAGTGGTGACATCTTTCTCCCTCATCTGGCAATACTGATTAGCTACATACTGTGGTTAGCAAACATCTACAATTGAGAAGCATTTCTTTACATTATTAGTGTCAAAGTATTTTAAAATTATAGTATTTTATTGTTTTCTATGGAAAATGGAATTGTGAAGTTCACAGTTAAATCACAATTAAATTTTAACCTACAACTTTTTTCTGCACTACAGATTTATAGCACAGTCCTGCAACCAGAGACAGATCCTTGATCCCCTGAACACTACAATTTGAAATTAATTTATAAATGTGAATTGTAGTCTAAGAACATCAAAATAATATTTCATTTGTTTTGATTTTTAAGGGTTAACTGTAACAATGCTAAAAACTAGGAACAAGAAATCTGAGGTAAGAGGACATTATTTATAAAATGATCACTGGCAAAAGTATTATATCCTTTCAAAATCTTAAAAATAGAAATACCAAAGTAATGTAGGTAGTTTGCTTAGTCTCACATGTTTGTTTTTTTTTTTTTTCTCAAGGATGTGAAATATTTTTACATTTATTTTGTATAAATGTGTGTCAGTAAATCTTGAGGTGTATATCAATGAATTACGAGTAAGATGTTACATCAGGGACTTCTGGAGATAAAAGGATAAAAGTTCAAAAATATATAAGACCTTTATAAATATGTAAATTAATTAAAATATGCATCTTATTTGTTAAATTAGATGTCTAGTTTTGCCAAAACCCCCAACACTTCTTTTAAATGGTAATTTAAAATTGAAGTTGAATTCTAAAATAGTCTTGATATTAGATTATTGATGAAATTTACTGCGTTAGCAAATAAAAAATAGTCTTTTAGAATTAAACATACTTGACATGCGATTTTGTGAAAAGTGTAAATAGGATTACACCAAATTTTTGTACCTGGAAACAGGGTCACAATTTTACATCTCAGTACTTCATACCACTTTAAATATACTATATTTAAAAAAAGAGAATTTGGCCTTCATGTATATAAATTAATAGCCTTTTGTAGAAAAGACTCAACTCATTGAATGAGATGTCAGCTTCAGTGAACCATCACTTTTTTCCTGTGATCAGTTGTATTCTGTGAAGTATAGAAGTAGGAGCAAGAGTTCTGACACAGGATTATAAAAAGAGTTATTGAAAAAAAATGCAACTGGAGGGAAATATTTAAGAAAAATAATGTAGCTGACCTTGGTGTGATTTAATGCAGCTTTATTTCATGTCTTGTGCTCTGGTGGTTTCTAGAGGTGTATGCTTTAGGATAAACTGACCTTTCATATTAATGCCATGCAGGCCAGACAAAGCCTTCAGAACTGTGAATTTCAAACCAACACATTGCTTTTCCACGTTCAAACCTCAGTTTGCCCTTGGAGTGCAAACAAAAATTTCGTGCAGATTGCAAACTGATGTTGAATATAGACATGCAAATGAGCACTCAGAGCAGATGACTGTGTGATTATTTCTATTGCATTCATTTGCATAAAAGTATTCATTTCCTATAAAATAAAGAACAGAAATAGTATTTGCAGAAAATCATTCTCACTGTTCATCTGAATACTCCAAACAAAGTACTCAGTTTCTCTGATCTGTACTCCTTCAAATGTACATGGTACCTTTCAACAAATGTGATGGGGAGAAGGGAGGAATAGTAAAACACATCCCTGACCCAACAGACTTGTGTGTCAGCTGCCTTTGGTTTTATCCATTTCACTTCACTGCAAATTGAGTGCAGACTGTGCTGTCTTCCAGTGTACCTAAAACTGTGAGGTAGATCTTTGGCCATTTAACATGGTTTATGGATCTATATGTTTAGATTTAATATAATATATCTTAAAGTCTATAAATAACTTGTTAGAATTGTTTTCTCCAGGTATGCAATAGCATTAGTTATAACGGTCTAGTTTTCCTTTGGAAAAATTGCTTACATGAGCTCTAGTTCCATTTGGAATATAATTAATGGTGTCAGCACACATTGGAGGGTTACATAAAAAGACTTTAAATATCAGCATTAGAGTGGCTGTCTCATTCAGAGAGAGTGCACAGTGAGAGAGGAGCTCTGGCACATGATGCCACTGCCCAGTCTTTGAATTCCTGTAGCAAACATGTGAAGTGCCACAAGACAGAGTTAATAACTGACAAGAGGATTTGTACATGTGCACAAAACTTACTGGTTCTAAATCATGGAGAATGATTTGTGCCTTAAAGCAAAAGATCCCACTTTTTGTACCAAGAAATACTTAAAAATAGTTCTGGATCTGAGAAAATTAATGCAATTAGTGTGAGAAAAAGAAGGTATTTTCTCAGGAGTCTGATATTATACTTCATAATAGGTTTAATATGGGAATATATAAAAGAATAATGATTTTCCAAGTTTTTTCCCTAAGTCTACTTGGTTCTTAGTGATTAGTTTTTACTGTATCTGTGGTGTAGCACATTATTAATGCTTTTTTATGGAAATTACAGTTTTGTTTGCCACAACTGACATGTCAGCCTGTAAGAACAATTCATCTTGCTCCTCTAAAGGATGATATTGTCAATGAAAGCAGAAACATCAAAAATATTGTAAATGTTATGAACTCTATTCCTCAGCCTGTAAAACCAGTTACTAAATTTTATCAGTATCAGTTAGACAACTTATTGTACAGGCACGGTGAAAAGTCATCAGAACTGATCATGGCCACAATTTCTAAGTTCACTCCAGTGAAGGACCTGTACCACTTCAGCATTAACAACTGTGATAAGTACCCCAACAACAAGAAGGAAGAAATCCAAAGCCATTTAAAATGGAGGGAAGCTGATGTAGCAATCCACACTGAGAAGAAGAACCAGGTGAAATTCCAGTGTTCAATGGTTTGTGAGAGCATCCATCTTCTGACCCAAGCCAGGTTCTCGGATGAGAGTCATCCCCACTTGAGCTCAAGCAATGCTCTGATGAACTGTGGCACGTTTACAGCCCAGACAGCATTTACAGTGTCCAGCAACAGCAGTGCCTCAAGAGCTGGCAATAAGCAAAACAGAGCAGAGAATTGCTGTAGTACTGATCTGGAAGAAGAAAATGCTGCAGAGATGATGCTGGATTATAAACCACAGGAAGATGCTGAGAGTGCCAACTTTGTACTTTATAATCAGGATTTAGATTCTTCCTGTAAAAATGAAGTGATAGAGCTCTGCCAAGCCTTGGAAGATAATTCTGTAGTTGCAGTAATTCCCAGAGTAGAAGTTCAAGATTCCTCTGGAAAACAGTCAGAAAATCAAGTCTGTCTCTCTGAATCTGAAATAGAAAAAGAAGCAATGTCAGAAGCAACTTCAGAGGACCAAAGTGAGCTTGTAACTGTTGCTCGTGTTACACTCTCTGAACAAGAGCCAGCCAGGGAACCACACATTGCTGAACAACCTACCACAAAAAAGGGTGGTGTCTGTACCCTGCCACCTCATGTTACTCAGAGCCTCAATGTTCTTGCTCACAAAGAAAATGACAAAAATAAAATAAAGATGAATAAAAATAAATATTCAGCAAAATCTAAAATTAATAATAAGATAAAAGTATCTGAAGACTTAATTGCTTCTGATGAGGTTACCACAAAATCAAGCGCCAAGAGTCAGATTTTTCCATCTTTGGAACTGACAAAAGTGAAATCTGAGAGTTCCATGAAGTGTCAGAAAAGAAACACTCAAGGACACAAAGGCTATGTTGCTCAGAGTGCTCAGAAAATTAAAAAGCAAAGTTGCTCCTGCAGTTGCAAAAATTTAGCTGTCTTAAAGAAACATGGTACTCCACTTTGTCTGCCACGTGCACCCTCTGCTTCAGATTTTGTAGATCTGAAATACACTGACATGTTCAAAATGATTAATTCAGATGACCAAGGCCCAGGTATTTACGAAATGTTTGGAACTCCTGTCTATTCCCGCACGAGAGACCTTGATCAACACGAGGACAGGTTTTATAAAGGTGTTTATTCTGTTCCACCAGGAAGATGCACCTGCAGATCTACCTGCAGTAAAGGGGGAGAAAGCAACAGAGTCAGAAACACTCAAAAGAAAACACATTCCAATCCAAAGAAGACCATACCTGGTGCTAAACAAAAGCAGAAAGGTTTAATCACAAAGGACAGAAGGACCAAGCTGAGTGACAGCAACACAGAGCAAGATAATGCAACAACTTCTGACTTAGATTTTCAAACACACACCTTTAGTAGCACAGCATTGTTTCATGGAGACACAGATCATCAGCTCACATTTTTAGAAGAGCTTTCACAGTCAACTAAGCAAAATGAAATGTTTATGAATTCAAACCTCTCAACTATTAAGGAAGTTTCTTTGGAGCAGTTTTTAGACAGCCAGGATAAATCCAGCCATCAGAGAGCTGCTGCCTGCAGCAAGGATCTCCTTCAGTTCAGTGATCAAGACTGCAGAGAATGTGTTGCTGCAAGTGGCAGTCTGGTAACAGGAGAGCAGAATATCTGTGTGCCCCAGTGCAGGGGGGATATGGATGCTGGCAAAGGCTGGGAATCACACCAGGACTCCAAGTCTGTCGATAAATCTGAATTGCCCTTTTCAGATAGACTGGAATGTCAGTCCCCTACAAAAATATTAGATCACAGTAGTGCAAACACACCTCAAAACAGTAGTTTGGCAAATGAATTGACTCAGCCTTCAGTGATTTGGACAAAAAATGCCAAAAGGTCCAGTTTCCAGACAAATCAAAACATTTCTTCCTGGTCAGATACTAAGGATGTGACTGATGAGTTGCTTTGTTGTCTAGCCAAAGAATTGCTAATGCTTGAAGAAAAAGACACCAACTCTTCAAGAACAAAAAATACATGTTCTAAAATACAAAACACACAGAGTGAAGAAGAGGAAAATATGATGAATGGAGATGGAGCAATAATAAATTGTGCTCTAGAGAAGGTAAAAGTAATTTCTTCTTGTAACTTGCTAAATAATTTGAGTGATGCTTTACACAAGTTTGTATGAAAAATGGGAAATATGTGCTTATTAAAGAGATTTATCAAGTCTTTTTTCCTTGGGCCAGCTGCCCACTGATTCTTCCAGTGCTCTGTTGAATATATCTGTGTTAGAGGCTGCGTGTCAGGACACAAGCCAGAAGGTACTAGGGCATGACAGGAGTAGCTGCCAAAGCTTATATAAATTGAGAAATTGTAGTAAATAAAGAAAATAGGCTGTTTTAATTGAAGAGCTTATATAAAAATATTTTGGGCAAGGCAAGAGCTGGAGATCTGGACAGCTAAGGAATATGAAAAGACACTACAAATAGTCTTGCATATCCTGAAGGGCAATTACCTTGAGTGTCTGTGTGCATCCAGGTACTTTTATAGATATGAAACACAAGTGTTGGTTTATCAGGCAGACTTATCCTGTTTAATAAATGCTTAATCAAAACTTTGAGCTCAGAAGGCTCAGATTTTGGCCCCCAAGTCAGCTGCATGCCTTTACCTGCTAAGGCGTTTCTCTACCATTACTGCTTCTCCTCAGTCCTATTAGGTCTTTGTCTATTTAAATTACAAATTTATAAGGAAATGTCTTTCACTACATGTTGTTACACTCCCTTGTGCTTCTGCAGACGCAGGTGCCAATTATAGCTGCATTCTCACTTCTCCCAAGGAGGTCTATGGCTAGATGGGATAATTATTGCCATCTTTCAGAAGCAGTTTCTTCTTCCTGGGAAGTCATGGCCTGTTATTTTCATCAGAATTGTGTTACATGTGTTGCTTACAGCATGATGATAGCCATATTCACCCTTCAGCTTAGCAAACTGTACCTATGAGACCAAAAAAAGAGAGTGTATTCTGCTCTTTTAAGTGCTATTCTGTCTTGGTGTCAATGGAAGAAGATGTCATGCTTCTGGTTATGCACTGTTGTGATTTATACTTGAAAATATTTATACAGTTTTACCTAGTATAGCAATTCTATCCATGACCTGGGCAATTTATATATATAAAAATCTATGAAGTCATGCCAGGAAAAATTACTCCTTATGAAAAAAGGGGGGACCAAATGAAGCCTGTCTTTTCCTCTCTGCTTTCTCCCCACACTGACCATCATCTTTCAAGCAGAGTTACCGTAAAGCCTTTTTGGCTTCAAATGAAGAAAATGGCCTTCTAAACTTAGATGAATCTACTAAATTACCAGGAAGCAGTTTAGCTACCAAAGATCCTGTCAGGTGGACAAGAGGAGAAGTCCTTGGAAAAGGAGCCTATGGCACGGTAAGTTAATGTCTGAATATGCTGAGATGTGTTGTCATTGAGCTACACCTTATCTCAAAAATAGCTGTTGTCCTACTCAACAAATGGGTTAAATATTTTGGATTGTACAGTGAGATATGAAACATGACAAGCACAAAGATTCTATTTAAAATAAGTAAATACACAAGTTTTGTCTCGTGTCTTGTTTTGATAAGTGCTGGTTTCACTGTAGGTGTACTGTGGTCTGACAAGCCAGGGACAGTTAATAGCTGTAAAACAGGTGGTTTTGGATACATCAGATCAACTCACTACAGAAAAGGAATATCAGAAGTTCCACGAGGAAGTTGATCTTTTGAAGACATTGAAGCATGTAAATATTGTAACTTATTTAGGAACTTGCCTGGAAGACAACATTTTAAGCATATTCATGGAATTTGTTCCTGGTGGCTCCATTTCCAGTATTCTGAATCGCTTTGGCCCGTTGCCTGAAGTTGTCCTGCGTAAATACACCCAGCAAATTCTACAAGGGGTTGCATATTTACATGACAACCGTGTGGTCCACAGAGACATCAAAGGCAATAACGTGATGCTCATGCCCACCGGAGTAATCAAGCTGATTGACTTTGGCTGTGCCAGGCGCCTGGCCTGGGCCAGCCTCAGCGGCACCCACTGCGAGCTGCTCCGGTCTGTGCATGGCACGCCCTACTGGATGGCCCCAGAGGTAATCAGTGACTCTGGCTATGGCAGGAAATCAGACATCTGGAGCGTCGGCTGCACCGTGTTTGAGATGGCAACAGGCAAACCCCCTCTGGCTTCCATGGACAGGGTGGCAGCTATGTTCTACATCGGGGCCCACAGGGGACTGATGCCGGCCCTGCCCGATCGCTTCTCCAGCGCTGCCGTGGAGTTTGTGCACGCCTGCCTAACCAGGTACGGAGGCTTTGAACTGGAGAATGAAAGGGAAAATGCAGGTAGTTTGTATCCTGGAGATGGCCCATGGGAGATTAGGTTGTGGTACATATTACTTTATTGCAAATGCATTTTTCAGCATTTCAGGAAAGCCTTTAGATAAAAGTATATATAAAAGAGCTTTACTTTTTACAATGGTACAAAAAAGCCCTCACAGATTCTTTTTGTGTAGGCCTTATACTCATAATTTACTTTCACTGTAATTTTCATGCAGAAACACGGTACTGTTGAGTTTTGGACAAAACGTTTGATAAATTTCTTTGTTGTGCTTTGCTGTTCCAGTATTGTTTGAGTTTGGTCTATGTCAGACAAGTTGTTTTAAGAACAGTATTCTAAATGGAAAAGCTTTCACTTAATTCTTGTCTTCTGCAGTAGAAAAATGTATTATCACTGCCAGTCCAGGAAACACATACTTATTTGAAACATAATACTTATTAGAAACATAAAGTTCTCTCTGTAAAACCCCAAACCACTAACATTCACACATTATAACAATTATTTTTGTGGTGTTTGTTTTGTTTTAAACAAAGCCACAAGCCTCTTAAAATGCATGACATTGATTGGAGATGACAGGACAACCTGATTGACAGAGGCTCGAACTGATAATTATCACCTTTCTTAAATACAATTTTGGTTCACCTGAAATAGCCAAATCAGCAGAATTATTCAAAGATTTGCAAAGAATTCAGGGGAATAAGTAATGATTTCTTTAATAATGAAATATTTCAGTTTTATAATTCATAAATTCCAACAGTCTTTTCCCTTCAAGCCTCTCTTCCTTTCTGTCAACTTTATCAAAAAACCCCTAAAAATGAGTAGCGAATGGATAAATAATAATAATGGCTAATTTTGCAATTAGGTTTTTACAATTACATCAGAGGCATACATATTCATTTTATATACTGATTTGTGAAACTTTCAATTCAGAGATCAACACGAGCGGCCTTCTGCTCTGCAGTTGCTGGACCATCCCTTTGTGAAAGGAGGACAGTGAATTTTTCAAACCTCTTGCCAAATGAATGTATATTTTCCATGGAAAAGATTTTCACTTGTGAAAAAAAGACCAGAAGGAACTGGACTTTAATGTGACAGCAGAAGTACTGGAGAGCAGTTGTGTTCAAGGAGTCTGTTATTAAGCAGCAGTGATTAAAGAGTACCTGTTCTGCAATGCCTGTCCTTCACTGTGAAGACAAAGCCTCATTGTGTTGTATTTGGAGAGACTTAAAGGGAAAATAAAGTCACCATCACTGGCATGTGACAGGCCAGGTAAGCTGGAATGTCTGTAAAATCCTATGGAACACAAGCTACGGGGCAGAGAGCTCTGCAGCTTGGAGATGAGTAAAGAGTGTGATGATCCCACAGGAACCTCAGAACATCTACTGGCATAAAATGTACTGAGGCTTTTATTCAGTCAGGTGGGCCCTTTTGTTTAAGCGGATGGGCACTTCAATTTTTAGCTGGTGAATAAGTTTTTTGCATACATAGATCAGCCCTGTCTTCCTGAGGCCTCGTATCTCCACAAGATACTGTGGTGATAATTACAAATTATAATGGTCTAAACCATGGGACTATCTGTTTAAAATGAAATAGTGAATTTTAGGGCACTTTTGGGTCCCAGAAGGTTGAAGTTGGAAGAGGCTCTGGAGATGTTCTGGTCCAGCCCCACTGCTAAGAGCAAGGTTGACTGAAGCAGGCTGCTTAGGCCCTTTGAGTATGACTACAGATGGAGACTGCACAGCCACTCCAGGCAGCATGCTCCAGTCTTTAACTCCCTCATGGTAAAAGTGATTTTATGTTTGAAGACTGTCTTGTCCTGTCACTGCTAGCTCTGCAGAATCTGGTTCTGCCTTCTTTATTGTCCCCGTGGGGTGCTGATACTGAAAACCTGAAGTGTTTCTCCAACCACTGGAGTGAGAACTATCAGTGACTGGATGACAGGGAACAGAGTCCCTCTGCACTCCAATGGTCTTTACACTTAGTAGAACTAGTTACTACTAACTGCATAAAATTAAATAAAACATAAAAAGCATTATTAAGTATTCATAAAGCAAAAAAAGCAGGTATTAGTATTTAGAATGTCCTTTTGATAAGGCTTCTTCCTACCAAAACGGGGTAAATCTTTAGCCTTTGTGAGCACCCAGGCTCCGAGCAGTAAAACCCAGCCCTACAACTGTTCAGAGCTGAGTTCTCAAGAGCCCAAGACACTGACTTCACTGTCAGCTCTGATTTGATGTCAACATTATAAAACCAACTTTCCTCAAATGCTAAACATCTTAGTTACTTAAATAGCTTTCAAACTTTATTTTATTCCAGTAGTCAGTCAAACTAACTTCAAAGAGTTAAGTCTAAACTTTATAAAAGCAAAGAGAAATCAGTACTTATAGCAAAATTCTTTATTAATAGTTTTTGTAGGTATAATGTCACATAACAATGACAGAACATTATGCCAGTATAAGAGAAATCCTAACATCACAGTAATCTTCAAAGTTCAAGCAGTTAACAGTCCTTTTTTGAGGAATATCAATTGGTGCTCATGCCAGACATCCATGGAAACATCATGTTAAAGTATCTTCACGTTAAAGTACCTTGCAGAACAAAGGCAGGAGCCTGGGAATATGAGCTCTAGTGGGATGAACATAATTCCATGATGTGTACTAATTCTTCTCAGATTAAGGTAGAGTCTTCAACAAAGCTGCAAAGTAAATATGAGGGTTTATTTAGCATGAAATGAAACTGAGATGAGAATCATAAGCAAGGAAAGAATGGGAATGCTCTAGAATATATAATTAAAAAGGTCAGCATTACAAACCCCCCTTCTTATGCACATATTACAAACAAAACTAACATCTCTTGTTAGAGTTCTCAAATATTAAGGTTACCAGTTATTTGCAATTTGTCATGTTTAATCCAGTTGATGACACTGAAAGTAGTCAATAGAGGTTTGTAACACTTGAACCTGAGTTTTTAATCAAAATGTGAAAGCACATTTTTGCTTTTGTTTAACCAGACTTCAAGAATGAGGTTTAAGGCCAGCACTTGGAACAAAGGTATTTCAGTTTAATCAGAGCTGTGCTTGCAGCAGAGCTCAGGGCCCAGCACAACTAAACCAAGTCCAGTGTTAATCTGGGGAGCCTTGGGTCGCTTGGCTGAGTCAGTCTGGTGGAGCAGTCTAGAAACAAGTCTAATTTTGCATATTTCTTACTTGATGAGATCAGAGATTTTCATACCAAAATCCAGGTGCCTAACTACAGGCATCCAATGTAACAAGGGGAAAGGGTGTGAAATCCTGGAAACTGGGTTTTTTTTCATGATACTGAGCTACTCAGTGAGCAGGGTCACACTTTGCTTCATTATTTATAGTGTAGGAGCAGGGCAAGCTTTGCTAGTTTAAAGACTACAGCCTTCCTTTCTGAAACCAGTAAGGACCCATTACAATGCATGCAGCCTGCCAAACACTTGTTGTGACTGCAGGTTTACTCAAGATTTGGAGCTTAAATCACAGCAACTAAAGATCCAGCCCTGTCCTGGTATGACTGTAGGGGTAGCCAGCGTTTCTCTCACACGGTAACGGGAGCCATGGCTCACGTCTCAGGAGGGTGGGGCCACAGGCAGGCCAACCCAGCCAGGTTACACTGCACTTGCAACTACTACCAGCAGTGGGATGTAAAAATTTGCATCTAAATATACACACATCCACCTCTCTTTCCAAGGAAGCAGAGCCTGGTCCCTGAAAACACAAGTCTCTTGAGATTATTTGGGTTCAATTTAGTGCTGTTCCACAAAGGTCAGTGGGAATTGATGCAATTTCTATGCCACTCCTATCAAACCTCTGGTTCTTGCACACAGGCAAATAACCAGCGTTCTGCCAAGGAAGGGCCCCCAGGACATACTCCAGTGCCTTCTCTCCCCTATTCTTCCCTTCCCACAGGCACCTGCACCACGGGACAGCTAAGAAATTTTAGAGATGTTATCAAAGAACACAATGTCTGAACTATGGAACACCAATGTTGCTGTTACAAGAGCAGGAATATAGGGGCATCAAACCCAAGCACTGAGTTTCAAGGTTATACATTTAGTTTGGATGTGTTATATCCACTTCAGAAGCCAGAGACACAGTCATTCCCAGTAGCAATGGTAGAGAAGACTCCTGGCACTAATTATCTCTTTAAGGTGTAAGGAATTAAGCCTTTCAGAGAAAGGAGGAATTAACTAGCTAGTTTAGTCTAGCATAACTTCCAAGGCTCAAGACATAGATTTTTAGAACTGATTATGCTTATGTGCATTTACATCAAATTAAAGAAAGCAAACAAAGTATTTGTCCAATCACACTCCCTGCACAACAAGGATTGGGAACCCTTCCTCATAAGGTCTAAGGAAGAATGCATGGTGTAGCACTGTCACCTACCCCTTCACTGCTAAAAAGAGAAAGAATACTGAAAACCCCCTCCACCATCACACCTGGCCAGGCACTGTTACTACCATGCACAGGCTCTGCCCCGAAGGTAGAGAGAAGGAGCAGCTTAAGATAGCACAAAATGTCTAGAATTTGCTTTTCAGGTACCAAATACCTGATCAATGTAATGGAAATAAACGAAACAAGTAAGACTTCAGACTTTTCAGCATTGCATTATTTGAGTGATTTGAAGACAACTAGCAATGTTTTGCCAATAACTGAAAGGGGATTTTAGTGTTTACTAATGAAGTTGGAAAAATTAAACATAGGAAAATGGGATAATTTTTGCACAATAGAGGTGAGGTAGGGAATTTTATTGAAAATACTTTTTTTTTTACAAGT
>VWZV01008324.1:170771-189377 GCA_013397155.1 Irena cyanogastra
GTTTAACTATAATATTTTGATTTTACTCTTGCACAACCTGGATTTGTTAGACCAAAAATTGTAGAAACAACAGTTTCTAAAATAATATACTTGCCATTCAGCCTGTACATTTTCTGTATGGAGTTAAGTTTCCTTGAAAGTATAAATTTCTAAGTCACTGTTTCAGTCATTCCATCAAACTTCAGGAACAACCAGTATCAGCTCTGTACAAACCACAGCCATCAGACCTTTGAAAGGACTCTTGCTGTTTTAAACAACAGCTTTGAAATAATTTGTGGTCAAGGTGGAGCAGCTGGCTGTGTTAATAAAACTAAGATCCTTACAATTAGTATGCCCACAGGAAAATATACATGTCTCCATGTTTATCAGCGGCAAATAAAAATACTTTTCATTGAGACTTAATTCTAGTCATAAGCTAAAAATAACTGGGTACAGTCAGAATTTGAATGCAAAAGTACATCTTTTACAGGTCTGAAAGAACTGGCTTCTCCAGAACTCCACAAGCAAGTCATAACCTAAGCTGCAAGTGCAGAACTACCTCAGCTCTTTGGTCTACCCAGGTCTGTTAAACACCCCAGCTCCATAAATGCTTGAAGGATTAACTTATGTTCATGAAGAGCTCATAGCATTCCCTTGGGGAATTTTACAAATCCAAACAATACATGTTTACCAAAGCCACAAACCCACAGCCAGGTGGGAAGGCAGCAGGATGGTGTTTGGAACTGCAGCTACAGCTTAAAGAAGCCCAGTAAGACAGAGATGTTTGAACCTGCACTTTCAAGCTCACTCTGGTTCTGTGCTTCACATGACATCTACTCAATTTCTCACTTTCAAACCCTCCCTCTCCAAAAGTGCTATTAAGAAAGAACAGCTCAGCAGAGGAAAGCAGCAGGCACAGAGGGTCAATGCTGGGCCATCAGAAGCCTGGAGGTCTCCACCACTACTGTGAAAAAAATGTTTCACTCCAGGACCAACAAACAAATCTGAAAGCCCCTGGAGCTCCCACCTCCACTACTGCAGCATATCTTGCCCTTCAATTCAGACTCCACTGTAGTAAATATTACCTTAAAAGACAGTAAACTTCTAGGTATAGGGTGTTCTAGGCATATGCTTTCTTCTTACCAGAGTCTGAGATCTCACAAACTACACCAAACTGCTGACACAGAACTGCTTTCATAAACATGGCAATTTTATGTACAGCCTTACGAGCACTGTCACTGAAACAACACTGAGGTACCTGAAACAATCAATGCAAGGATTTGCATTGACAGATTTCCATCTCTGTCTTGATTCTGAAAAGCATTTAATAGCAATTAATTCTATCCTCCACCTGCAAAAGGTATGTGGACACCCCAGCCAACAGCCAAACCAAGTTTGTCTTCTGAAGTTCTCCCCACTCCTATCCTTTTCTTTCACTGAAAATACAGCACACGAAGTCAGTGAGACTTAATTTCGGCTGAAAGCTCTCACTACATACTATGCTCCATCCTTACATGAATAAACCCTTAAATTTCAAAATGAGAAAGGAAGCATGACTTACCATCTAGTAGTTCTAGAGTAACTGAGGGATCTACATATTCCCACCAGTGTTTTCCATCAGTTGACACTGGAATCTCCCAGTTGGACCACTTGCAGGCCAAGTGAATGCACACACATGCTATCACTGTGGGCTTGTACTGAAGACAGAATGTGGTAAGGTGAAGGCTGTTGCACAAATTTCGTAATGAGGAACCAAAGGAAATCAAACATGTAAAACAGAAAACCCAAAGAAATCAACCATTAACATACAGAATGAGATAGCTTGTCAATCAACAGCAGTTAAACATTTTGTTGAATAAGTTCATAAGATGCCTTACTGCCCTAAGAAAACAAAGGGCAGGGCATTTATCTGGTAGAAAAGTTTAATTTGTTTTTGCTATCAAAAGCCTGATGAACAGTAAATAAATTTACCAATTATTCTAGTGTACTTAAGTACTAAAAAGGGCAGTATAATATGATGAATTAAAATTCTGCAGTATAATGCATAGAGCTAATTGTGCAGTCTCTGAATGAGACAATCAGAAGGTCCCCAACAGTTCCACAGCAGCCAGGTGAGTTATTTGTGGGCTTTGCTTTCACTGGGCCTGGATTTCTGACATTTGTGACATTGTCTTCAGCTTCCAGCACCACAAACACATTGGTTCACTTTCACTGCTTTAGCATAACTCTCTTAACAGCTGCTTAAGTACAGAACCTTGTCCATCAAGGAACCACCAGGATTTATTTATTTATTTTGAATAGTTCTAATAAATAGCAAATACCGTTTGAAAACTGTATCTACACACAATATAATCCTCTTAAATAAAGGTTAAAGTAGTTTTGCAGGAGGCAAATTGAAGTAATCAAGACTAAAGTCTGCTCTCTCATTTTTCTATGACAGGCTATGTCTACAAAACACCCATGTGGAATTCTAGAACTTTAAATTTATCTAAGTACTTAAGCTTTAAAACTATATATTAATATTAAAGAGCTGTTTCTAAAAGAAATAACATTGAGCTAGTACTAGTCTATCTAAAAAGAAAAATCTGCTAGTTGAAAATATTTTAGGCCCACTAGAATTTTGTAAGTTAAGACTGAATCAATACACTTAAAGTTAAGAGAAAACTGCCATAAACTACAAGTGTAAACTAAAAATAGTTTTGTACTTACCAAGATGCTCGGATTTCTAGGTTAAGTTTATCTCTTTGTAATCTTTAGCTGCTATTCAGGCTACCAATTTTAGACTTATGCGCTCACAATCGAGAAAAAGTCATCAGAAAGCACCACTACACTTCTCATTGTGCATTTAAGCCCTTTGTGCCGTCAGGCCCTTGTCCAATACACCGCACTGCAGGCGGGGAGGTACCACCACTGGAGGCGGCCCAGTCCCCCACTGCAACAAGGGTAAGACACATCAGGGGGCCCTGCAGTAAAGGAAGCTATAGTGTGCTACAACAGTGCAACAAAGAGGTTCAGGATAACAACCTGTTGGTAGCCATGAAATAGGATGTCTGTGCCAAATCCTTGCTTGCTGTAAGAAAAGAAAACAAGAGAGATTAAAGAGTTGCACTAACTTGTCGGGTTCATTCTAAAATTCAAGCAGTTTTACTTTCCAAAATCACTGCTGGGTATTTCTAAAGTACTGATTTGGCATTAGCTAACTAGCTTTTCTGAGACACAGGAAGACTGAGACACACTCAGTACTGCAGCTGGACCTGTCATTCCCTTCAGTGCCACTCCCTCCCCCTGCACAGCCCACAGGACAGCTCCCCTCTGCTGATGCACCCCTCCAACACCTGACAGGTGAGCACTCTCCTCTGGGAAGCGCTGCTTCCCCACCCTCACCTGCAGAGGATCCCTGCTTTGGCCTGGGAGTGCAGCAGGCAGTCAGTCCCGGCCAATTCACATCACAGTGCTCCATCTGCTCTTGGAGCAGGGCATGGCAGAACACCCTCCCACCTCCCCAGAAACAGCCACCTCTCTCTCTCAAAGCCCTGTAACACAGCAAGCCCCCAGACTACATGGGAAAAAAATTCAGTTTTCTGCTCCTTCTAATTAAGAGCACTGTAGTCATAACATTTTGCTCCATATTTGTTAAATCTATGTCAAGGCTTCAATAGGAAACAGACAAATTCATTTGAGTTAGTCAGAAAAAAAAGACTGAAACAAACCACAGGACTGCAACATGCCAGAAATTAAAAACTGACATGGGCTTTTACAGCCACGGAATGCTGACCCCTAGAGTGACACCCCAATGCTCCTCACTCAGGTAAGAGAACTTACTGTAACATGCATTTAATGGAATAGCTGGGCACAAGGGGTTTAACCGCAGATTGAATGCAGCCTTCATTGAATTCTTACTTTGACACTATCACTTGAAATCAGTGCTACCTGCAGAAAGCGTAGTGTTGAATTTTATGTCAAAGGGAATACTGTTAAACTTTTATTTTAATAATATTTCTAGAATGTTTGAGAGATACTACAGTGGCTTTTAAATTTAGTTTTAAAAAGCACATTAAAATGTGATTAAACTCAACTTCTAATAATTGCCAAGGACACAACAGCCAGGCAGTGCCATAATCTGAGAAGGAAGTTGCAAGGTAACAGGATCTGTTCCTACACACAAACTCTACTAATCCATAGTAATCAGAAGGTGAACTGACAATGTGTTATGCTATAATATTTAGTTTGCACACTGTAATGGTAATTGCATGCCAAAAAACCAAGGAGTTCAACCTCTTCCTCCCATCTAAAAAAGGTAAGGTGGAATCACCAAAAAAAAAGGTAAAATGAGACTGTCATAACAAATAAAAATACACAATAGTTGAGTAAGACTGAAATTGATGTCTTGCTCTTCATTTTTCATCAAAGCAATGCCTACAGGATCTTCAATGATTTATATACTCTGTAAAGTTACACGTTTGAATTAACGGAGCGAGACCAAGAAGCATCTCTACTCTCACTGAAATATCCCTTTTGAACAAGGAAGAAAAGCAGATGCCAGAAAACTTCTATTTAACATCAGCTTGAAAGATGAGTAAATCAAAACACATACCTGGAAGAAAAGAATCACATCTTGAAATACACACTTTAGCCTCAATCAAAAATTACTGTGCTAAATACTTTACCTATACTAAAAGTACTATGATTATGTTTCAACTTATTTACAGCTAAATAATAATCATTGCCAAAACCAGCAAGAAATTTCAGCTCACAACTAAAGCCTTTGATAACACAAGGTACAGCTGAAAATATCCATCCCAAACTCCTCTGTGTAGGGCTGCTTTTGTTTAGCAGAATCAATCAGTGAAATTAAATCTAATGAATTTTGGTTCCTGTATTTTGGTGGTTTATTTCCATTATAGTAGTGGAAAGTGCATCTCCAAAATTTAAATGATCTTGAAGCAGGGGCTAAAACAAGCCAGCATAGCTGCTCTCATAACTCACAAGCCGCAGGACTGATGACTACGACACTAGCCATGAATGACCAGTTTTAGATTTTAGTATTCAGGAGTGATTTAAAACATCCATCCTGTCTCACTGCTGCAGAAGCAGACATAACACAGGGATTAGTGAAATAGTCATCAATATTTTGAAACAGGACTCGCTGTTTGACACACTTTCCGAAAGGCTGTCTCCAAGGAACTGTCAATGGGAAACCAAAATGCTTTTTATTGGGTATAGCCACACAATTCACTGCTTGCAACTCCAAGATACCTGGGTCTTTTCTTCAACACAGCTTATCTCGGATCTTGGGATGCTCATGAAAACGTGACTGCCAAGTCCCCATTAGGAGCTGGTAACTGGCTATGCCTGGACCCTGACAATGTGTGAGCATTCCCCGGAAAGAGGAGATTGCAGATAAGCCAGTCAGCGTCCGAAGAGGGAAACTTGCTGAAGTCCTTCTGGCAAAAGCAAAAGCCCCAGGCTCTGAACAGAGGGATGCTGGAGGGTGCCTGTTGTATCTGGAAAGGGCTGGAGGAGGCCATGGTGTAGGCATTCAGGTCTGAGCAGTCCTGGTGGCTTTACTTTCTTGAAAGTATTTAAAGCTTGGGAACAGACCCATAAAAACCTGAGGTCAAAGTTCAGAATGGGAAGGCCGCCTGTAGCAAGTGCTGGAGTGCAGCTGGTGTTTCACATCTTTCCACACCACTAAGGTTTAAATTTTCCTCATGAGACTACCCTCTGAAAAAGCTGATGCATTTTCACCTCTTCTTCTGCTGACTTTGTCTTTCTCAGCCTGATTTAAGCAATGGCATCTGCACACAGATACTATGGGATATTTGAAGGATTTGACAGTGCAATTTTCACAAAAGATTAGTAAGGATCATGGGTGTTCAAGATACCTGATAACCTGCAGAGTAGCGAGAACAATCCTAAAAATCCTTGAGATCTCATCTTCAGTTAAAAAAGGTTGTGCTCCAACACAGAGAAAGGAGTGACTGAAGACTTCCCAAGATGGAGATGAGGATACAGACTCGAAGTTTCAACAGAAGCAGGCTGAGAACAGACTGATTTTGCACCACAGTGTAATAGGACCATGCCACAGACTTGGCACAAGGGCAGTTTAACTGCTGATCATTCAGCTAATGTTGAAGGCAGCAAGGGTCAAAACCAGAGCAGTTTATGCTGTTTTGGTGGGGTTTTTTCGCCCTTTTCTTTCTTCCTTTCTTCTCTTCACTACTGGAGCGTTTTTGGAATGGACACTGAAGCTTGTTGACAGGCCCTCACATATCCATTGCCTTCAGATTCCTTGGACCTGTGGGATCCTAAGGAATGATGGTCCTGTCTCCTCTTCTCAGTCTCTTGACACTGAGGAAGAACGGTGCAGAAAAAATACTAAGCCCACACCATTTTCCTTGTCTGCTATACTGATCAAACTGCAAAGATGGAACAATTTTGTCAACTCATGACTCTCTGAACACCAGAAGGAGTAACTAGATATTGTATGCCTGAACATCATGAATCATTATCTATCCATCCAGTCACCCTTTCTCTGCAATGATCTGTGTTGTCTAATAACACCTTCAAAAAGGCTTTCAATCTTAGAGAAGAATTCCTTTTTTCTTTTGTTGTATGTTGAAGCAGTTATATTGATTTGCACAACTCCCACTTACTAGTTCATCTTCAGCTTCCAGCAATTGATTCTGGTGTGTCACTGCCAGACAAGACAGTCTCCGGACAAAGGACTTGGCTGAATTTTTTCAGCATCATCAACACAACTTAGGTTTTTATTTTTTCATTTTGTTTTTAAAGGGGATAGCTTACAACTTAATAACACCCTACCATAAACAAATTACCCTGAATACAAGACAGCAAAAAATGATGGAGAGAATGAGCCATCCTGAAACACTGCAGTTTAGTCAGCCAAAGGGCCTTTTCCCAACATTGACAATGTAGTGCAAAAACCCTAAGCCAAATCCTGAAGCACACTTGGCAGATCTCAGCTAACCTTGCTGCCTCTTTTTTGACACTCAGCCAGATATTACATTCCTCCCTTCCTCCTCTCTTCAAACATGCAGTTGGAAGTTTTAATCGTAACAGGCTTGGAAAAATTAATCATCTTTATTCAAAAAAGGTAACTCTGCCTTCTGAAATGGTGGTTTTTGTCCAAGATGACGTTACCAGAACTGGGTGAAGTAACCTTGGATTTCTTTAACTTCTCAGTCAATCCCTTTAGCACTAAAGGTTTAACACTGACAAATCTTAGGTGTATTTTAAAAGCTTCAGGACTCAGATATCTGAGTGTTGCATCTACTGACATTGAGAACTCACACTGTCCAATAAATAAATGTTCAGGGACAGAAAACTAAACTCCTACCACTGTGTCTTTGAAGATAATCACTGTGCCCATGGGCCCATCTCTCTGTCCTCTCAATACATAAAACCAATGTTCCATGGCAGTTATTCTGTCCTTGCTTGACTTGCATGCATAACTTCAAATTTCATGCCTGATGTTTTAAATAAATTAATTAGTTTCCTTTTTCTTATTTTAATATGAGGTATTCAAATCCTGTATTTAGAGTCTACACCATTCCTAGGGACACATGCTCCCAAGGATTCCATACACACATACACAAAGGAGCACACATCCTTCAGTGAGCAGGTTTTTAAACATCAGAGACATAACATTCACTGTGCACCAGTCCTTGAGCTACACAGATTTTCAGCCCTCACTGAAGTCTTCAGATTTTAAGACTTGATATTACTTTAGACTTTTAAGTATTTTTTGAAGTCTGCTGACATTAAATATTAGTTTAAAGATGTCAAATTCAAAAATTCACTGTGTCTTCAAAGTATGAATTTTGTCAGTACAAAAAATTAGCTTACAAAACACAAAGGGAAAAGCTGAACTGCCTTAGAGTGGTATCTACCCTTGATGAAAGGAAATCCAGTTTGTGTAGCAGTGTGCCTGTAGGCTTGAGTGACTAATGTGCAAATCCTGAGGCAATACAACATTCCCCCACCCCTCCCCACAGCCCTAGACACCAACAGGAGCACAGGGGCTCTCCAAGAGAGTAAAATGTGCTCACATTTACAGTGACCAACAGCTAAGAAAAAACAAAGCAAAAGCCTACAGAGCAGCTGGTGCAGACTACTGAGACTTCAGGTGCAACTGGACTCATGCACCAAGTCACAACCAAATCTGTGCAGAAAGCAGAAAATCATTATCTTACAGGAAGGATAGCAATAAAACTACTTTATATGCAAGTAAGTTACAGCACCAGCCCTACCCAGTGTCTGAAGACACTACACAAGGAAGCTACAGCAAATAAGAGACAGTCTTCCTTAAAAGAACACCATTAATTCCACAGTTAGTACAAACCAAATCTAGTTAAAAGGGTTAGGCTGTACCTAACTTTTATATATTTTATAGAGGGGGAAGAAAAACACCAAAAACCTCAAAGCACTTATGCATTTTTCACTGCCAAACCAGCTAATGACTACAGACTAACAAGTGTGGTCTAAGAATTTCAAAACACTTTTTACTTAAGAAACATAATTAAAGTGAAAAGCTTATTTTAGATGCTTTTACAACTGATCCCTAATTTTTTTCATCCTACATCTTATAAGAGAGTGTTTTAATTTTTTTTAAAGCTCCAAAAGAAACCAATTCAAGAATTAAAGAAGATGTGCCAAAATGCCACAATAAAATATAGAGAACAAAACAGGTTTCTAGCCAGTCACATTAATGAGCTGCAGATAAGTTACAGGATATGTTTAAGTAAAGGCTTGAGGCTTTGTGCTACCATCCAAAACAAGTAACAACACACTGCTCCAGAAAAACAATTAGTCACACCTATTTGTATATGACAGCAGACTTGTTATGCATTCTCTTTATCCTTCAGTCCATTACCTGAAAAGATTTGCTAAGACAAAAAGCTGGCATTAGCCATCAATGGGCAAAACTACTTCAGAGTGAAAATCATCAGCTCAGAAGATACTATGGATCTGGCCAATCAGTTTGCAACTGCTGACTGCTTCTGTCATTCCAGAACATTTGGAACAGGTACTATTAAAATCAAAGCTAATAAGAAAACAAACAAACAAAACCGAAGGACAGAGGACTGGACTCTTTATGACTCTCTAAAGGTAAATATCAAACTTTTAATAATTTATTTTTAAACATACTCTTTGGATAACATAGCTGGTGAAAAATCATATTAGACAAATAACATTACTTTAAAATTTTACTAGAAAGGTAAAAAGGACTTACAGAAGTGGTTAAAAGTCACTGACCTCTCACTAACTGTGTACATTTCACAACATCTGTGTGTGGATGTTCAATGGTAATCTCAAAACCTGAGGAGTTACAAATACATTTTAGAATTATACATTACAAAAAATAAAAAGCAAACTCCTTATGTTTCCCCACAGACCTAAAATACTTGCTAAACCTTTGCACTGCAGAATAAGTAACACTAAGTGCCTTTTATGCTTTACCTTTTGAATAGCAGATGGTAAAGCCCTTTTGTAATCCATTATTCAAATATTCCTTTAGTAATCTCAAATGCTGTACACACATAACCTGGGAAATTACTATCTTTTTAAAGCTGAATGCATCTGAACAATTTCTAGCAAGTTAATAAGTCAGTAAAAACTGTACTGCAAACACAAATATTTGTGTGCATGTGTACTTTTATTAATTGATTTCTAGCACTTAAAAATGTTGCATGTATGAAAATAGAAATTAAATCAATTTGTAGATCAGTGACTTAAGAAACCCTTCTTGGTTTATGACACTATTTTAAGAACTAGGTCACTACTATGAGCTATTTTTTTAACAATATCCCAAGTGCTATTTAAAATATCTGAGCAAGTCACTGTTCTCAGGCCTCTGGCAGTAATTGTCTCTATGGTATTTTAGTCAGAAGAGTGTCTTCAGAGAACATTCCACTTCAAATTTTGGAATCATCTGAATCCATTAAATGGTTACACTACAACTTGTGTTGTTCAGAGTCAGCACCTGCTCAATTACATAATGCTCTTCTATGGAAAGGCAGAATGGGGAAGAGCATTGGCTACAAAGCTCTTTCCAACTGCTTCAGGACACACACAGCCAGCCTACTACACCATGTTATCTTATGGGAAGAATGTCAATGTAATTACTACTTGGAGTAAAATCTATTTGGAAGCCTACACAATTCTAACTCAAACTGTCAGAAACATGCTTTGTCTCCGCAGTGAACATGGCAGAACTGCTAACACAAAACTAAATTCACAGGCCAGACATTATGCAGGAAAACAGTTAAATTCCAGTGTACCAAAGTACATCAAATATCCAGTTATTTGGGTCCCACTAGCTCTTCATGGCAAGCTGGCTGCACAGGAGGTATTTAGAAAGACATACCTAAAGTTTGAAGCATTATTGTTTCAAGTATAACCAGCTCTTGGGCTTGTTGAAGGTATGCCTGAAACAAACAAGCAGACAGGTGAAGACACAGCAGTTGATTGCCTCAGAACTCCACTCACACACTGCCTCTCTGACACAGCACTGGCAACACAAGATACAGCACTAGTACCCGTGCCAGTGAGCACTGACAAGTCACAGCACTTCACACTGGGGTTACTTTCCTCCACCAGTACACACACTGATGCAAATTCAGTTCCACCTGCCTGCCTTTCACACGATTAACTTAGTCAGGATCTCAGACAATCTATTCCAGCAAAGCATTTTTGGGAGGTCAGGTGGGTGCTGTAACAACTTCAAGATGGAGCAATCTCTTCAAGTTTCATAACAAATAAGTGAGTATTTAAGAAACTTCACTAAGTAACAGAAAGATCTGAATGGTATAAAAACAAAGGCTTTTCTTCCTAGGCCGCAGAGAGCAATATTCCAGTAAGACAATGTAACAAATCATTAGATGAAATGTCATCTTTCAAACCATGTATCTTTGAAACCATAACTTCCACCTACATCACTCTTTGTATCCAGCTGTGGCTCTTGAGGATGAAGACAGGCATTTGCTACTTTAATAACGTGTTCAAGTTTCCGTGGCTGTTCTTCCACTTTTGCAGCCAAAAACAATGCCGTGGGAGACATTATCTGAAGAAGAAAAACACGTGTATTTTTAAACTTTTTACAAGCAGAACTTGAATTTTTATGGAGTCTAAACTAGCATAGAAAAAGTAAGAAGTTGGATTTGTGGCTTTTTTTTTCAGTTCTGAAGTCATGCAAGGCAACAAAAGTCTAACTAGTAATGTTTTATTTTGCAACTGATGCAATCCTCTCAGCAGCACAGGGAAGGAGTAGCATAATGTTAAATTACATTTGTGAGCAAGATGTCTGAGGTCAAACTAATTCTAGTTCAACATAAAATATTTTGGCCCAGAATATTTACTCACAGTAGAACATGCTGTTCCAAGTTAAATACACTTCATGAGAAAGTTCATCCAATTTTTTGTACAGAGCGAGTCACTACACCATCTTTTCAGTAAAACAGTGATCACAAATTCTGGTAGCATTTAATTCTCCCAAAGAGTGAGAAACTTTGCAGAGAACTTTAATAAAAACAGCTTGTTATATAAACATAGGCTCTACAAGTAAAAGAAACTTTATATATACACATATATTCTTAGAAACTTTACTATATACCCAGCAGTATCTGGAGAACAAAGCATAAGGATTTGTAAAACACCAGTTCTATCATATGTTAGTAAAGAGTACACATTACATTTAAAGATGAAAATTGATATCAGACTCTAGGTGTCATAAAGTGGCAGTTCACTATCACCTAAAAGTTAGCTGTGAAGTAGAATTTTGGTGCCTGTTGTCAGCTGGAGTGACTCGTGTGCAGACAGAACACAACAAACCACAAATCACTGATGAATTAGGTTCTCCTTGCATGCAAAAGCTGCCCATGTTAACCAGGAATTAAAATGGTACTAGAAATCATCTAGACATAAGCTGATTAAAATGGTTAAAATTAAGCCAGTATAAAGCATTTATTCAGAGACTGAAATAGCTGCTTGCTGAGTATTTAATTAATGCACAGTGCAAGTAGTGCAAGTATTGGATTTCTCATTCAATGCACAAATAGAACTAGGCTAAATAGGAGGCATAGATCCCCTAAAGTCAGATTTGCCTTTTTTGCCAGTAAGCAGCACTTTTTATGCCAAAATAAAACATCTGTATAAAAATTTACAATATATGCAAAACTGCAATAAACTAATTAAACATTTAAGGGATTAAATTTCATAAGCTTTCAAATGTACTGCAAATACTTTTTGCATCCTTAAATCGCTTTGAAATGTCTGCTTGGACCTGAAGTAAAACTTTAAAGTTGGCAGACTTGAAAATTGACACCTTGGTAAGGCAATACCCTTTGATGAGTAGAAGCATGCCATGAGAAATCTAGCAAAAATCTCAGTCTATAAAAACCAGTCACCTAAAACAAGTCACAGGGAACAAATTCTTTTACAAAGGAGACATGAACCCTTGTTTTCTTTTTTAAGAATCTTGTAACCTAAGCCTGATGAACAAATGAAATAAAAACCCAAAGTGAAGTACTGCTGAACAAGGCCAAATTAGCACTGTCATTTAATACTTCTGATGATTCTGTAGAATTTCCTATCCTCATTGCTTGAAGTAATGATTTGAAATTCTGCAAGGAATTTCCTTTGCCAAGAACATACTAGAAATGTGTCTCACACTGGGAGATAAAACTTTTAAACAGTAAATATGATGGAAACACTTTCCGGAGTTCAGAAAATAAGAGTATCAACAGCTCTGAAGGGGCAGAAAATGCAGAAGATGTCAGGCAGCACACAAAGGCATAACCCAACACACATATATCGTATAAAGTTATTTTACAAAACTCAATTTCCAACAACTGCCATGGCTGAAAACATTTCCATGTCACAGAGGCATTATTTGAATGAAGTCACCAATGACTGCACAGTTAAATCATCAGCAAATTCTCACTCACTCTTACTCTGTGTATGACTGCACCAAAGTTCTACTTCTTTCCAGAAAAGCACCATCAGGCTGACTTCAGGATCTCTTCTGATTTACCGAAGCACATCAGATCTGGCCAAGAAGTCTCCACACAATTCCTGATCTCCAAGACCTTACATAAAACACAGCTCTGGAGGCTGATTAAGTCAAGCTGATTAACTGTCACGTAACTCTGGTTCATCAGAAATCTATTATATACAACCCAATTAACTATTTCCTTCAAAAAGAAGTGTTGGCTTCTGGCCAAAGAACTTCAGGTCTTTGTCTTATCTAGGACAAGCGTTCTCACTCCCAGTTTAGAGTAGGCCATTATTTTTAGCTCCCTTGGTATTGATTCAGAAAAACAGACATCCTAGTGAAATTCCAGACTTGGCACAAATGCAGTCTTCCATGAACACACCCTGCTAAGTGTATAACTGGCAAAGTTACTCAAATGCTTTCATTCATTTCCAATTACCAAAAATGGCAAAAAACCCAAGCAAAGTAGAACAAAAAAAGCAAAATTAAAGAAACATACTTGATAAAGCAACAGTATATTTCCTATATATAAATATCTTAATTTGACATCAACCAAAATAATTTAGAGTAATTATATACTATGCACCCCAAACAGTCTTTGAGAAATCTTCAGAACACATGTGATACATGACATTAAATCCCACTTTATTACCAGCTGAGAATCTTGGAAACCAAGTCCCACAGAAATAGGAAAAATCCCCAAAACATAAGAGCCTTGTCAACACAATCCAAAAGCAAGTTTCATTGGGAACTGTGGTATAAGTCCTTTTTCACTTAAAAAGTACAAGACAATGTAAAGACAAAGGCACTCAGAAAAATCTTAGAACACATCAGCAGCATGCATGTAGTTTTCTGAGATCTTCCTCTCCCTTCTAATGCCAATATTAGTATGTTTTTAGCTTGATACAGTTTAGCCTAAGACATTAAGTGCTTCCAGTCTACGAGAGGGTTTTCAAGTTTGAACACAAAGAGCTCTGAGGAATTTTTTTATTATAACCAGGAGCTCACATTGCATAAAAGCAGCAAATATGTTAAATTGCACTATTAAAACCAGAACTGAAGTACCCAAAACAGCCTCACTAGAGCTTGAAGCGTATTATGAAAGTTTCAAGAACTTTGCAAAACTGCAAAGTCAACTGTTTAATACTGTGATTTGGACAAGGCACAAGGAAGGGAATGCAGGAGGACTGGAAACAAAACACCCTCCACACAACTCACCTACCCTGCACTTGAAGAAAAACAATTCCTCATGCAGCCTTCTTTAGGCTCTTCACTAAGCTCCAATGCATATCACAAAAACCCCTTGACATCAACAAGACTATTTTCAACTGGTTGTCTGGTATTCCACATGGCATTTCTAAGGATTATATTTAAAAACTACAACTCCCATTTGGATGCCTTACCTCTCATTGCCAGCATATGAAGGATTTTCCCCCTTTCTGTTCTTCAAATTACAGTGTACTGAGGAATAAGCATCTAAAATAACTATTTGCTATATAACAATGTAACACACCAAGTACTATAGAAACAGTAGCTGCAGAAGAATTTTAATTCTGAATATATTTTAAAGTATTATAATGAGGCTAGTACTGCCTATAAAAAGCCAGCAAGGTCCCTCTCCATCCCAATATTTACACAGACTAACTTTATACTCAGCAACCCGAAGTTCCTATGCCCTGGTCAGCAATGTAGACAGCATAATTTGTGCTGAGGAGATCCACAGTAGCTCCTGTCATTTGCACAACCAGGGAAATTAGCAGTCAGGGCATCCAATTCTGCTTCCCAGAATTGGTAAAGCAAGTTTCCATCCTCACTGGGGCACAGCAACCTTGCAAGGACTTCTCCTGTCTTGACTGCAACATCCAAACCTCAATACTTTCTTCTCTGCACCCAAATGCATGTACTCTGTAGGCAATCCAGAGCAACCTGTAAGTGACTTGCTAGCTCACAGTAACTTCACAAATAAAGGGATATTTGGCCAATAAGCAGTACATGTAATACATTCCCAATGAACCAAGACTACATTAACTGGTACATGCCACCCCTGTGGCTCTACAGATTGAAGATACTGTTGGGAATTCTGTTCCCTGTTCACAGATGACTCAAACTCCTGAAAGCCTGTAAAATTGTTTAGCAGTAACTTATACCGAAGAAAAAGACCATAAAATCAAGGCAACAACTATTCAGCAATAGAGCTTCCATTAGAAGCCCTGTTTGTTAATGAGGTGCATGTCACATACACAACACACATGTGTATTTATATAACCTGGCAGTTATACATGATGATAAATGTGCCAGTGCTTACTACCAGACTAAAAACATTAATCTACCAATAAAACAAGACAACACAGGCCACATTTTTTCAGCTGAAGATCATAAGGCATTCTGACTAATGGCCATCTAATTTTCTAGCCCCAGCATTCAGATTCCTTCCTGCCATGGATAAACAGCACCATGTGCACACAACAAAGAAATATTAGAGATATACTGCATATGCGGTAGGATAGCTTACCTAGGTCTTACCTTTGAGACTGTCAGTACCTTACTATTCCTTTCTAAGGGTTACTTTCTTCTTGCATAGATGAATACTGTTACAATTTTTAGCTTGCCAAGTACTCTGGAGATTTGATATTAAGTATTTATTAGTGTTCTCAGCTTTTGCCCTCTCTACAGAGGACCTAATGGATGGTTTGGGAGTATTTTAGAAGTGACTCCATTCACTGAGACCCTCTTTACCCTACAGAATTGTAAAAAGAAAATGCTCTTGGCCCATCAGCACATACACAAAGCCACTCTCTGGCTTTATGCTCATTAAGAATTACAAAAAGGAGTTCAGCAAGAATAAGTACTACTGAAGTACAACCTGCAGTTCACTTGCCTTTAATTTTGAACATCATTACCTGAGAATTAATTCAACAGTAGACTTCCCTCCCCTGTAACAGTTGCAGTTTCCATGGCATTCTGCCCTTACTTGTGAATTTTAAGATTCATAATTTAACTGAAGCCATAGTTTTCATATAAAGAGCACTATCCATTCAAACACTACTGCACTGCCAGTTCCAAGTGACTGTCATTTACCAGTATCCAGTGAAAACCCAAACACAGCAGGCAAAGCTTCTTGCTGCCTAAATCCAGCCCAGATTACCAGCTGACAGTACAAACAGCAGTCCAGCAGGTGATATAACAGGTATGTGGGTCTATATATACATACACAGCAGCTCTGCACTGAGCCATCTCTCCACTCCAAGCAGCTCTAGTTTATCAAGCCCACAAACCATTCACAGTCCCAGAAAACTCTGGATACCTCACCAGCTCCTCTTCCCCCAGCTCCAGGTTACTGCTACGTAGGCAGAACAGCAGCAGGAGGGGAGAAAGAGGAACTCGTATGGATGAACACTGCAGTTCTGGTAACAAGCTGCTGGAAATTTGAGTTTAGCTCAGATTTTGCATGATTATATACACTTCTGAAATACACCTACAAACAAGTAAGTATTTCCAGCTAAACAGGCCCCAAACAAGATGCCCATCTGCTCAGCCAACAATAACAAACAAATTCACGACAGGAAGAAGAGTTGGCTCTCCTTGTACCTCACTGTGTACCTGCCCCAGCTGCAGACAGTGCAAGGTTTGCAAGAGTTTTCCCCTTGATACACAAAGGTCTGCTCTGACCTACACCCAACATCTGTCAGTCTCAATCTGTTCTGTCATTAAAAGATCTAATAAAACTCATCCTTAACATTTATGACAAACCACCATCACTATTAACTGTTCTTAAAACAGACAAACAAACTCCAAGAGTACCTAGACTATTATAATATTATTTTTCCACCTATTGCATCCAGTATTGGACACAAAAAAAAAAAAAGGCCTCACATTCCCAAGTTGTAATCTCCAGTTCCATGCCTGCTATAATATTTCTCAATAACAGCCAGCATTTTTACTGAAAATTTCTGTTCCTAACAACACATTCTGTGTTCAGAGTCAACATGTCCAGGTTATTAGGCAACACAAGATTTACAATGGAAAACAACAGATGTAAAAATTTTTCTTGTCTAATATAACTTATCACACCACTTAAGGCTAGACTAGCTAAAAGAATTTACACTGCTTCAGGAACAGCTACATAATCCATATGGATACACACATAACCACATTATCATTGTCAGACACACCATGCCAGAACTTCCACTGATTTCACCAAGAAAAATGTGCGTTCCTACACATTAGCCTTTCAAACTTCAGCACATAAGCACCAGCCACAATGTATTCTTCACACATCTGAAACGTGCCTGCTGATGGTGCCTATTTATTTTTTTTAATTTCGATGGCAGAAGATGAAATCTAATTGCCACTAGTTAAAGTAATGCAAAGTTGAAAACATGTATCATTACTGCTTCTAAACCACTGATAAGAAGCTAGAACTCCTAAAAACAAATCACACTTCACACTCCTGCATGTAACACTTCTCAGTCAGAACTGCCAGAATTATGAGCGTGTTATTACCAAACATAAAATCATACTTACATTTCGATTAAATTTTGTGAAGGAATGATGCATATAAAACCTGTGCATGTAAACAATTGCAGTATTTATCGTAAGCTGAGATCTGGAAGATTAAATGAAGGAAACACTACATATTAAGAAAATTGTCTACAAGAACCGAAAGCGATGCGCTTTCCATATCAATCACTGCTCTCGACATATTGTCTTCATGGATTAGGGACGTGACACTTCAGAACTTAACTGACATTAACACACCCTTAACAGATATTAACACATATCATTCCCATCTGTTTCGCAGACCATGTAGAGATCCCTACGCCAGGCTCCCCACAGTCACCCACGGAATGAAAACTCCTCAATGGGCGACATACACTGGAACACTCCCTCAAGTGCTTTTGTTTTGTTCCAGTTCAACTATTTCAGTAAGGCATTTGAGGGTTTGGCCTTGCTCTAATCGATTTTTTTTTTCCTTTTAAAATATCACATTAAAGAACGGCAAGGGAGGACTTGCCCGTTTCGGGGAAAACGGTAACTCGGATTTACTTTAGAAATGCCCCAACAAGCAGCTACAGCCACAACCGCGGCTGAGAGGGCAGGGAGGAACGCGAGGCCCTCACCGCCACAAAGAGCGCGGCGCGGGGGCTTCGCCAGGCTCCTCCTCCCATTCTGTGCCTCCAGGCCACGGCTCCAGCCCGCGGGAGCGCCGGCCGGCGCTGCGGAGCAGCGGCTAGGGTCCCGGGGAGAGCCGGGACCACGACGAAAAAGGTCTCCCACCGCCCCTCCGCACGCGGCCCCCGCCGCCCTCATGCCCGTCCCGCCCGGCCCCGCTCGGATACACGTTGAGGCGCTGGCCCATGTCTTGGATGAGGTTGGCCGCCTGCTGCCGGTACGAGAGCTCCTTGTCGGCCTCCACGCCGCAGCGCCGCGAGGGCGTGTTCTCCAGCTGCTCGCGGCTGAAGAACCAGCGCGACGCGGCCGAGGATCCACCGCCGCCCCGCGCTGCGGACCCCGCGGAGCCCGCGCCCGCCGCCGCCATGACACCTCCTCCTCCTCCTCCGGCACCTCCTCCCGCCGCCTCCATCGCGGCTCTCGCGAGAGCTGCGGGCCCG
>VWZV01008324.1:189419-220610 GCA_013397155.1 Irena cyanogastra
GCGGCGGCGCGGCCGCGCGCCGGGGGTGGTCACGTGGGTGCAGGGGATGAGGGGCGGCCATGGCGGCCGCGGGATGAGGGGCCTGAGGGAACCGTGGAGTCATGGAGCTATGGAGCCTGGAAAGGGATTAAAAGGTCATCTAACCCTATCCAATCCCAACCAGCAGCTACAGCCACTGTAACTCCTCTAAAGCAGTGAACCCCATCGCCCAGTGCCAGCGTTTAACACCTCGAACGCCTCCAGGGATGCTGACTCCACCGTCTCCCTAGGAGACATCCCATTGCCTGACCACCCTATCACTGCATATCTGGTTCATACAATAGTTCAAATATCTAATCTCGGTCTGAATACCTTCATGCTTAATAAAGTGAAAAAAAAAGATTAAAAATGTTAGAAGCGAGGATTCCTTTTTTAATGCAAGCAAATCAAAGAACAGCATACTTGCAGGCAGATGTGGAAAGGGAGGAAGGAAGGAAAGATTGGAATGAACAACTAGTTCCTAGCAAATTCCTGTCTGCTGGCAGTATCCGCTTGTGGACACTTGAGAAATGCAGGAGAAAATGATGGACCTTGTGTCATTGCAGATGAGCAGCTCCAGCACGTCAGTGATGCTGCTGCAGTGTGCAGGTTATCACTGGATTCTCACTCTGAATTCAGTTATGGGATTTCAGTGGGTTGAGTTTATGGATTCAGAGTTCAAAGGATGCAAAAAGGTATTCACTCTTCTGATCACCATGCATGAAAATGAGAGCTCCGAGAGCTCTGCTCATGTTCGGTCCATGTCACTGCCAGTCTGCAGTGGTTCTGTTCACCTGAAGTTACATCACAAGGAGTTATTTCACAACTTCAGTGCCAATTTTATATAAGCAGTTGTAATCTTAGAACTAGACCCGACAGAATACTGATGAAAAATACAGTTGTATAATGCAGCACAGACATGAATTACTTGCCTGATCTTCCCAAATGTACATCATCTTTAAGATCCTGCATGTACAGAGGAAATTTAACCTCAAAGACTTGTCATGTAATTAGCTGATCTTTGACTTCATATTTTTGTGTCTGTCACAATCAAGGTACAATGTTTTACCTCGTTGTTTAAATCACCATGTAAAGCTCATGGAGTTTGTGTGTCCAACTTAAGATTCTTTATTCCTGCAGTAATTGGCAGAGGATTATTAAGAATGTTCTCAACTGACTGCAATTACAATTTTACATTAGCTTCGTTAATGAAATGAAAAGATGGAGGGAAGATTGTATATACATCCCTGTCTTAAAAATCTTAACATATCCAGAATAGGTAGAATATCATTAAATAATGACAGTGCATAATGAATATGATTTATGCAGGGTATGCACATTAATTAACTCCCATGCAGGGTACTGCAATCACCCATTTAGTCACAGGTTAAAGTAATTAAATACTGTTCTTGCTATTGGAGAGGTTCCAGACCTTGGTCCCCACAGATGTGACATTGCATTTTCATTAACTTAGCTGGTTTCATTAATAAAAAATTGAAGAATTATTCCAATTAAAATGTATTGGAGGAATCACAATGTATTTTCCTCTTAAATCTATTGAAACGTCTGTGAGAATCGTGTATACTGAAGGGAAATATGAGAATGACATTTCCTTTTGACTTTGAAATTTAATTAAAACAATCTGGTTGAAAAGTCCTACATGCTGGAAACTCAAGGCCTGCATGTGGATATTGAAATAAAAAAAGTCAACAGAAGTCTTGTGAACCCGCGGACAATAAATATTGTTAAAGCTATTTTCTGGCTCTTCTTTTCCTCTTACACAAAAACTTGATATTCTAAACCTCTGAGCTGCTGACTAAGTCAGCTCCAACTACTTCACTACTTCACAAACCACTTTTTTGGGGGGGGGATGGGCTTGACACTGTAAAGGTGACAGAGCTTTCTTTGTAGTCCAACGAAGGCTGGGACTGCTGATGTTCAGCATCCTTCAGGTTCAGCCTGTGACAGCTATGGCCAGAGCTAAAATCAACTTCTGTCTAATGCTGTTTTGCCTGGAATATTCCAAGGCTGAGCAGAGGAATGGTGACACCTCACGTGCCCAGCCAATGTTCCCACAAGAATAAAGACTGCAAGTGCTAATCTGTGTTCTTCTGACTGCTACAAAATTCTCTGGGGAGGATGATGCCTGTGCACACACTGGCTAATAATGAAAACCTGTTTCAATCAATAGTCTATAAAGCAAACCATCTTTCCATTCCTATAGCAGGACTCAAGCTAGGGAGAGCATTAGCACTTCACCATTTAAAGTATCCAGCCTTACTTTTAGGAAGCATTTTGTAAGGAACAGAACATTAACCCATACTGTTGCCAAACACTAGTATTTATTGTGACAGTGACACAGCAAGTATTACCCCCACAAATACATTATTTTTGCACCTACAACCATACTGTTCAAATTGTTTCTGATGAATAAGTTCCCAGTGGTGTAGGTGGCAGCTAATACATAAAGTCCCCACACAGACCTTTTCCATCCTGTCACAACATTGACAAAGCATGAATGCACCTGCAGTGCTGAGCTGAGTGTGGTATGCTGCATTTTCCACCAGTGGATAAAAGCAAAGGTTGCCTTTTATTGGTATCAACATTGTTTAAATTCTATTTTAATATTCTTTTAAATTCTGTTTGGCCGCCATAACAGAGACAAAAATGTAGTAGGTGCATCATTTTCTCAGCTCTTTCCTTCCTGGGAATCAAGTCCTAATAACATGGCATTGATTATAATTCAGAGATTCTTATTATAACTGCAAAAGATGAAATCTCTCCTTTATTATGAAGGCAGGGATTTCAGAATTGTTTAAAAACAGCCTAAATCCTGAGGCAATACCTGTGCCTACTCATTCCAGTACCCTTGCTTTTGTTTTGGAAATAACAGGAGACTGTCAGATAATGGTCAGTTTTATTTTTCATGTGTACAATTGCACATGCCAATAGAAATACAAGGATATTATTTCTGAAGTTTAGCTGCTTTAGTACTTCATAATTATTCAAATTGTTTTCTGCTAAGACCCAAAAATTCCAGAGCATTTCCAGCCTTGAGTTTGTCCTGTAAAAACAAAACACATATATATGTTTGTGCTTAGCTCATATTTAACTCTAATGGTTTTACTTGTGCTTTAAAAGGAACTGCTGCAAAGAGACTGAAGGGCCTCTTCCAGTCTTTGCAGAAATCAGTGTATTACACTGATTTTTCAGTGTTTTATCTCATGTCTTGAACAGAGACTTAAAAAGGAGGAAAAACCCCTCAAATGTAAAAATCATACCTTCAGTTTATGGTCAAAATCGTCCATTGAATCAATCAATTTTCCAGGTTCCAGTTCCCCAAGTGGAAAAGGGTAATCTGTTCCCAAAATGACTTTGTCCTGGTAATAAAAAAAAATTGTACATTTTGTAGTAACATTAAACAATAGAGTTTAAATAATGTTGATATTAAGGTGTACAATATTATAGTAATATTAATATTATATTTTAAACTAGTAAATTTTAATTTTTTCAGATTTTAAATTTATTTTAAATTAACATTAAACAACAGAGCACATGCTTTCTGGAATGTGTAATGAAGTACAAGAAATTAGACGTATATATTGGACTGATTAACTATGAAAGTGAATATGAAGATCCTAACTTCCACTAGGAAAAGAACAAAGCTTGAAAACAATGACTCAAGAGTTTTTTGGATTAATTTTATTTGTAAAAAAAATCAGGTTATTTATTAATCACTTTTATGGTGTCTAACTGAAGTTATGGTATTTTAATTCTCATAAGCAGAAAGTTGAAAATGCAAATCCCAGGCACTGAGAGCATGAGTGTCTATTGCTTGGGGGAATAAAACACAGTTAGAATTGTTATAATGTTTGAACTCTGGTACCAGAGTTCAATACTGAAATAGGGTGAAGAAAACATCATTCAGTTATTTTCTGAAATGGTTTGTTTTTCTTACTTGTCAAATGCTTTTTAAAAAAACATTTTAAAACACATTTCCTGCTTAGATTGACTTTCTGTGCTGTGGTGCTGCTTTGAAAGGTAACAGCCCCTGCAAGTGGTCTGCCTAAACTCAGTGATCACTCTTGGTTAAGCGTTGCCATAATTAAATGGCCAAGAAAGGATACAAAGAATTCTTGCCCTCGAGTTTTGACTTTCTCATTCCATGCTCTGCACTGGTGTGTGGCGTGAAAAATGTGTTTGAGACTTTTGGATACATTCTTAAAGAATCTCAGGAAGTTCTCCACCAAACTCAGAAAAGATGCTTGGAGTTGCAGTCCTGAATTTGAAATTTTTGTCTAAATACACCCACACAAATTTAAAATTATCAATGGGTGAGAAGAACATGTAATAAGAAATACAAAACAATAAAAACTATCTTCTCTGTGCTACTTTAACAGATGTAATAATGGCAATGGGGTACTACTGAAAACATGATACAGTATAAAATTACTACAAATACTTAAATTAAAAAAAAGTATTAAGTTAATTTAAATGGTATCTAACTTCAGATAAATCTCATTTACAAAATTTCATATGTTTCCAGAAGTCTGTAGATTTTTAAAAATGTTACTGTCTTTGGCTGGCACTGGATATTAGCTGTGGGTTTGAAACACATACCTGAAAATATGAGAGACATAATATGATCTGTTTATGAAAGTAAATCAGTGAGAAGAAAATTCAATAAAAATCTGTGTGCAACATCCCTTGTTATCAGAGATGAAAAGAAACTAGCACATCCTCAATAGGACCACATTGTTACAGGCTCATTTTCTCTCTGGAGTGATATTGCCCCATTTTATCAGCCTTGGAGAGTGCATACTGCCAACTCTCTTGATTTTATCAAAAGTCTGTTTTCCTTTATGCTTCATCTCCTGCAGACAGGAGTATTTGAAAAAAACAGAGTTTTCATTAAAAAATTGTGGTTTTAAATGTCTCATGGATTTGAAATTGAAATGATGAATTTTGGACACTTGTTATAATGTTTGAACTCTGTTACCAGAGTTCAACACTGAAACAGGGTGAAGAAAACACCATTCAGTTATTTTCTGAAATGGTTTTTCTTACTTGTCAAATGCTTTAAAATTTTTTTTAAAATCTCCACTAGATGTCATCCAAAAGTCTCCAAAAGAACCTACACAAACCTTCATCCAAAATCTAAATAGAAGAGACACATTCTATTGTTCTCTCCTATGTTCTGTCGTGTGTCCTAATTTATTATAGAAGAATAAACATAAGATTTACACAGGAAGATTTATACCCTCTGTCTAATAAATCCAGTTCTGAGCATAGACTAAACAAAATAGATTTGGATATGTGCACTTCAAAGCAGCTAAATACATGCTTTTATTTATAATATTCAATTAAATACCAAGATGCTTTATTCAGATGAGAAAAACAAATGTCATGTATTTTATGATAAAAAAACCCAACTGAAAAACATACCAGGTTTATATGAGAAAGTAGATTTCTAAGTAAAAGAGAAGGAAACATAGAATTTGTCCATCTGTTTATTAGGGAAAGTCATGTAAGACAGGAAGGTTGTATATTCTTATTTACATCTCCTATATACTAAACCAGAAAGAAATCCCACATCCTCACTGGAATAATATATATTTTTCTTTTCCTCTCTATGTAGATGTATTTTTTCCCTCTATTTGAAAGTATTTCACAGTTAATCACAGCTATTTTCACAGCTATTCATTAGTAGTAAAATTAAGAGCTGTAAATCAGTAAGAAAAATTTAGAAGCAGCATTCTTGCTGTGCTCCCAGTGATCTTAGGCTGTTCATTTGTACCCTGTGAGCTTCAGTTTTTACCCATCTGTAAAACTGGGTATGCAATACCTGTCTTTAGCAACCAGCTTCAGAGGAGTGCTGTGAAGCCTCTGCAGATGAATAATGCTCCTAGCATAAGGGAAGTACTGTTATATTATTCCAAACCATAATAACAAAGTCAATTTTCCCTAGAAGACTTGGAGGTTGTTTCTTTAATTAGCACATCTCTCCTATTAGAGAGGTCCATGGGGCTAATGATTAACCTCAGTGGACCCTGCTACTCAGCACAGCTTTTTTTACAGCGATAAGGACCTAAATCTGAAAATGAATCTCAGAAAGCTTTAAGTATGACTTCATCGTCTTATATAAGGAAAAAATTTGCCTTGAATTTCGCCTTCTTTCCTACTGCCATGATACACCTGAAAAAAAGTCCAGGACGCTAAAGTCAGTTCAGCTCCAACTTCTGGCCAGAGAATGCTTTCCTTTGGATGATTCCTCTGCAGGAATCACCATGGGGAAGTTTTTGCAGAGATGCACTGAATCATTTAATCCCATGTCAACTCAGTTCTTCACTTTTCATAGCCAGCAACGTGGGGGATTTTGTGTTCATTTGTATTCACCTCATGCTACCTCATCACGGAGTGAGCGAAGGACTGTGGCGATTCTGCACTCTTCCAAAATTCTTTCTCAGAAGTGTGTATTTCTGCTTCCATCCCCAATTAACCTGCACCCCAAACTAAGAAGGGATGATATTAAATGGACACGACTCATCACAGCTGTCAGTGGATTTTAACTTTGATCAGCTCAAGGCCAGCACACCACAGGCTGGTGCCAGGCAGTGGCTGCTCCCCAGGGACCCAAAGCCATGTCCAAGCACATCTTCCCTCACACTGATGCCCTTCCTGCACTGCTCTGAGCTATTCTCTGGAGACCTGGCCTATTTAAAATCTCCAGCTCACAAAGTTACAGAGTCAGCCTCAAGATTCCATCACATCGTTTTTAGCCCAGCATTTATTAATCTTATATGTGTTACTTTGCCAACATGTCTGCACTGAAAGCGCTGAGATATTTGCTGTTTCTTTAAGCATTTGACTCATGGAAGGGTGTTATGTGAGAATTTCAACTTTCCTTAGAAGAAGAAGGAACTTTTTATTCATGGTTATAAAATAAAGTTTGAAATCGTGATGTGAATGTTTTTGTTTTCAAGGACAAGATGCCTTAGGCTATTGAAAAGGGAAATAAAGTTCTCCTGAGTGTAAAAAACATTTATGTTTTTGGTATCTGACTCATGACTTTTCAGCACTGGCATTGCACCTGATGTCACATTGTTTGAGCTCAAAATACTCAGAGGAGAATTAAAGAAGACACCAACATCCTGTGTACTATGCTGGCCAAATTTATTGTGTTAAGACTCTCAATTTTAATAGTCTGTTGACAAAATAAATAAGACACCAGAGAGGCTATTGCTGAGTGACTTTTAGATTGTCAAATTACAGTCCATAATCTCTCTCTCCTCAAAATTCCAGTTGCAAAGACCAACCACAATCAAGGATCAGAGTCTATGTGTAGCTTCTTAGGACGAAAAGTAGAGAAATTAAAATGTGGTGCAAAGGCAGCAGCTTTCCCACAACAGCAATAGTTTACAACAGCCTTCAGATGCAAAACTTCTGACTCTAAAGCAGAAGTGCCCTGAGACTTGTGTGCTACACAAATTCAGACAGAAAAAACTTCAATTCTTCAGCTATGGATTCAGCATCCTGCTGTACTCTTTCTCCTGCTTTGGTCTTGACATCTACAGTTCAGCTTAACAGATTCAGATCACAAAAAGATTCTGTGGTCTCAGCCAGCCTGAGTCACACAGCTGCTATTTACCAAGGTCTTTCTAACAATGGCAAAACATGTCTCCCAACATTTTAAAATGGGTAAAAAGGAACAAGTGAGTGATCTTTTCTCCTTGCACTGGCAATTTAAAATTCAAGAGCTAGACTCATCCTTGTGTACTAGAACTGCATGTACAAAGAAAATATACTTAGAATGAACATGGTCTGGATTTGGGGAGATTTCTCAGAAAAGGAGGTAAGAGAGGCAAGTGTTGAACTGTTACTCCATAAACCTTTGGGTACACATCATATACAGTAAAATTTCAAAATCTATTGTACAAAAACACCTTAAAGCCACTTGCTTTAAGCTACAGTTAGAGTCAAAAGATAAAGCATATCAAAAACTACTGGGCTGGAGACCATGATGTGTTTGCTATTTAGAGGCTGGTAATAGAAATTAAAAGAAATCAGCATTGGGTGGGAGTCCTAGTATTTTATTAGTAACCCATCTGGTGCTTAAAATTAATCCCTGGCACAGAGATGGCAAATGCCACCTGAGTTAATATCCACTGATGTTATTAGAACTTTCCAGTACTACATGTTACCAGAACTTTCCAGATCATTTTTCAGGAAATTGACCTGGGTTTTATCTTACTTTTTTCTAATGGAAATAGGCTTCATGGCAGGTTTTTTGCACATTTTATGGGCCTTCTTCCATAAATCTATTTTTGGTTCAGTATGGTTTAACAAAAAATGTTGTCTCCACTCCTTAGAGCTGCAGTGTTACTGTATTGTACAAACATATACACATCACAAAAGTTTCCATACTATTGTTTCAAGCTGTAGTTGTGCTGTCACATGGTTGATTTTCCATGAATCTTCAAACGCAAAGTTTTGCTAAAAGGCACAAGTCCTGCAAGGGTGCTGCAGGCAGAACTCCTGTAGTCCCAAAGCTACAGACTTCCTGTGCAGCATGAACTGAAAGCCCACAGATTTTAAAGTGTGATACCTGAGCTCAGACTACCACAATAAATAAAGCAATAGTGCTGCATTGCTATTTTTGTCTGGCCTAGGCAAGTCACTTCTGTACCAGTTCTACAGCAGATTTATTGCAGTAACCTGTCCAGGCTATTAGAAATGGAAAATCAACAGATTCTTTTTTGCAGGAAAAAACCCAATCAGCTGAGTGGTGTTTGTGAACTTTGGTCATACAGGGGGCCCTGATGACAGCAACAGCCCCATACCATGTGAGTCTAGACACTGATGTACAGGAAACAGGACTGCAGCTGTTGAGACAAGAAAATCCCTGTCAGAGCCTGCATTTCTGATTTGACATTGAGTGGGTATCTGCCTCTGGCTGCAGACGCTCTGTGAGTGCAGAGATCAAGGCACAAAGACATACAGGTACCTTGTTGATTTGCAGTGATCCATTGGAAGCTGTCATGAGGGATGCCATCTCCAGTCCCTTCCTGCGCATTTACTAAATGAGAAGGGATTATTTGAATGTTTTAGGATTTTCCTGTCCCATGCTGTACCTCATTTAAATGGTTTGCTAAACTACAAAGATTTCTTTACAAACAACTAAAACACTTCTGCAAACCCATAATGTTTAATTGTCTCTCTGAGATACTCACAAAAGCTTTCCTTATTACCAATTTTTTTTCTTTCTATAACTTCCCAAGTGGAAATACAATTTGATTTCTTCAAGCATGCACTTGAATTTGAAAATTAAGCCATTTGAAAACCAGGCTCCAAATTGAAGCAGTCTTTGCTTGAAGTCCCATCCTGAACAAGCTCAGAGACCGATGGAACTAAGGTTGACAGTGCATGATTTCCTGGATTAAACCCATTTCAATAAATCCATATGGTAAAAGCATTATCAACACGGCAGAAACCCATCAATTTATTTCACTGAGTGGCATTATCCTTTTCCTGCTTTCTTCTTCTCTTCTCCTTTTGCTATTTCCTGGAAAATTAACTGAAGAATTACTCACCCACTTCTGAAGCACTAAAACTCACCTCTCCTACCACACTTGTTAGCAGCCTTAGTGCCCCACGGTCATGGACAAGAGAGTCTGTGTAAAATGAGCCAAGGTATTTCCTTGGATCCACCTTATTATGCGTGGCACACAAATCGGGGCGCATGTTGAATCCGTGGGAGATCCGACCCACTGTGTATGGAAAAGCTCCACCTGCAAGAAGGAATTTTTAATAACTTTTAATAAGCTGAAAATATGTAAGAGGGAAAAAAAGCTACCTTATCGCCAAAGATCCGTAAGTTTTCCTGTCAGCTCTTTAGAAAGAAAGTGCTCTGCACCAGTGGTTTTTTATTCCTCTACCTTCATTAGCTTCTTTCTCTATTTTTGTCACTTCTTCACTACTGTGATGCCTAAATTCCTCCTGCTGCTTCCTCGTCCCTTTCCTTAAACCACCTGCTGCCTCCCCTTCCTTTTTGTTTCCCTTGAAGGCTGTTGTACCAGTTCAAACCCTGCAGGCTAGAGAGTGTTCACAAAAGCAGCTGATCTGTCAGACTGTCTTCTTTGGGGTGGCAGTGCTCAGCTGGTGGCAGGCTTCCCGTGGTGACCCCATTAGCTGAGATACCAGAAAATACAACTGTATCATGTTCAGCCAAAGAACAGGAGTTTCACATGGTACACTACTCACCTCCATGTGCAAAGCAAACTTTCAGCTTAGGGAATTTTTCAAAAATTCCTCCCATAATCATGGAGCAAATGGCCATGGTTGTTTCTGTTGGCATGCCTAAGAAGAAAAACATCTTAATTGTATAAGAGCTTTTCTTTTTAAACTTCCTATTTGATTTTTAAATGTTATTTTAACTTTCTTCCATTAGCCTTGAGCCAACTGAAAAAGTAATAGTTGCAGGGCAGCTGCCAAAGGTCAGGCATTTTTTCTACTGAAGGGACACAGAGCTGAGCTCTAATCAACTGAAATGAAGACACAGGCCTGGAAGTGAAGGTCTTCTGAATTCTAAGTCCAGTTTGTACTCCATACCACTAGAACAGATGATAGACAGGTTGGATATGTCCTGAAATACCCTGTGCAGGCCTGATTCCCATTCTCCTTGCTCAAAGACAAGTCTGGAATATGCCAGGGTGTGCTCTCACCTCTGCTTGTGGGTTTCTTTTGTGTGGAAAGTGTGGCATATAAGTTAATGGATATTCCACCATAGATTTGGGGTTTGGTTACCACAGGATGCCAGGTCCTACAGTTTAGAAGCTGGATGCCCAGTTAGGAAGAGAACAGGAATTTAGGTTCCTACAGCAGGCCTCAGCTTCTGATCACACTCAACATATTTAGAATATCATGCCATTTTAAACATCCAACTTCAGACATGCAGCTTGAAATCAGGAACTGAGTTCTCCTCATTTATGGGGAAAACAACACCTATCCAGCTCAAAAGGTTATTTTTATTAATGTTTTACCATACGCTCAGATGAAAAGCATTATTAGGCTTAGTAAGAAAATATTCTATTTACACTTTGTTAAGTAAATGCAATAATTTTATTTTCTTCTTAAATCCGTGTTGTTGAGCCTGATCTGGTTAAGGCTAACTGATATTGTTTCAAGATAATGCACTGGTGATTGGGACAGCAAGATTTTCCAAGCAGAATGTGTATTATATGTATGTTGTGCATGTTTTTCAGAACTGGTGGCAGTGCAAAACCATGTGAAACAAACCAACACAGAACAAAACACATGGGGGTAGAATCAGGTCTAAACATTTCTGGGTAGCAGAATAATACTGCTCCTCTTATTCAATGTTATGATTTACCTATCAAATGGGGAAAAAATGGAAACTAGATAATATCCCACATCTACTTGAGAGCTTTCAAAGTACATGTCGTTTCAGCCACAGGTGATGTAAAGTTAGATTTATTTCCTCTCTGATCAACCTGTTTCTAAGAAATAACCCAAGAAATTCTAGGAAATAATGTTTGGTTTTGCTTACTCATTCATTTACTCCTGTTATTTTTGAGGAGCTCGTTTCTGAGATGATTCACTTCTTCCTTGTTATCTGCTGTTTGTATTTAGGGAAAAAGAGAACACTATATTCTGTTGCTTCAATTCTAAGTATTTAAAAGAAAAGCTAAACAAGCTTAGAAACAAATGACCGCTGAGTTTACACAACAGACTTAATCATAATGGATTTAAAAAAAGAGAAAGTTTGACAGAAAAACAATGTCATTTTCTCTGTACTTGTACTTTACTTCGCAGCAATCTCCTGGGCATAATCCAGTTCATAAATGTAGGTTAAGCAAAGTAAACACACACTTACCTATTAGCCAGGGAAACCAATATTTGGACATCCTCCCATCTATCTGCATGTCCCAGGGATGCACAAAGAGACAGCAATTTAATTTCTCAGCAGCCTGCAGCAAAAAGAAAAAGTCTGAATCTTGACTAATCATAGCAAAATGCATCTTAAATCTCAGTCATGCTTTTCAATGACCTGCAAATCTGTACTGAGCAGTAGTACTAGTAATGAAAATAGGCCCATGAGTAAGAACTATAAGCAATAGTTAGCTATATTTACTCCTCTGGGCCATATTCTGAAATCCTCACTCAGTTTCACAGCTCTTCCTGTGACTACAGGACTGGAAGCATAGATAATAACATCTCTTTAGTGAACCAAGTGTTTCTCAGAATAATGCAGTACAAAAATGCTTTTCCAGCTATGTTTTTCAGCCATCCTGTAGTATAAACTCAGTTCAAGCAAACATTCTTTTGATTTCATTACACATATGAGAATGAATTCCCATATTGTCTTAGAGAATCATTTGAGGATGATTTTGCAGAATTGTTCCAGCTGCATTCAGAAATTTGCATTGAGTTGCACTACATCTGTCCTCTTTGGCCCTCTATCTGGCTTAAAAAAATGTAAAAATATTCATAATCCTTCTTAAGAGTTCAAAATCTGGCTGTATTCTGATCAATAATCCACCTCTACCCAAGTATGGTAATTTTTCCAAAACTACTGACACGTTTGGAAAGGAAAACAGAAGACTAGTGTTGGATGCTGGCTCTGACTGTGTAATTTAACTGTGTGCTTAAATTTAAATACACAGTCACCAGAGCCATTCATATGCTTAACCAGGATTTAACAGCTTCGTTTTGTCAGATGTATTTCTGGACATGCTCTTGTTGCTAAGGAGATTATCACACATTCAAAAAATTTGTGTTTATTTACCCATACATGCATAAATAAAAGCTGCAACTTTTGGATCATGGCGAATAATTGCCATCTACATTTGTAAACTAAAAATAGCAATTCAATAACTGGCCTGGTAGTTTGGCAAAGTTCATTATCCAATATGGCTTAATTTCATAACCTGTATTATCTGTATTCTGTATTATCCAGAGATGTTTCTAAAAATGAAGGGGGTTACTTCCTACATGTATGAAACACAAGATGAAGGATGTACAGTATAAAAGAGAGATCCCAGAACAAGAGAGGGATCTCAGTAGCAGAGACATGGAGTTACTGGAGAGAATCCAAGATGATGAAGGGACTGAGCATCTCTCCTGTGAGGAAATGCTGAGAGAACTGGGACTGTTTGGCCCCTAAAAGAGAAGGTTCAGTGGGGATCAGGAAATATCAGGTTGTCCAGAGGGATTGTAGAGCTTCCATCCTTGAATATATGTAAAAGCCACCTGGGCATGGTCCTGGGATCTGGCTGTAGGTGGCCCTGCTTGAGCAGGGGGTTGGTCTGGGTGGCCCCCAGAGGCCCATCCCAACCTCAGCCACGCTGTGATTCCATAAATGTGGGCGTCTCCAAGAGCAGATGTTGATGCCTGACTGTATATGGCCATAAAAACAAGTAGTCCAGGTGCTGCACCAACAGAGTTTTTGAATAAATTGAGCATCCTGCAAAATAACCTCTGTGAATCAATTCCAGGCTGACAGCTCTAATAACCTGAGAAACAAGTTCAGAATGGACATTGATTCAACCCCTAATTTAGACAAATGACCACCCTCATTGGGACCTCAGGCTGTTTAAGAAATGCTACCTATTAATTCATTGGATGATCAATACATTCAGTTTGGAAATTTTGGTCCTGTTTACATAGTTCTGCATGGTACTTCGGTGCTGTCTCTGATAATCTTAGGGGAGTTTATCAATTATTTCAATAGGATTGGTACAGTACCTTGAACTTAAATGCAAGCAGTGCAGAAATGCTTTGTTTGATACTGCACTTCTCCTCACAAATCAAGAAGGCAGATCTACAGTGAGAACTCATATAATAAAACAAAATTTGTTATTCATTATTATAAAATAAGTTTCAGAATATGTTGTAATATTGCCATTATATCCTATAAAAAATTATCATTTACAATTAAAGCTGAATCTCTGTCATCACCAAGCAGATTAGAAGGCTCAAATGACAACTCAATGTGCTCCAAGATATTTTTTGACAGATTTCCACATCACAGAATTCCCTCAAAGAAAGAAAGCAACAGCTACTCACAGCATAAATATCATACAGCTCTGGGGCATTCAGGTCCCACTCATTGACATGAGATCCAATCTGCACTCCAGGAAATCCAAGTTCTTTCACACAGCGGTGCATTTCCCTCACGGCCAGCTCCGGAGCTTGCAGAGGTAATGTGCCCAGCCCAACAAACCTCTTGGGGTGCTTCTTTACCGTGGCAGCTAAGTCATCATTTAATATCTGGGCGAGATCTAAAGTATCCTGAGGTTTGGCCTGGTAAGATATGAAGCAGAACAGTACATTTAAATATGGTTCTCAAATGTTATCACCTTTGGAAGTTATTGGATAAATGTCATTGCAAACAACTGGTATGGTTTGGACCCAAATTTGCTTTACAGTTCTGAATAGCTGGAAACCAGTAGGGCTAAATTATGCCTGGCTTTAAAACCTCTAGGTGCAGTTCTGCTTATTCTCTTGAATATTTTATCAGCTGCTGCTGCCTTTACTGCTCAGGATGAGTATAATAAAGCCCAAGTTGCTGATGCACATAAGTGCCTGGTCTTTTGTGTAAAGCAGTGCCCTGGTTTTGTTCATCCCCATGCAAAAACCTCAGTATATAATTTTTATACATAGCAATGAATATTTACTCTCCTATTACTGGAGCTGAAGAAATAAAAATAAGAAATGTGAGATGCTGGAGCATGTGAATTCTACAGAGAAAGCTTGAGCAAACTTCTCTAACATTTAGAAGGAGATAGATAACATCCATAATTGTAAAAAGGAAGTACAATATCCATGCAATCAATCTCTGTTTTTTCCCCTCAATTCATATTTAATGGAAAATATTCCCTTAGATACAAGAATAAAATTTTGAAGGGATGTTACTAAGAAGAAATTCTGAATAGCAATGGTATTTCTTATATGTGGGCTTAACACAATGTTTCTAAATGCACAAAGCCATTTACATATAAGCATCTTGACCTGTACACATTGATAAATAGTCACGTTCAGAACATATTTAGAACAGCATTTTGCAGTGATTTCTCTCCTCAGCCTGTCTTTATTTCTTTGAAGCACTCAAGATCACCACGTGGGGAACACAGGAACTTAAATTTGCTCCTGAATTTTAAGATTCAAAGCATTCTAGGTTAATGAGTCCCATGCCACAGTTAAAAGAAAGTGGGACAAGGCCACAAATACACCCTTTATGTCTTTATTTTTTTTTTTCCCCTGAGAAAGTACTGATTGATATCTAGCTTTCATGGAATGTGTACAAATATGTCTACCTGCTAACTATGGATTTATGTTGGATATATTTTTTCTCTCTGTTCCCAGCTGCCCGCACAAGGCCCCCAGAAGAAATTCAGTTGTTGTTTCATCTTTTCTCACTGTGTGTGCTCTGGTGTGGAGCTTTGCCAGGACATCCTGCAGGCATCTTCTCACACCTGCACTCCTTTTCTGCCTGTTCATTTTCACAGCAGAACAATTGTAGTGACTGCTTCAATTTGTAGGAAGATGCTTTTGCATTTTAAAAATGTTGCAACATATGAATTACAAAATATGTTAGTTGGAACCTACCCAGTAGCTGAACATTACAGGGACTGTGGACAAGACTTGGACGGTGACTCCTGAGTAAGAAAAAACAAATATTAATGCTTCCTTTTTTGTTGTCTGTTCTTGATAAAATGTTATGAATAAGAAAGTACTTTGGTTTGAGAGGCAGAATGTAAAAGCTTTAATGATAAGAAAGACTGATTTAACAGTAACATAGAGATTTTTTAAGGATCATGCCAATAAACCTCATAGTGTATCAATTTATTAGGATTTGGATATTTTTGCTAAGTAGAAAGAGAAAACACTACCATATTCATACTAGCTAATTTGTGAAATTAGGGTTTTTGATTTTAGAAGTATTTAGTATGCATATGTACAAACAATTAAAATAGCAATTTAGTAGTGCTCTCACATGAATGAAACTGACATTAAACCAACAAAATACAGTAACTCAAGTTTACTTTGGGGTTAATTTGTCATATATATTAAATAAATAAATGAATTAGCCCAAAGATAAATAACATCATGTTAAAAATGGTTGCTAAACAATGTTTTCCTAAGTGTTCCCAAAGCTATATTGTGTTAGGTTTCATTCATCTTGTGTCTGGACTACTGAGGTTGTAAATATAAAAAAATCTGCCTGTTTTCAGATATAACTGATGTTAAAATTAAAAGAATTAAGTCCATGTTGTTTTGGTTCTGCTCAAACACAAATCTCTATCATAACATTGTGTGTGACAGGTTACAGGAGTGAAAACAACAAACTTGGCTGACAAACAAAAGAAACAATAAAGACTAATTAGGAATTCTCAAAATAGTTACATGCAAAACTGTTTTGTTTAGGTGTTTTTTTAGCTCTGTTTGTAATATTTTTGCGCATATCTTGTCATGTTTTAAAATATTTAATTTGGTTGTTAGTAGTAAAACTACTAGAACAAAGGATGGCAGAAAAAAACTCCAGGAGAGTGAACTCTAGGAGAACTCTAAGACAGTGACTTGCCAAAATATTTGAATGATTAAAATGATTTATCCTCCTCCTCAGAAGTTCAAGTAGGAAACAAGAGGAGAAGCTGACTCAGATTGGTACAAGATCTGATTAATATTATCAGCAGCAATGTTTATGGGGTAAGGATTAGGTCTGCAAAATAACATAAATACTGAATTATTCAGGTTAGACCTTCCACCAATATGGACACTTGATAAGTCTGTTGAGAATATTCTCCATGTTTCCCACAATTACCATTGTATCTGCTTTCAGTCCATTTTTACACTTCTGAGCAAATTTAACATAAACCTTTAAGGTACATGTCCAAGCTGACTGTTCCTAGACACTAGCTTTAGGAAGAAGAATCAGCACAGAAAATCCTCTACTTTTTTGCCTTCCTTGGAGTGTTTTACAAAGGAGAAAATAACAAGGAAAGGCAGTGAGGGTGAACTGATATATTTTCTCAAACAAAATTGTGATGATTTGTGTCACAGAACGGTGATGTTAATTACTTTTACAGCTTGTTTTATTGAGTTACATGGATAGCTTGTTTTATTGAGTGGATCAAGACAGAAGTATGTACATCAATTAGACCTAGGACATATGATTAGGAGAACTAATTGAGTCTCTTTGGTCCACTGGAGACCATTTCTTATTACTGGCAAGATTTCTTGGGCATTGCACAAACAAAGCCTTTTAGCAACCAAGCTCTAAGTTACCTCTCTGAGTTAAAAATACCTTTCAGTAACTGATTCTAGTTTTGTTCACCTGGGTGACTCCTTGCATCTTTGCCCCAAAATTATGCTATGTTTGGAGGTTAAATTTTGGGTATAATCTGTCTCAGCCTGTGTAAGAGAAAGCAGTCTTTGAACTAAGTAGCTACAGCTTTTTAAACCAAAAAGGAATAAATGTGGTCCATAGTCTTTATCATTAGCTGAGCAGTAAGGATAAAAGAATGAAAAACACCAAGGCCTTTTTTCCTCCCACATAATCAATTGGCTGATGCCTGTATGTCTGGAGTGCTGTAACAAAAAGGGACATTTTTAGGGCACAAGTCACCAGATGGTGCTGTAACATACAGGTTTAGTTTTTTTTCTAACCAAGCAAGCACTGTTTAGTTCATGAAGAAATATTGTGATGCTGCTTTCATGATACATTTTCTTTTCTGGAGAGCTGCTGCAAAAATTTGAAAAAAAAATCCTCCTGTGTTTTCTCTTTGTCTACAACAAATATATGGGGCAGAACAGTTTTGTAGAAACTTGCCATTAATGCTGAGGGAAATATCTGAAAGAGAAAGATGCCCAAAGGCTATTTATGATGCACTGTGTAGTTGAGTGATTTGGTAATCCCCAAAATCCCTGAGCTAACTCAGAGAAACATTACAGTCTAGTCAAGGCATGATTCTATGATTCTGTAACAAGGCAGCATATTTCAGAGTTTGCAAAGGCTTTCTCACATTCCTATTAAATGTCTGATGGTTGGAGTTTCAAATACTGCTTTTACAGGGTGAAAATGAAGTAGATGAAAATTATCTAAATTGTGTTTACACAAATTCCCCACTACCTAATGAGCTCCCAAGCTAGCCTATGTTAAGTGTTGCACTAAACCCTCCTAAGAAGAATAATCCAGACTCTCTCCTAACACAGAATAATTTAGGTTGGAAAAGACCTCTAAGATCATTGATTCCAACCATTATTCCAGTTCTGCCAAGCCCACCACTGAACCATGTCCCCAAGCACCACATCTACACATCCTTTAAATCCCTCCAGGGATGGGGACTACACCAGGGCTGTTCTAGGGCTTTACAACACTTGTACTGAAGAAATTTTTGCTAATATCCAATCTAAACCATCCCTGGTGCAATTTCAGGCCATTTCCTCTCATTTATTATTTGTCATCTTGGAGAAGAGACGAACTCCCCACTGGCTACAACCTCTTCCATGTGCTTGTCGAGGGTGGTAAGGCCTGAGAGGAGGAAACAATAATCATGAAGATGCTACTTGTACAATATTTGCTGTTCTAAGCAATTCAGTTGTTTGTTCCATATGAAAAGTTGAAGATATTCAAGTTGTGTCTATTGGGAAATTGATGTAGGAACTATTAATCAATATAAGAAGAAAATAATCTTTAGTAACATAATTTTTCTTTTACAAGAATAATTTGGAATTACAATGTTAATAAGAACTAGCAAAATAATTGATCAGCCTAGAAATTCCTTCCCTCATCCTCAGTCTCCCATCTTACCAACCTTATTTAGTGGCTTGCATGTAACATGATGGAAAATAAATTTGCAAATTTGGCATCTGGTTAAATTTCTAAGTGAGGAAAACTCCCTTTTCTGACAAAGTGATTGTCCCAGTGATCTAGACTCAGAGTCCTACAGCAAAAACACAGAATGAGGCTGCAACATGGCTAAACAGAAAACATATATTAGAAAAGGAAACAGACATACAAGAAATTCTATGTGTAAAAATAATATTTTTAATATTTGGGACAAAAATGAAAGGGCTTCCTCCTCCTTTATGTGAATCACATTTTAACTGGAATGTAGGGTGCCATTTCAGATCCAGGGTCAGTCATCCTTACTTTTGTCAATGAGTTCCTTAGTGTCTTAAATCCCACCAAAATTAATAAATTCTAGTGGGGAATAAATTGCTACTGACAATGAGGAAAGTTACGGGCACTGGTTCCTTTTGAGTATAAAACACATCAGTTTCTGATGACTTTCAACAGATTTAAACCAAGGAATTGGTATGCTAAACCTTTTTTTTTGATCCTGTAGTTGAACACTTTCAGATGGACTGACAGAGAAGTTGTTTTTCTAAATGAAGCACAATGATTTGAGTTCCTTTGTGGAGGTACCTGACTGGTCCATCTCTTTAATCCGTACTTCTGGATCCCAGCAGTTCTCTTGAATAACTCTAAAAACCTTTCCATCCTTCATCATCTTTGCCTGTCCCTGTGAAATGACATTTTCATATATTATAAATGTGACAAAGTAGTACCTGCTAATTTATAGTCTCTTGATATATTGTGCTCCTTACAGAAATTCAGTGGCAAAATTTTGATCTTTTATTTCTATTCAGTAGGTATTTTTAAACAAAAAACATTTTTAAAATAGATATGAATGAAACAGTCATTTATAGTTCAGATTTAATTATTCAGAATAATAAAAAATCCCCTCCCTTTTGCAATGTACATCATTCTATATTTATTTGGAAAAGATACCAGGTACCTTAATCTAAGTTTATCCTCAAACCAAATTTTGACCTCAAAACAATGCTCTAATTAAATCTGTGCTAAATTTTCCCTTTGGGTATGTATGTGTTCCTTCAAAGTCAATAGCACCACAATGATTCCAGTAACTACAGAAATAATTGTGCAACACAGTTAATTTCAGTCCAGTGATTTCTTATCACCAGATACTGAGACAAAAGAAGACCTATTGTGTTGTCTTGAGATTACATTTTCTCCTTGGGAAGAAAAAGAAAAAATTGAGGAATTTGGGGAAAAAAAATCCCAAATAAAACTTATACACAGTATAAACCCATGACCTGAATTAGTGTAAAACCTTTCTCATATGCTACCAATTTCCAGACTTAGGAAGTTCAAAATATAATCACAGTCATGAAATTTAATACTATTCCTTTATCAGCATGGAAACTTTTAAAATGTCATATTTGGCTGATGTGTGAATTGTTCAAAGAGAGGCAGTGTCACCACATTAAGCAAATTGCCTGTTACAATTAGGGGTACCCAGCAGCTGCCACAGACACAACAGGATTTCTGCTGGCACAAATGGATGAGACACAATTCACCAACACCTGCAAGCCCTGAGTGTTTCTTGGTTGTTTTATCTACGGCAGGGGTAAATGGAAAGCCAGAAAAGCCCCTGATGCTGTGCACGTGGGGTGGGTCAGTGCAGTCCTGCAGCAGCTGCACTGGGCAGAGAACACACTCCATCTGCAGGTAAAAACTGAGACCCACACAAGAAAACACAGCAGCTATTCCTTCACCTTCACAGTAAACAGGAGCTGAGGGCAAGGCAGTCTTTGGGCCCTTCAGGAACAGGATTTCTCTCTCTCTCTCCAAAGGCAACTTTATTTTTCCTCACGAAATTGGTCTTACTTAGGATCCTGTCAATTTTTCTAAAGATCCTGTCAATTTTTCTAAAGAAAAGAACCTGTTAAATCAGAATATTTACTACTAGTATGCTCACCCACGGGGGGTTCTGTCCCCCTCTTCTGAGAACTCAAACTGTTCTTAACCTTGAATTTGTTACTAACTTCATACATCATTCACACATATACTGTCCTAATGAATATTTTAGATCCCTCCTCAACAAATCTAAGTGTGCTGCCTTGGCAACCTGTCAAGCTACTTGTTAGCTGTATCACAGGTTGTGAAAATTACTTTAAATATTCCAGCTACAGCATCATGATCCCCTGGTGCAATACTTCAGGTTCTTGTAAAACTAGTTTTCCAACCTGATGGAGAGGTTTACTGTAGCCATACACCCAAATACATTAAGAAAAATTTAGTGCATTGATACAGGTTGTCCAATAAACAAAAAAAAACATTTGGGGTAAGAGAAAAAGGCAGAGTAGAACCAAGCACTTATGAATACATCACATGGACTTTACTGTTCCATTCTATTCTATACTTCTCTATCCCATCCTAAAAATTATCTATTTAACGTTTTGATTAATGTATGTGGAAATTAAGAGAGAAAAATTTAAAAATTAAGTCCTGCAGGCTGATTTGGTTCAGCAAACTGCATTTAAAATTCTCCCCTCACTGAACTACTCAGTCACATCCCAAATTGCACTTTTAAAATATGCACGTAATTATTTTCTTCTGGTTTCACACTGGTGCTTCTTCAGAGAATGATATGGGAGGCCTTTGGGTTTTTTTTAATCTTAAGAGTTAACATCTCCAGCTCCACATGTCTGAACAGGATTTTATTTTGCCATGCACTTTTTGTCATGCAGAATTTCCAGATGGAAGTAGGCCGGATGGAATTCAAGGTGGAGCATGTAAGGCCATTATTGACTTGCCACAAAGTTCCTCTGCAAACTATTTTTAGCACAGAATTTTAGCAGCAGACCTTTAACAACATCACCAGAAATGTGTCCAATCTGTCTCCTTCCTGCAGCTGCCATGTATCCCAAAAGCTGTGCCATCCACACTTTAGTTCTGCAGGTGGCTCATTCTTGTTTATAACAATATCAGTTCCTTTTGGGCTTGTTTGTCATGCAGATGACTGCATCTAACTCATCCCAAATCTGTATCTAATCTGCTTTAGCCTGACCTATCTTGCTGGAAAGATTTTCTCAGAGCTATCCATTCCAAATGTTAAAGTGAGATGATGAAGAAGAATGGATGCTGGTTCATACTAGAGAGTGTGAGTTTCATCTTTCAGGCAAAAGGTTCTGCTGAGGTATATTAGGACTTGGCCTGATACTACCTCATAGGAAATAGACCTCTAGAGAAATCTGTATCTAAGACAGAGCCAATCTTATAGGCACTTTGCTTCTTAATAGATCTGCTGTGAGTTTCTACTCCTGATGACGATGCAAGATCAGCTCTGAGCACCAAAGAGCCCAAACCTTGCAGTGATGATCCAGCTGTACCCATCCACCGTATCCATATCTCTGTGGAGCAAAGAAGAGAAAGCCAGTGCTAGTTAGCTCTCTGCAGAAGTAATAATAATAATAATAATAATTGCAGTTCTTACAAAAATACCTCATTCAGGAGAAACACTTAGATGTGCTCAGCTTTGAGCCAGAGTAGCCTCACTGACTTCAGCAGAAGTGCTGAAGTGTAGCTGGACTGGACTAATGGTGTTTGTACAGCTGGAATTTTAGTTTCCAGTTCAACAACGTTTTTAAACAAATGCCTTAAAAATGCTTAAGGTTGCTTATTACATTGAGGTTCTAACTGAAATAATTATGACACTGAAAATATTAAATTAAGCATCTGGCAGTGTGAAAATTGAGATGACAACTTTCCAATCTGTGATCAGTTAATCATTAGCACAAAGATGCATTGATTCCACTTTTCAGCTTCCATGATTCAGCAGCAGGAGTGAAGGTCAGCCTCTTGTCTATTAATATTTAAACAGGGAAGAGAAGCTAAAAAGGAGAAGCTTAGATGCTCATTGATTCTTCCAGAGAGATTCAGAATTGTTCATGCAAAAAACACAAAACCTGCAGAAGATGCTGATTTCCTTTTACTTTCATAAAATATCAATTAGAAAGGAATGAACTCTTGAAATCTCTGAGTGAAAACAATGCTCATAATTCCCATTTCTCCAAAAAAGAAACCTTTAAAAGGAAACTAAGTCAGAGAAGCAATTCTTTCACAGAAGTGTAAATGATTTGGACACAGTCCTGATTTCCTGTGATACCAAATCATCACTTAATGCCACTGTGAACTTTCCTAATGTGGGTGTGAAGAGCCAAACCTCCTGACCTCAGCCAGAGATGCAGTCACTGAAGCTGTGTGCTCTGTTTAATTATGCAACTCTGTAGATTTCATTTAAATGAAAACATGTATAAGTTTATACACATATAAAAATACTGAAATTTTGGGAGAATTTAATAAGTGACAACTAATGACAACTTTAAACTGGATCCATGCTAATTGCCATTGTAAGCTGGGCAGGAAACAAGCACCTGAAATGGGTACTGAAGGAGCCCACAGGCAATAGAGAAACTCACTGGTTTTGAACTTATTTTATTCCTTCTTCCCCTCAGGTATTAGTTGTAGGTATTGACGGTCCATATCTGATTTTTCTGTGATTTTCTATACTTGTGATATTTTCCTAGGCTGTTAAATCAGTATCTTGACAATAGAATTTTCTAGTTTGAAGGTCCAGTATTTACAAAGCTGGAAACAAGACAGAAGTTTAGCACTAAATAAATGTGTGCATGTTAAGATGCCTCATCGGTTTTCCTTGCATGAAATGGAGAGATCTGTATTAATGGCTTGAATTTCCAGAAGACTCCAGGGAATTCTGAGAGTTGTTTTCTACTCTGAGCCCATTAATAAACCATTGAATTGCTCAGAACAAAGGAAAAAAACTTAGCAGGTGGAAATAAAATTTTAAAAATTTGGTATTTTCCTCTTTATCTCTGTTTAAAGAAATGCAATGATGGCTCACAGTGTCTAACATTAGTGAATTCAGTCTTGATGTACATCTGTGAACATCAAGGAATTCTTGGGGTAATTTTATTTCAGTGAATTTATTGCCCTTTTAAAGCACTTACAGACAAAAATATTTAATTAAAAAACCCACATAAAATCAGAAGGAAGGAATTCTATATGCATTTTTATGAAGTTCTTGCACAAAGAGAACAAAATCTGAAACATGCAAAAGTAGCCTGTCTTTCTAGTAAGGATATTTAAACTCCTATCCATTAAAAACAGACATAATCTAGAAATATCTGTATCCTCACCTACATTATCCAGTGTATATGTTTTTCATCAGGAGCTGTTATTATTGCAAATAGGGGGTTCAAATAGATATTTATAAAAACCTTCCTAACTAAACAAGGAAACAAACATTCCTTTCCAGGAGGTTTTGTGCATAATGATGTTATTTTTCACAACTAATGAAGAAATAATACTATGTATGTTTTTCATGCCAGGTTTTCTTGTGACTTTGTTTTTAATATGCTGTTTACATTTTCCAGCTGCTCTCTCTCTAATATTGACTGAAACTGGACTGCTTAGAAACACAGAAACACAGAGCTAATAGATATGAAATCCTTTCAGACTGATTACATTAAAATCTAAATGACATTTTTCTTTCTAAAATGCATTTCACAGGATCATGAAAAATATTGTGGACAAGAATAAATTCGTGACACTGAATAATAACAATAACAACAACAACAACAACAACAAGTAAACAGAAATTCTCTTATAGCTTCCGTGTTCTGACAACTGAGATTTTCTATTTTAAATACAATAGGCTACTTCTTTCCAGTAACTGAAAAAATAACAGATATTAGTAAAATTATCATCAATTAGCTGTACTTAGAGTGACTCCACTCCCATTGAGGTTAATGATTTCATGCCTGTGGGTTTAATGATGTGAATGAATTTGTCTTAGTTAACATTAACTTTCTCTAATACTGGATTATTTATTTTATTTAAAACAAAAGTGAATACCATTTAGTAATGGAACAGAACAACTCTATCAAGAAAGTGGAATTTATACCTTATCATCCAAAAACTTTGTGTCTCAAAAAATTCAAGGAAAACTTCAAGAATTGCTTCAGAATAAATTAAAAAATGGGGAACAGAGCTCAGTTTTACATCCCCTTCTGACTAGATACTTGCTTTTCAAAGTAGTGCAATACAAATATTTTACCGTTGGAAAAAAATCCCAAATGAGACAAAAACCTAGAGATATTTACCACAGAACCCTTCATTCATTCTTCTTTCAAAAATCACAGTGGTAGAGATGGTTGCTGAAAACATAAGGCACTGAATATCTAAACTCTTGTTACCTTTTTCAGGTCAGGCCATTCCTTAGGTAGAATGTGGCTATGAATATCAATTTTCATTTTTGAAGTGCCAGAGGAGGAATACTCCTTCAGTGCTAATGTTTTGTGTGTCAGTGCTGCTATCCCTCCTGTCCCTGGGACACAGGTTATTCACTCCAGATCCACCTGCTGTCCTATCAGTGGTACAGTGGCCAACCAGGGAGCCTAATTCCAGAGGAGTGGCTCTCCAAAAGGACAAAGACTTTGAGCAGAAAGTCCCTGTTAATGCATAAACTGCAGCTGACTGAGGGCAAAGGGAAAAACTTGTTTATATTGGCACTATGAAGGGATTTATTTTACACAGAATCTAAAATGTCAAAAATAATTCAATAAAATTGAGTTAGAATAAATGTATTAAGCATGCTGACTTGAATTTCCTCCTTTCTCCCTCTTAGGCTGTGAAATAATTTGTAGAGTGCATATAATATAGCCTTGGAAGAGTCACACATCCTCATCTATTCTCTTTTTTTTCTCTTGCATTTTCTTTAAAGGTATATTAAACCCCTTCCAAAATATTGAATTTTAGCCAAATCTATGCTCTGCATTTTATATTTCCTCTCCTCATCATTGGTTCACTCAGTATATTTACACAAGCTACTGCATAATGGTGCTTACAGCCTCTCAAGATGTCTCAATTATACAGTAATACATAGATGTATTTCAAATATAACAGCTTCTGCATCCTAAGTTAAGCTTAACTGGAGCTATTTCAGATTTCCTGTGAAACTACATCTCATCTTTTGCCCTTTACTCAATTTAGAATTACACTTTGCTTAAGATACCCTTGCTCTTTATTTGTGCTGTATTTTTGTCTGTAATTTATTCCCCCTGTAGTTTTATTTCAGTATATGTTACTCACACAACGTCCGCCTGTGAGTGTTTGTTAACCATTCCCTGATTTGTTTTTTTAGTGACAAATGCTGATTTTTTTTCCCCAAACCCAAATGCTGTTGTGAATCTTGCAACTTGATTTCAAGCATCTTGAAAAATAAGCATCTTGGCCCATTTTGTTTTATACTTTTCCTGACTTCTCTATTTTATTTGGGCTTTAAAAAAAACCACCAGACTCTTGCATTTCCCTACTTATTCACTCATTAACCAAGTCTGCTTCGAATTTGGTCAGATAACTTTCACAGGAGTTATTTTTCATGTCGGCTTCTTGTGGCAGTGTTGGTTGGTTGATCTTGTACTTCTCTGCAGCAAGAGGTCAGTGAAAACTGAATGTTCCAAAGAAACAGGAAGCAGCAGTTTTGGGAAAGTATTCCCCAAATAAAGCAAGACAGCCAACAATTTGCTTTAAGAGATCAAAACTCTGGGATTGAAAATAGCAATTATTTCCATCTCAAAACCAAAATCAATCTCTTCATGAGCAGGCTGCCAGGTTGAGCAGCAAATTTGCTCTCCTGCTCCCAGATGCGACAGGCACGCTGTGTGATGTGGCACTGCAGTGTCAGCCTGTTGACAGCACTGTCCCTGCATGGACTACAGCTGACAGAAGAAAGAAGTATTGATTCAGCTCTGGGAGCTCTGCACCATGAGTCCACAGACAGGAGGCAAAGACTTAAAGTGAGTCCTGCAATGAAGAGATGTCTGGAAGACAATTCTCTACTTAAGCAGAGAAAGCAGAGTGAAGTGAGGGAGAGGGGCAGGGAGAGATTTGTGCACCTGAATAGTCTAAGGCACCAAGAGTCTTCAGTCACCAAAGCTGCAGGATTCCACGCAGAGCTCAGCTGCACTTCTTCAACACTGAGCTTAATTTTCCCCTGCTCTAAAAAAAGCTGTAGTTAGTTACTGCTCCCAAGACACAGCTTAGCTTGCAAACACTGTAGTACCCCCACGCTGCATTTCATTTGTCAAAACACATCATTTGGAAACCATGCCAGTTGAAGGCAAAATGTGTCTCCATGTCACTTGATCCAAGGGCAGTGAGACATCTGTCTGTATCCAACATGATCCGTTGGGTCAGCAGCAGAAAATCCTTCACTGGCTAGGAACAAAATGCTCTTCAGATACACAGGCACCCAATGTACTCCAAACTGGAAAGCATGACTAACAACTCCTTCAAGGACAATCTAGCAAGAGACTATTCAGCCGAGGCTGATTTCAGATACACACACAAGCCTAGCAGACCTATAGGGTTTTATTTCACTGTAGGGACAAGCACTGAAGTGAAAATGGTGTTAATTGTAGGGCAGTAAGTGCCCTTTTCTGAAGCTATTTAGCTGCTTTTCTGAGACAAGTGCAGAACCTGAGATCTGGAGTCTTCAGGGTGGAAATTCGGTCTTACATTTTGGCTTTGCTTATCAGGGTGAAGAGTGTTTCTTCGTATCAATGGGAAAACCCTGACATCTTCAGAAGAGGCTGCATCACCAAAAACTGGTAAGCTCTGCAGAGAGCTCTGCCACATCCATGCTCCAAGGCAGCCCGTCTTCAATTAGGCTGAACAAAGACACAAAGAGGCAAATTCAGGATGCTGATCTTGGAAAGGGCTAAAGTACTCATGCCAGTTTTTTATACCTTCCACTTTGCATGTTCCTCTCTGGCACCTGTTCTTGGAAGTGCACATTTGATTGTGCAAATTGGCTGTTTTACACACATGCACAGCTACAGAAAAACAAGTGGAAAACTCTTTGTGCTTAGTAGTTAAGATGAAGTACTTAAAGAATACGTTCCTTTCCAAATGAAATAAATGTTGAGCAGCACACTTATATTGGTTGCTTAGCAACAGGTTATCCTTTGGCTGTGCTGGGGACTGCACGGGTCCTTTGAGACTGCCATTATAGACCTGCTTGGAAATGTCAGATTTGGAAAGGATGCAAAAGTCAGTAATTCTATTTTTTTTTTCCTGTGGTATCAAGTAATTAAACCTCTCCTATTAAATTAGCCTGATCACAGAACTTAAACCTCTTCTGGGACTCTAAAGAACACAGACTTCAGTGGGAGTGGTGTGGTCTGAGTTCTGCAGGGAATAGCAACAGTGGTTATGGTTTCCCTCCTAATGAGAAATAACATTATGCAGTTCCCATGAAGCACTTTCCATGTGTAGCTCTCAAGTGCTGTTTTTCTCAGGAAGACATTATTTCACCTAGCAGAGCTACACCAGGAGAACATATCCAGCTACAGCCACACCAGTAAAGTCCTTAACCAAGATGTACCCCAGAGAGTGGGTGGTGTTATGATTCCCTGTTCTCCAGTGCAAAGAACCAAACACTCCAGTGTGACTGCCTGAGCTCCTGGTGGCTCACACAGCCAGCAGGACTGCAGTGCCAGAGTTTCCTTTATACACATTTACAGATGCAACTGAAAAGGAACACACACCTCCGATCCACAGCCAGCTAAACCAGCTCAGGGTGGCAGCAGTGCAGGTGTACTCATCATTAAATGCTGAAGAGCAGTGGATTTTTCACTTTGCTGTTAAAAAGCCTTTGCAGAAACAAACAACTGTAAGAACCTCTGCTGCTGCTCTGTATCTTGAGCTCATTTAGCCTTGCAGAGAAGTTGGGTTTTTTAGCTCAGGTGTGATGCTGTAGTGGTGCCTCTCTGGTGCTTCCAAGATCTCAGCTATTAACTCTGCATAGTGAAGCCTCATGGTTGCACAAGCTCAGGGTGATGCTCTCCAGGTGGGCTCTCTATTAGACCTGCCAGAGCCTTTTTGTGTCACTAAAATTTGTAGTGTAAAGGTGTCCAAGGTTGCTAATGCCTTTGGCAGCCCTGCACTGCTCTGTGATCACCATCCTGCATGAGTTCTGATGAATCACACAGTGCTGAAAGCAATGTCCTCTGCCAAGTTTGTGACCATTACTGTGTTCTCTGCTACCTAAGTTAAGCCATTAAAAAATATCCTTATTTCTAGAAAATATTACACAGTTGAAATTCAACTGCCATTCTAAAAGAATAAAAGAAAATTATAGGCTAAACATTCAAATAACATAATTATTTTCTTAATACACAATTGCAATTCTGCAACTTACACTTACCATGCATTTATCTTGCATAGAGATATTCTACCAAAAATGTAAATTAAATAGGTATTTTCCAAAATGTTGAGAAATGAGAAAAATAGAACTTTATTTTTTCCCCCCATGACTAGACTCAAGCAAATAAATACTCTATTTAAGCATGAACCAGACCAAGTGTCACTCCTGGGCAGTGGCAGCAACCAGACAGATACCACCAGCATAAACGTGGGCCAGAAAGAACAGATGGAATGAAGCTTACAGATACCAAAAAGTCATAATTTTAATGTTAATAGTAACATCTGAAATTGTTTCAATTATATCGAAAGCTGGTGCCTAAAACAAATAAATAGTAACTCCTGCTGTATGTTGTCTCAACAACTTTTTTTTCCTGAGTGCTAGAGAGCCAAATCCTCACTTTTCCCTCTTTGCAGAGGCCTCTCTGTGCCCCTCTTTGGGCACATCTGAATTTTGGGGACAAGGACAGTGTTCTCAGAGCTTTCACTGCTTCAGAGGGGAAGTGAGTGCCAAAGCAAAGACTCCTCCAGCTCTGCAGATGTTTATGATGTAAACGTTTGGGGTTTCGTGCTGCAGCTATTTATCCATTCATCTGGAGGGGGGAGTTTGGCACAGGAATTCCTCCACAGAACATTTTTGGAGCCTATTTTCACTTGCTGAGTCCAGCTACAAACAGGCAGGTACTGCCTTTTATTTTTTTATTCTGACATTAGGAATTTAATAACACCCTCTGAGGATGAGCCACCTTCTTCACAATTCCTAAAATAGATCCACGACTTCCTGGCTGTGTTTAAATGTGCTTTACTAATTTGCTTGATTTTGTTTTTTCTTTATGTGCTAAAAAAGATTAAGAAATTGGTACTTTCTTGGTCACAACTACATCCAAGACTGTATTGCAGATACACCAAAACATCTGTGTTAATTTCTGTGTGTGAAGATCACAAAAAAAACTGTTCCTAAATAAGATATATTTTCCCTTTCAGGATATTGCCACTCATCTCCACCTAATGTTTCATGTAAACTGTTTAACAAAAAAAAATTCAGGTGTTTCAGAAAAACTGTATGGTAATTAATAATTTCAGACCCAGCAGAAAGACCCCTTAAGTCACCAGGGAACTTAGTTGTTACAGAAGTGATCAATCAAGTGGAGATTCAAAAAGCAATTTTGATCCCCTGGAAAGACAGACCCATTTAAATGAGGAATCACAGGTAAACCTTGCCTGGAGCTCAGTGATTAAACACCAGAGTGCTGCTTTTGGACTAGGTGTGATGGCCCGTGCCAGCTTGGTGCTTCAAATGCAAGATGTGCATTATAAATCACAAATTTGTTAATAACGTTTGTGCAGCTGGCTGTGAGTACTGCAGGCTGCAGTTTGTAGGCCAGCAAGCAGAGGCTGCAGAGCTCCCAAACAGCACTGATCTCACTGATCTCCTATCAATGAGCACTGATCTCCTGTCAATGAGCACTGATCCCACTGATCTCCTGTCAGTGAGCACTGATCTCACTGATCTCCTGTCAATGAGCACTGATCTCACTGATCTCCTGTCAATGGGCACTGATCTCACTGATCTCCTGTCAGTGAGCACTGATCCCACTGATCTCCTGTCGATGAGCACTGATCTCCCTGAGCTATCAGTGAGCACTGATCCCACTGATCTCCTGTCAATGAGCACTGATCTCACTGATCTATCAATGTGCACTGATCTCTCTGATCTCCTGTCAATGAGTGCTGATCTCACTGATCTCCTGTTGATGAACACTTATCTCATTGATCTCATTGATCTCATTGATCCCCTGTCAATGAGCAGTGACCTCACTGACCTCCTGTCAATGAGCAGTGATCTCACTGATCTCCTGTCAATGAGCACTGATCTCACTGATCTCCTGTCTATGAGCACTGACCTCACTGATCTCCTGTCAATGGGCACTGATCTCACTGATCTCCAATCAATGAGCACTGATCCCACTGATCTCCTGTCAATGGGCACTGATCTCACTGATCTATCAGTGAGCACTGATCTCACTGATCTCCTGTCAATGGGCACTGATCTCACT
>VWZV01008324.1:220696-440181 GCA_013397155.1 Irena cyanogastra
CTGAGCTATCAGTGAGCACTGATCCCACTGATCTGCTGTCAATGAGCACTGATCTCACTGATCTATCAATGTGCACTGATCTCTCTGATCTCCTGTCAATGAGTGCTGATCTCACTGATCTCCTGTTGATGAACACTTATCTCATTGATCTCATTGATCTCATTGATCCCCTGTCAATGAGCAGTGACCTCACTGACCTCCTGTCAATGAGCAGTGATCTCACTGATCTCCTGTCAATGAGCACTGATCTCACTGATCTCCTGTCTATGAGCACTGACCTCACTGATCTCCTGTCAATGGGCACTGATCTCACTGATCTCCAATCAATGAGCACTGATCCCACTGATCTCCTGTCAATGGGCACTGATCTCACTGATCTATCAGTGAGCACTGATCTCACTGATCTCCTGTCAATGGGCACTGATCTCACTGATCTATCAATGAGCACTGATCTCACTGATCTCCTGTCAATGGGCACTGATCTCACTTACCTCCTGCTCTGCCTGCAGGACGTGAGCCAGGCTGGCCCTCCCTCGGTGAGGCTGATGTTGCAGTGTTGCAGCAGGACTGGGGTGAGCTGCTACTGAGCACAGTGCTGATTTATAATCAATGTTTTACACATTCATATCATGCACTGGCTGGGGAATGGGTGTTTTGAAGTCCCTTTGTCTCTAGTAATTCATCTTTTTTAGGAACAGAAAGGAAACACATGCCTCCAAATAAGCCATTTTCCTAACTTGCTTGTCTCTGCTGTATGTTATTAAACAGCTGGGTGTATTAAAATCCCCTGGGGGCTTGCAGCACAACCATTAGGATCCCAATGTAGAATGCATGCTTCAAATACCAGGACTGAGATGTTGCTTTTCCTTGAGTGTTCACCATTGACTAAATAATAAAGGAAATTTCTGTCACTGACCTTTCCATATGAAAATCTCTTAATTAGTAATAAGATTTCATACCATTTGTGAAACCCTCAAGTTTTGAATCCTAGTAATGAAACACGTGTTTATTAAATTAATCAATCATATAATTAACAATAATCAATGTCTACTAATTTATAATATCACCAACAAATATAATATTAACCAACTAAAAGCTACATTTAATCTCTTGATCTCAAGTGACAAGAGGAAACCAGTTGCTCTGATTCAGTGGATCTATACCCCAGTTCATATTAGCAGTTTGTAGGTACTTCAAAAACTTGGTTGAAGGCAGCTCTCATGAGGTATTTTTTACAGCAGTGTTACAACAGGGTTGAATCCCATCACCCATCATAGGCAAACACAAACCATATACACTTCTATTTCAAGGAATCATACATTGCATTATCTACAGCCATGCACTGCACAGGACAATTAAACTCACAATCTATGGAACTTCAGGGCATAGCACGAGTAAAATAAAGTTTTAAACAGAAAGCACAAACAGTTTAACAGCCTGAGTTCATGGCAATCTTTTGGTAAGTTTCTCCAGGTGGCATCAATCTGTCCTCTTCACAAAAGCCAATTTAGAAACAAGCACAAGTTCTACTTTTCTATTATGTGTTCCAACAGCATGACAATTTAAAAGACCATTTTAATACTAAGCTAATATTTACTTGATTTCTTGTCCTTGGATACTTTTCCATTATTGGCCCAGGCTAACTGAACTGGTTCATCCAGCTCATCCACTTCTCTTACAGTAAAATGTTGCAATATTGGATTGCCCCTTTCCAGCTTGGAGCCTCTTACATTCTACATAAAGAATAAAGGAAAAACACAGCTCAGAATACAGAATACAGGGAAGTGTACCCTGGATAACACGTATCTGATCAGCTCTTTTGAAGGTGTTGGACTCCTGCTCCACCTCAGATGGTGCTTCACTGGTCAGGACCTTAGGTTTTAGAAGCCTCACTCTCGAGCACCACATAATTTTGTAAGTGGATTGCTAATACTTCATCTGGGTGGAGGAAACAGCAGCAGCTCTATATTTAAACTTCAAGTGATAAATTATTCTGATTACCTATCCTGAATTAGCTACTAAATAAAATAAAACTCATGTGGGGCTCTTTATTTAAAAACAATCTTCAGCACTGCAGCTTTACTTAGGACACCTCCTATCACTTCAGCTGAAGCCATGTAGCCAGAGAGGAAGCAATCTGCAGCATTGAAGTCACTCTTTAAATGTTAAATGCAGAAATGGCTGGAGAAGTTTTATTCTAAAAAGCACATTGCACACATGATCAGATACTGTTGCCATGGCTGACTTCCTTTATTGCTTTGAGTAAATCCATATTTGATGCATTAAGGATGGATTGGGTTGCTGTTAGGTAGAAGTAGATCAAGTGATATTTTAGCCACAGTTCTAAGCACAGACTAAAAAGCAAATGCAATGGATCATTTCTTATTTTTTAGATCTTTAGCATGTGCAATTATAGCCAACCTATAAATTAACTTGCACTTAATGCATAATGCCATCTAGTGGGAAAATCAACAGGTCTAGATGCAGCAAGTCTGGATATCCCATGCAATATCAATCTAATTAGTGTTGCAACCACTGGACAGGTTTAATATGGAAATAAGTTTAAAGCAAAAGAACCTTCACAAAAACAAATCTTAACAGATGATCATTAAGGTCCCTTCCAACTCAAATTGTTCTATGACTCCATGAAAATTTAAATATCTTCCAAACATGTTGTATCCTCAAAGTTAAGATAAGCAAAACAATCTCAATGTACTTCTATTTAAAATGATTATGGGATATGAAACAGACCTTGGTAACTTCTTGATTTTATTTCCTGATTAAATTTCATTTAGAGATTGAATTTTTGGTAAACACAATTACACAACCTTCAGGCTGATAAAGGAGACAATTTGAAGTTCACTGATACATCAGCCAGAACAATCTGCAATTCTGGAGAGTTTCACAATTAATGATCTTCGTAAGTATGAGGTCACTTTTCTGTACCCATAAACAAAAAAGGAAACAAAGTGACCAAAATTCAAAGTTATGTAAGGTAAAGGCAGTAGACTTATCATAAAAAGATAGAGTAGTAGGGCTTAGATAGACTTTCAGGTAAGTAATGTACTTCATTGAGAGCCCTTCTAAAAATCAACAGTAAAACAACAATCCAAGAGGAGTAAGTAAGTATTTTATCCTTCAGGAAAACATAGCACTTGTCCTTTATTGGTAAATTAACCTGCTCTTAGGCTGGAATTATCACTTTCTCTAAACCTCTGCACATTCTGTGTCAACCTGCTCTGATACTACTTTATTTATCATTTACAAGGTAAAACCTTATAGCAGTATAACCCTTGATGTTTATATTGGTTAAATCAAAGAACTTCAGGCCTGAAGGACCCTGTGGAGATAATTTAGTCCAACTCTCTTCTCTGGGAAGGATCATAAGCACCACTATCCCAGGTCAGCTGTGGTTACCTGTGGCTTTTGTGGTAGCTGAAGTTAGAAATCCTCCAAGGGACAAGTTTCCACCACCTCTCTCAGTAACCTCTCCTGGTGACACACCAATACCATAGTGAAGAACATTGTCCTAATGTTCTGAACCATCTGAATCTCTCATGACACAGGTTGAGACTGGCTCAGGCCATTCATTCTCATTCTCCCTCTTCAGTTTTGAAAAGGGAAGAAGAACAAGCAATTCTACTGTAGCAGTAAAAGAGATTTTGCACAGCAGAACAATGGAGAAAAAGTTATCTTGTTAAAAAATTGACTGTGTCCCCCCAAATTCTCAGCCTGCAAGTAAGGCTCAAATGAGTAAGGCAAGAAAGAGCTCTCCAGAGCAAAGTTAGAGAAGTGTAAGTTAAGAAACATGAAGCAAAAAGCCAGATCTATCTTATAACTAAATAACAGCCAAGCACTAATAATCTCCAAGTATTGTCTGGTGCAAGAAGTGTGCTCAGCTGCTCCAAGAGCAGAAAATGGGCTCCTTTTGTACATGAAATGTGCAGTGGGTCTGTATGAGTGTTTTGAGGCTGTGGCTGCCACAGTGAGGCCTTTATCTGCTTCACATGTCTGTGTTACAATATTGGTCCACTTGTTAAAAGTTCAACTAACTAAAAAACACATCACCTTGCCTCCATTTCAAACTTTATAGCAAGAAACTTTTTTTCTTGTGACACACACAAAAAATCTGGTCTGACCCAAATATGGCTTGTAGTTGACTCAACCTGGAAAGTCACTTTGTGATGCATCTCCTGCTAACAAATTATACATTGGTATCCTAATTGTGACAAAAGCCAGACGTGAAGTGAAGACACTTTAGTACAAAGACAAGGCAAAGTCTGTGGACAGGTTTTTAATTAAAGAAAAAAGGTGAAGAAAGCAGGTACTTTTGGACACACAAATCCTGAAGTCAGGAAGACTGCACACCTGGCTACAATTTCTGAGCAAATTATTTGGCAAATAATTAAACCAGTTGGTTTATTTCTATTTACATATATTGCCTCTGTTTGCCTAAATATATAACTACAATAGATTTGTATAGCCCAGTATCAGCTGTGCTAGTCAGTGGATAGAGCAAAAAACAATCAAACTATATCAACTCTCTCAGTAAAATACAACCTCTTGAAATATGTGTATTTTCTAATAGAAGAATGTGAAAATTAAGTGAAACTTCTGTGGCTATTAAGGCATCCCTGCACCCCAAAACTAAAAGTATCAGTGGTCTTGATGATGGAGAGGGAGCTGCCTGCTTTACTCTGTGACTGCCTATCCCTTGATAACTTTTAGGCATCATCAAAAGCTTTAGACAGAATCTGAAAGAGACAGAAATTGACTTTCATCATAGTCTGATAAAATTATATGACTGACGTAGTCATCTTTCTTTTTGGTTACAGGACAATTTTATTGCAGTGGAGGATCAAAATTTCACTGACATTTTGAGCTTCAAACTTCAATCGCATTTAAATTCTAATTTTACTGGTTGTTTAAGAAGGCATTTGTAGGTGAAGTGGATTTTACACTCTTCATTCTACAGAGAAAAGTTCTTCAATTTCCTGAAGATGCTCCTCTCCCTTGTAAACTTGGCAAATGCTAACAGCCATGCACAACTCTATCACTGCTAATATAACATAAATGTTTTAGTGGGGTTATTAACCAACTACCTTATCCATCTTCCATAAATCCAGATCTGACAGTGCTCACTATGGATAGACAAATGTCAATATTCACAGTGTATTTCCCCAGGCAAGACCAAATAGAGATCCATTGCTTTTCCCACTGCTTCATCCAGAGAAGGGCCTGGCTTTTGGGTTCAAACTTTTGGGGTTGAATTCCACTAAAAAATGGCTTCCATTTCTTACAAGAAGAATGACATGAATTATGGGCTTCACTCTTTAAGAGGATGAGAAACAGTCAATATACTGTGAGAATAAAGAATGCAGAAATCTACTATAACTCCTCTGTATGTTGTTGACAATATTTCTGCCTCTTGCAAAAAATTAATATCTAGAGAATTTAATTATTTTACCTACAGCATCTGCCTTCATTAAAATGAAGTATTCAAACCCAAATTGTATGTCAGGACTCTGGAAACTAATTTTATTTTCTCCAGAAAAAAAGAAAACAAAAAGCAGCAGTAACAAAATCAAACAGGCAAAAAACATTAGGTGGGTAAGAGATTCCTCTAGGTATTAGGAATTTGATGTCCATGAAGACCTAGCACAGTTTGATTTAAAGTGTCAAACGTCTGCTTGAGAAGGTGTCAAAAAGCCCTCAAAACTGGCACACAGAGAAACGTGTATGGTTTCCTGGCTATGAAGAACATGTTTCACAAAATACTCATTTTAGCAGTGGCTATCAGGCTTTTCCCAAACACTCTCTATAGTTATCCTTGCTAAATACTCAGGTAGGAATATGCAGAACCCCAGAAACAATTCAAGGATAAAATAATCTTCAATAAAATGCAAAAATATTATCATCTCATAGAGTTTATCAAACAACTTACAGCAAAAGTGAGCTGTGGAGTACTTACTCAAGAGCAAAGAAGAAGCAATCTAAGTGTTATTGCTATAGAGGAGTAGAAAGGTAATTCCCTCAAACACACACAGGGTCTTATGATAAAGATAAAAATACAGCAAGAAAAAAAAATTGTGTTTCTGATGACACAAGGAATAACATATCAAACCAAATCACAAATTAGAGCTTAAAATGTGAGAAAAGATGTGAGGTGGGCACTATTCCCCATAAAACCTATGACATCTTTTCTGACACAGGCAAATCCCATAAGGAAATGGGATTTCCTGTTAGGTCCTTACCTTCTAGCCCCCCGGGGCCACTCTTAATTTTTTTTCTTTTTTTTAAATCCACAGGATAAAATTTTATAAACTATAAATATTTCATACATGCATGGGGAGAATCTGAGCATGAAGTAAATGTGTATATACCTTTTCATGCATGCTTTTTTAACAAAATCTGGGTCTAGCATGGTGGGAAAAGGGCTCAGTGGACAGGTGCATCAGGAGGAATGGGCTTAGCAAGAGGAAAAGTGACTCAATCTATATATGATAAAAATAAGATTTTGTGATTTCTGTAGTTCACTTATCTCATGTTTAATCATATGAACTTATTGGAAAATTGTTTAAACAATTTAAAATAAATGTGAGAAAACTTGAAGCTATGCAAATACATTGGAAGCATCTGGTTGTTAAGATGATTTAGGATGGGAATTATCATCAAGTAATTATAAGCAATTGGATAAGTTTATTACAAAATTATATTATTTTGCTTTCTAGGAATTTCCTAGCTTTCTTTTTTTTCTTTTCTTTGATGCAAAAATGAAATATCAGCCGCTTAAAGTCACATCATCCAATAGGCTGTGGTCAGAGTCTCATTGGAAACAAGATCTCTGTACATAGTGTGGAAAGCAGAAAAAAAGTAAAAAAGAAGAAGATTATGATTTAAGTAACAGGTTGTTACCTCTTGAAAATGAATTTTCCCTTCCATTTCTCTTCAATACTTGTGAATATTAACAATAAAATAAAACCACTGTTAAATAAGCCAGTTTTATTCAGTTACACAAAACCTGGAAACAAGAGGCCTACAGTGGTATAAAGAAACAACATTGTTTGGAATAGACACATTTAGTCTGGCTTAAGTGCAAAATATTTCTCTGAACAAAATAGTGAGATTAGTTTTTATGGTTTTTCATATTTACACAGCAATTTTATCTTGAATTAAGAACGGCTCTTAAAATAGTTGGAAAATGCTCACTGTAAAGAATCTTTTCCAAGATTTTCTGCTCATTTTCAGATGACATATTTTGCATCCTTTGTTTTCACTCCTCCTTTGCTGCCACAATGGAATCCATCAATGCCTGTGGCTCGTGCTGGCTGTGGCATTTTTTGTAAATATGATCCTGCAACACCATTGTATAGGGAAAGGGTAGGTGCTTACGTGAGGTGTCATCAATTACTTACCAAGGTCACTGCATGCTGTATTCTCTGGGAATCATATTATGGGCCCTCTTCATAACCTGAAGGAAAAAGTACTGAATTATCATATTCTTTTGCCAAAATAACATTCTGATTACTTTTGACCCGAGTTAATACTCAAGTCTAAAAATGCCAAGAAGAGAGACAATTTAATTTAAACTCTATTTTACCCAGTGCAAGAGAAAAACACTAACCACTGACATACATTGGATAATACTTTGTGGTTTAAAAATTAGTGTAGTGTTGTGTATCAACATCAGCATTATTTTTTGTTTTAAATTAAAAAAACAAGGTGACTAATACTAGGCTGAGAGATATCTAGACTAGGTTAAAAGAACCTGCCGTTCTCATTGTGTTGAAAATGCTGTGGGGCTACAGGTGAGCTACAGAACAAGAGCAAGATTTGTGTCTGCCTCTGCCTGCATGCCACCAAATAAACTAGCAAACAAACAAACAATCAGAGAGTTAAAAAACATCCTACAGTGTGTAGCCTAGCTTGTTTGTAGAAGAAAACTGTTTGTAGGAGAAAAGAAGACTATTGCACAGGATGGTTGAAGGACTACAAAAAGAAGTGATAAGGTTTGTGAAAAAAATGTGAGATACAGAATCTAGAGGTTTTCATCACCAAAGAGACATATTTAATCTACTCATTAGAGAAGGACATGTCTAAATGATCTCAAGTATCTTATCACCTCATCCACAGACAGACACAAACAAGGAGCTGTAGTGCAGAATTGCTGAGCATTTAAGCACCATAAACACTTATGGAAGGTGCTGCCTTTTGGAATATCAGGATAAGTCAGTTTCAGACTTTGGTCCCAGAGGAGTGACACTGGAGATGAGCTATAGTGATGACCTTAATGGGACTGATGGCTACCTGTGCCTTTAGAATTGGATTGGTTCCTAGCTCTGTTTGAGATGTGTCCCTGCAGAACTGCTCCTGCTGCAGGGCCATGAAAGGCATATTGATCAAGTAAGAAGTGAGAATTTTCTTTTGACTCTCAGCCATGAAATGTCTGATGGACCAAACTAATAAACCATCCTGGCTGACACTTGCACTTTCTGATACTGCAACACAATGCCACTGACAAATACAGCATTTTGTCGCCAAAAAAGGGAAGTTTTGTGTGCAGTATATGTGTGAAATGCAAGCCAGCAAACAAAATGGTGTATGGGATTATCTTGCTCTTATGTCTTTAAGCATAATAAAAAATAATCACCAGGTCAGCTGACCAGCTCTTTCCAAATCTGCAAGAGTGCTCTTAATTTAAGTGCTGCACTTAAGATGTTGGTCAATATGGAACATGGACAAGTTAACATCAATGAAACCAAGCAAAATTCCTTCTCAGGAGCCTTTGAGTGCACCACTGTGTTCTGCTAATTCAAGTGAAAACATTCCAGTCAGCAGTGCTAAAAAGAAAAGGAAAGCCAGGAATTCAAATCTGATTGATACATTCATTGGAAGGAAGGAAGGAAGGAAGGAAGGAAGGAAGGAAGGAAGGAAGGAAGGAAGGAAGGAAGGAAGGAAGGTAAAGAACCACAACAAAAGCAGACCACAGACAATACAGATAAGGAAGAAGTTGTTCTTTGTGTTGTTGCTGTTTACTGTAGTTCATGAGACTTACATTTCACCTTACATCTCCTTTCTGTGGAAGTCAAAATATGATGAAAACTACAGGCAGCGCCAGCTGGGAACAAAGTTCTGCAAATGTGTATTAATCTTGCAGCAGCTACAGAAGAGAGGATGGTGTCAGCCTAGTTAGACTGAATCCAGACACATATATATATTTTTTTTTAAATTGATTTTGGCTTTCCATTACTCCTATCCAACAAAGGGAGGTTTGAGGGACCAAGAAATAAAATAATGTATTAATATGGCTATTAATATATTAATGAAGCTTTTAATCTTTATTGACTTTGCCTATGGGTTCATACACAAGAAGTCCAACAGGGCTGGAAAACAGGATCCATGCCTTTAAAAATCTAGCCCTACATCTTTATCCAGTGGAATACACTTTGTGTGAATGCCATGAGAAATAAGAGACAATTCTGGAAAGCAGCTTCCAGCAGCTATGATATGACAGTCTTTCTGCTTCTTGGTAGCCAGTTTGTATACACAATGGTGTGATCTGAAAGCCTCTTCACTGTGGATCTGCTTAATGTTTTGAATTTGTGTTTGCTAAATGCAGTGTATGACCCTTCTCATGCAAGGCTGTGTTTGAAAGCACTGAAGAGAGTCATTTAAAAGAACTATAATACTCTTTGCAGGCCTCATATTCTTTGCTATAGCCTGAACACTATAGCAATTATACAATTAGAGATAGCTCCAGTCCCTGCCAGACACAGTTTTATGTAAGAACAGCAATTGAGGGCAACTGAAAAAAAAGAGAAAGAAACCCATTAAAGTTTAAAGCTTGTGCTTTGGTGTTCTTAGTTCCTATTTTTCTCTAAATCGTTTGGAAACCTACCCCTTTGACCTCCTTTTAAAGAAATGGAATGAAGAATCTCCAGACACTTTCCTCTTGGTTTGATTTCTGGAAGTTATAAGAATACTAAAACAGCTCAGAGAGACTAAGGAGGTAGTGTTCAAGGAGAGTCACTGGTCAGTTTCTCATTTATCAAGGAGTAAGAAAGCTCTTACTGGAATGCATCAAATATGGATTTACCTCCATAAAAGAGGAGGGATTCTGCAATAGCTGCATTAGGGAGCATTGTATCTGTTGCAGAAATTTCTAGGGACTCTTCATGGTTTGTCCTGGCTGCATTCTGCATGGGATGGTCACCAGAGGTTTCTGTGTCCCTGCGAGGTCCTGAAGAGTGGTTGGTCCCCATTCCTTCTCTCTGACCAGCTTAAAAAACTGGTTCTACTCATTTAAGGTTTCTCACTTTACAGACATATTTTAAGTGAAAGAGACACATCACAATCTATTTTTATGGTAAGCAACAAAAGGTAAACCTTTTCTACTTTTCCTTTACCTCTCACGTGCATACATCCATCTGCTGTAGCATCTTGCAGATTCTAGGTAACCAGAGCTCAATAAAGAGCCCTTAAAGAAAAAATACATTTTTAAAAATGCAATTACTAGTTTTCAACCCCTCCCGACTCAGCTCAAACCTCAAAATAACTGTTCCCTCAAAAGAACTCACTTGTGTTAGCTTACGCACATGAAAACAAGACTCTTTTGACATTAACATCAAATAGGCATGTTGTAATTTAGTATCCATTTTAGTAAGAAAAAGCAAGTAATTTTGGCATTGCTTATATTCATACTAATGCTGATCCAACTAGAAGAGCAAGAGCACTGGGATCACAAAGCAGGGTAGGATAGCTAGGGGTGAAGGTGAAGTTTAGGTGAGAGGCATGAAGACTTCAAAAATATTTCATACAGTAGGTATGGTATACTATACACAAAGAAATCATAAGATTAGGTAAAAACACCAATCCCTCACATTACAACAGCCATCTCCATTCCACAAGATTGCCAAAATGCCGATCAGTTTCTAAACCAGCATTTTATGTCACTTAATATTTACTTACATTTTACTTATACTTTTTCAAATAATTAATGATTTAAAATTCAGATGAAAAGATTTTGAAGATTAGTATACAGTTTTAAGAGGCATTTCTAAAAATTAAGACATTTCGGTAATAATGTTGCACTGACCATTTTTAGACAGGTATTACTAAGCTGCCACAAAACTTTTTGTAAGGCTGACATCAGCAAGATTCTGACAGCTCATAAAATAATGTCCCTATGTTGGCATAAATATTAATTTCCTGCTGGTCTTTCTATACTCCCCAAATTCACTAATTTCTCAAAGGAGAAAGGCAACCTGATCTTCACAACTGAAATGGGGATTGTATCCTTATGTATCACCAAAGGACCAGGGCTGCAATGTCTAATTGTCTTTGGATATTTTCCTAGACAATTTTTTAAAGTCAAAACATGATGCAGCTTCAAAATATGTCTACATGCTAGTAAGCATGCAATTGTGAGACTGTGCTTGCACAAAGAATGCTTTGTTTATTTTCACCTCTCCATCTAGTCTTTAGAAACCAACACAGAAGAAGCGAGCAGCCATGGCACAGATTTATCTGCAAAATTTTACATTTTTAAAAAACATTTCTGTGCTCCTGAGATTTTAATTTTCCCCTACGTTCTACCGCAGCCCTAGGAAAGGCAGGTGAGCAGTCTGAGGAGAGCTCTGAACCAGCAAGTCTAACTCCACGCTTCGGCATGAGATTGCTGCGCGTTCGAGGGCAGTTTGAGGCGACTCTGAGTGCGGCAGAACGTCAGCGCGGCGGGGTCTGAGAGGTGCCTGTGTGAGGCGATTCTGCTCGGATCCCGAAAAAGGGCAAAGACAGACGGAGAGTGAGCAAATTCCAGCCAAGGGGAGCTGTGTCTTTACCTGTGTGAGGGGAGGCGAGCCGGAGGCGGCCTCCCTGCGCGGGGCCGGCACCCGCTTCCCTCGGGAGCGGCGGGAGGGCTCCGGCTTTGGACAGTCCCTGGACAGCTCTTCCCCCTGAGGCCCGGCTGCGGGAGGAGGAGGAGGAGGAGGAGGCAGAGCCCGCCATGGCGAGGAGAGGCTGAGGAGGCTCCCGCTTCCCGAGCCGCTCCCGCCGGCGGCGGAGCTCGGCGGGGCGGGGAGGGGACGGGCAGCGCCGGGAGGCGGCACCGCGCTCCCACCTGCCCCTCGCCGCCGCGGGCAGTGATGAGGCGGCCGCGGGCAGCGGCTGGCGCGGAGCACCCGGAGTTTGTTCGCTGCCCGTCCTCGTCTCCCTGATGCTCTGAGCCGGAGTCTCCTCCTCTCCCCGGGCTCGCACCCGGGCTGGATGCTCCGCTCGCTCCTCGCTTCCCTGCCACAGCCGCCGGCCGCTTCCCGCCGCCCCGCAAGAAATGGAGCCGTCCGCTGCCCCCCTGGACACCACTCCGGACCCCGCCATCGTGCAGCCCCCCGGGGCCAACCCGCCGGGTGCCCCCCGGGAGCAGCAGCAGGAGCAGCTGCGGATCGGGGAGAGCGGGCAGTTCAGCGAGGGGCTTGAGGACAGAGGTGAGCGCCCGTCCGTCCGTCACCCGCCTTCCTGCACGCTGCCCTGCGCTGTGGCGAGCCCCACCACCTCCCCTACGTCCCGAGGTGCCTGATACCCACCCCGACGGCTCCTCCGACACCCTCTCCGCAGCATCCTCTCGCTTGCTCTCGTGGACCCATATCCTCCCCAGGCCGCCGCAGCAGCCCTGCCCGCCCCCTCCCCTTCAGCCCTGGCAGCCGCACACCGGCTCTGGCCCCCCGAACTCCCCCCTCCAGCCCCGCTCGCCCACCCCTCATCCCGCCGCTGGCAGCCGCTTAACATCCCCCCGCGCCGCCCTCGAAGCTCTGCCCCGTTTTAGCAGCCGTGCGAGCGCTCCGCGACAGCTTTGAAGTATTTTTATAAACTCTATTCGTGGCTGTTCCCACCTCGCCGGAGAACTTGCCTGCCTGCCGGCGGAGCGGCTGCCGGCGGCACATGGCTCCACAGGCAGCGCCCGGGCGAGGGGCGCGGGTGGCGGCGGGGCACCCGGGGCTCTCGGGAGGGCCGGGGCTTTCCTCGGGAGGCCGCTGAGGTGCCCAGGCCGGCAGGGTGGTCGCAGCCGCCCCCCGAGCAAGGGCACAACGGGGCGTTTCTGGGGGGACCGCCCCAGCCAGGCCGGGGTTGAAGTCGGGGCACTTGTGTCACGCCTTGTCTCCCTTCCCCCACCGATCTGTGCCCTTCCACACAACTCGTTTTTTGTTATTTACTTAAATACCTGACCAGGGACGGAAAGCTGCCTGCTTCTAAACTGCGTTACGCTGTTGTGCGAAGCAGATCGTTTCGGACATCTGTTCAGGGCTCACTCACCTGCCGCCCACAAAGGCAGCTGCCATTTTAACCCTCCCCACTGCCCTGTCCTCCACAACGCCTCCAGGCTCCTCTTCCACACAACTGGTCTCCATCTTTTGGTTTCATCTCTTGGCTTCCCTTAGCCTCTCTCTCTCTGTTGCATTTTCTTCCTTTTCCGTTTTGTTTTCAGCATCCAGGAGTCCCTTTTGTGTTCTCACTCCTCATCCATAGCCCCTTTACACGTAAGCCCCTCTATCTCCTGCTCTTTACCCAGCTTCGCGAAGCCTGTGCCTGCTCACGAATCGTAGACACAAAGTAGAGGAGTGAGGGGGAAGAGCATTCACCACCTTCCTGACGAGTTCCAGTCATGCTGGAACATGCTGGGGACAGCCCTTATTCAAGGGGCACCCTCCCTGTCACTGCCGGTGGCTGAGGACAGACACTGTGCCTGCCTGAGGGCAATCCGGGGCTTCAGCTCTCTTTTACATGAGTGAGGAATTTTAATTATGGTTCGAACATAAAAGTTTGGTTGCAGAAAATTTTAATTAGTGCCCAGTATGACAGAACTAAAGGTGAAAACTGTCCCTTTTGGCATTAAGGGTAATTCCGTAAAGAATAGGTCTGTTAGGTCTGTTGTACCTAACCTTTCTATGAGGGAGATGAAGCTAAAGCTGCTAATTTAATTTTCTTCCTTGCCTCCATGCTCTTTCTATGGCCCTTGCAGTACCTTTCTTTTAGCCTTTCCTGTAGTTACTGATTCCATCTATACCAGGATAATTTGCAGTCATTGTAGAGGGAAATCTGGTATGGTTTTTGCAGGTTGTCCCTGTTGAAAATGTTAGCAGTCTGTCCTTTTAGGCTGTACTTTTTCCTACAATCCTTTCCAATGAATCATACCAGATCCACTTATAGAGATGATGCTTCCATGTTTGTTAAAAATAAATACTAATCCTAAATTTTGGAACTAGATGTTTGCTCTTTAAGAGCCAGATCCAAAATCAGTGATAATTTTGTGGATGGGACCCTTAAATTAACATCCTTAGGTGAACAGGTTTTTTATTAGCCCTATCTCTTCCACAATTTCTAACTTGACATTTTAAAATGATCCCTTAGCCAAATAGAAAAGTACTTCTGGTAAGTCAGCATATGGTAAAGAATATCCTAGAATCACTTCACAAATATGCCAAGCTTGTGTTCTGCAACTGTTAGGCAGGTTTTTTCCTCCTGATTTTTTTATGGGAAGAAAATCTGTTAATATGTGAAGATGCTGAAAGATATATTAAAAATCCAGTGAATTTAACCAGTTTATCATGTTTTCTATACCTTAAGGATATCCATGTGTTAAATAAATTATTTGCAATAAAATTATTCAGTATGTTAATTTCAGGGCAGAGGAATTTCATTTGTAGATGCTAGCTTTTTATTTTTGTAGCAGTGCAGGTCATACTGAAAGATAACTTTCATCCTCCTATGGATGCATAAAACTTGCTTTCTTATGGTCAGTGAAGAAATATGGAAGTTTACCTTGTGAATTTTGTTCTTGTGTGTAAATTAATGAACTGTTGTTGCCTCTAAATAATTTTTATTCTATGGGCTTGGTAGTCATGTGAATGAGTTTGTATTTTTCTGTGCTGGCCTCAGAACACTCATAAGAATTATATGATCTTTCCTGGGGGTGAAAATTTTAAATACAGAAAACGTATTTGAATTATTTCAGGGAGGAAGGGATCACATCGCTGACAGCCAGAATATGCCAGCCATTTTGAGAGACAGAGAAACACACACACACACACGGCAGAAGTGGTTGAGTTTTATAAAGACTGCAGTCTCTGTCATACTGGACACGTGCTTGACATGTGAATAGTAATCAGGAGTGCTGCACTAGCTCTGGGGCTTATTATTCATCCCTCAGTTTAATTAGGGTATTGTTTGATTTGTTAGTGTCAACTATGTATGTTGGACTTCCCAGGTAATCGTGAGCTGTAGCCATGAATTAAAAGATGTCTTAAAAGAAAGAAGCAGGTGAGGACATCTGTCATTCTAATCTGTGTTTATTGAGGTTTGAAATACTGAGACCCAAAATTGGCTGAGAAAACCTTTGCTTTACATCCAAAAAGATTTGGACCATAATTTAAAATCCTTGGTTTGGTGAGGGGACAGGAGGGGTGAATAGACAAAATGTGAGAAAAGATGTATTTTCTCTATGGTTATATTAGTAGAAATCCCTCCTATGTTTCAAGGTGTGTTGTTGAATTATGTCATACCAGACAGCAATTAAACTGCACATCGTTATATATAGTAGCAGAAGATAGGCCAAACATTTGTGGGAAAAAAAAAAAAAATTCTTCACACAAATGAAAGCAGGCATGTGAGAAATAGCTGTGCAACACTATCAGTAATTGACTCAAAGCTTTTGGAGTTATCATGTATCAGTTTTTGTGTATTAGACAGACGAAGATTGCACATAATAAGAAGTAGACATAATTTCAGTCTAGAGACTGGTCCATGCAAGTTTCTATATTCTTTTCCATTCAGAAAGGGGGGAGTGTGTGGCACAAAATGTGATAATATTTTACATTTTCTAAAATAACAATACAAGCATGAAATTCTCAGAGTGATTTTCTGAACTCCCATAAAGAAACTCTCTGTGCTTTATTGTAACTGAGGTGTAAAAAGCATAAAGAATGTTTCCAAGACATCACGTATCCCACCAATTATGCTAGGATTACAACCAGGAATTTTAACACACTCCAAATGGCAGAATAAAATCTGATGGCTCAAATTTGACCATGCCTGGATGCCTGCCCCTCTGCTGGCATATTGCTACCCCCAAGGCAGAGATGTCTGATTTAGTTCTGAATTGATTCCAAAACCATTGCAGTTTTCAGCTAGTATGTTACAGTCAGTTGAAATTAATATCTGTAAAGATTAATAAACTTTGTTAAACATGGTGTGGATTCAGGAGTACACTGAGAACCAGATCAGATGTCCCTGGCTTGAAAGTGGCAATAGCCACCAGAGAGAAAACTGGGGAAGGTGAGGATAGTAACAGCTTAAACTCTTATGTTTTAATCTGATGCTGGGTCTGACAGAGCCCCTGTTCTCCACCTTTTGTCTAAGACCTTAGACCAGCTACTGAAAGTCGTGCTGTTAAACCAGTGTCTGTCTCAGTTCAATGCATTCAGCACAGGCAAATCTCTCTGAAAAGTGCTCATCATCTGAGAGGAACCACCCACATCTTCTGGAGTAATTCATTAAGAAATTTCAAGCCATCAGGTTTTCTCTCCAGTTAAGCAGATTTGAGCTGAAACTTGATGGTGAAAAGGAATGTATGTTTCAAATTAGATGATGTATTAAGCATAAACTAATCAGAATGGGATATAGAGAATGGAAATACGTAAAATTCTGAATGCATTTTAGAAGTGGCCCAAGACTCAGACTGAGAGAATAAAAACCAAAGAATATTAATTTATGTTTAACCTGCATTCTCTGTGGTGCAAGATCAGTGGACAAAAGACTTCCACAGACTGAATGCATCAAAAAGAGAGAAAAACAATAGCATTCCCTTGTGTTCAACAGTCTTCTGCATGGACTGCAGCAAGGACAGAATTGGCTCTTCAATTAGTTCTAGATGGGAATGTGTTCTTACCCCAAATGAAGGACAAGGTGCTTCAAGAGGCTTTTTCAGCTGTGATAGCTTTGATTCTGAGGCATGCCCACTTGTGCTTTGATGATCAATGTGTATCCCTGTGCTTTGGGAGGTCATTCCACAGGGACTGGTGAGCAGGAGGTTTTCTCCTATGTTAATTAACCCCAGGATCCTCAAGTTCTGAAACAAGTTTTGATCTGAGGGAGCATAGGACTGAGCCATTTCTTGTGTAGAGGTACAGGTGGAAATCATAATGGTTTGTGAATTTCCATGACTGGAATGCAGTGCTCTTTTTAAGGGATTGATGCGTGGGTCTTTCTGTGTGGAGTCAAAACAACTTGTGTGTGCTCTTCTCGCTTACATGTTTTTGGTGGCCTCATTCACTTAACCTTAATAATGTGAGCAGGATTTGATTTTGTATTGCTTCTGTGTGTAATATAGAATGTAAATGTGTGTTCTAGGGCTGAACTAACACAGCTGTGTTTTTAAAAGGAGCAATGCATTGTTCACACATTCTTTGCTTATTGCTTATCAGGTTTACTAGAAAGCAGTACAAGGCTAAAACCTCATGAAGCTCAAAGCTACAGAAAGAAGGCATTGTGGGTTTCCTGGGTCTCCATTATTGTCACACTGGCTCTTGCAGTGGCTGCTTTCAGTGAGTACTGGGAATATTTTAAATATTCACACCTCTTTGTTTTTGTTTTTCTTTTGGTCTCTCAGAATTTCTTTCTTTATGGAAGCTTTATGTTTTTTTTTTCTTTGCAATTGCTAAAGAGGTTTCTCTCTAGACTGCCTGTGTCTGCATGGTGCTTATAAATTAGTAAAACTGTTGGTTTTCTTTCTGCAGCGTATAGGGTTGTTGAAGGTCAGAGAAAGAAACAGGAGAGGTTGATTTCTGCTAGCATTTATACATGTGGAACTGTTCATTTTGGAAAATAGTGTAAAAATCATTATGCAGTGGGTTACGTTTTACGGAGGAGGTTGAATATGACAAATCTTAATCTGTTTGGGATTTGTAGTGGGAATGCTATAATAAAGAATAGTGAATTGTAAGGAAGAAATATATAATTTATCTGTATTACACTGACAGATAACCTAAAACAATGCTAATCTGAAAGAGAAATTCCATTTTCTTTTTAGAACAGTGTTTTTCTATGAATTTAATGATGTTTTTTCTGGTTTACCTTTAAATAAAGAATTTGAGTGGGAAAAAGAAATCCAAACTAAACCCAAACCACTTTTATATGGGAAAAAATGGAATCTATTTATTTTATCTCAAAACAGGAAAAAATTGCATCATTGTGTAAATACAAATTTTAGTCCGATGCCAATTTTGAAGATACAAGCTTTCTATCTTGGGCAATTAAGTAATACATGAAAGACAAAAAGAAACGTGGAATGTGGAATAGGATCTTTTCAGTGCCACATTCTCTGTTTTAGAGAGGGAAAAATCAGAAGCGATTGAATTTATGCTTTAATACAAACAAGAGGAAGGCTCTGTCTAGGAGACATCAAAGAAGTCTCAAAACATTATTCTTAAGCTTGATAAAGACAGACTTGTATTGTTTTTCTCTTCCTTTTTTTTTTTTTTTTTTTTGAATCACAGCAGCATGTCTTTTGTTATTCTAATCTTCATTGTATGACCTGCTGCTGGAAGTTGGTGTCAGCTCCCAGGAGAGGTGATTAAAATCTGACCAAATGGTCTCTGAAAACTCAACATACATTACTCAGAGCAATTTATATGGAAACACAGGTACAATTACTTGGTTCAGAAATAAGGAAAAAGAGGAGGAACGCTTAAAAGCAGAATCTGACACTGTAAAGAATTTGAATGTTAACAAGAGAGTGAAACAAGTTTCCATTTTGTTCTGCTTCATGGAAATACAGTGGTCTGTCTTTGCTACTGAAGCAACATAAAGGTAAATACTGTGTTACAGAATAACCTTGTTACCTATAAACACTGTAATTTTAAGGAATATTGTGATATGGCTTAATTTTATTTTTCATTTTCATTTGTCAAGGTTGCAAGAATTAAGTGTAATATAGATAACCAAAACTGGGTCTTTTAATAGGTTCCTTAAAAACATTTCTAAAGATTATTTAGGCTGAATTATTTTTTTCTTTCCTTGTTTTTGGCACTCTGGTAGTGTTTAGAGAAACAAACAACAGCAAAGAATGTAGTCCCTATCTGGATATCCTGTGACTGCATTTTCAGCTGGAGAGGATAGGCACTGAACTACTGAAATCAGTAGCAGACTAATTATATGTTTTTGGAATGTATCTGTCCCCATGGTTTGCTGAGGCTAAATTTATGAAGAATAAGAGAGGAATCAGCACACAGATACATATTAAATCTGTATGGAATCTCTTAATAGGTAGTTGGCAGTTAACTTACATGCCACAAAAGCATTGCCAGGGCTTTTCATGTGTTTACTATTAAAAATTTTCAATCTTGGAGGAAAATACAGTGACTTCTGGGATCACTTTGTTGTCCCCATGCAATTTCAGTTCTGCTCATTTTACTGTCTCACACTGGCTGCCCTCTTCCTCAGTGCTGTCCTTTTAGGAGGTTCCTCTAGCCAATCCATGCATTGGGAGAGATGCCAGGTGACCAGAGTTTGCTGCCTGTTGGATAGAAATGTCTAGTTGTCACTTTGGGGTGTCTGACACTGACAATTCTTTGCAAACAACTGCTATTTAAATCATCTCCTTTCCATTTTACCTCCTGTCTGTAATGGTGAAGTGTTGGAAATACAGCCCTGATGTTTCATTTCGGTGAAAAACAGGGACCTGTTCTGGTAATTGTCGGGCTACACTGACTATTCTCACTGCTCCTCCTGACTGCCCTAGAAATTCTTAATTTAAAGTCCTGTTTTATCCCCTTATGGGCTTCCAAATGCTTTGTTGCCAGTGTATCCCACATGATATAGTCAAGATACTAGGCCAGGGAGCTGATGTTATTTGATAACTGCAGGAAAAATGCTAAAGGGATTGATGCCCATGTGGAGAGTAGGGAAGAGGTTCAGGAGCCTGCTTTTCCAACCAAGTGTTTGCAAATAGACTTCCTTCTTTTTTGTGGTCCACTCCCCACCCTTCCTTTCCAGTCTGGTCTAGTTGCCTCCAGCACTATATTTTTCCAGCATTAGAGTAAGTTGGAATGGTTTATCTTGACTGGTGTGAGGTGTTTTCTTTTGGTGGGATTATGGTGCTGCCCTAGCTGAACTCTGATCCTTCACTTGGTAATTTTGAAGGAGGCTGAAAAATCTCATGTTGATCTGCATACATAAAGTAGTTTCCTTATTAGGAAATGTATGTGGCAAATGAGGATTGAAATCATAGAACTATAGAATGTTAAGGTTGGAAAAGACCTCTAAAATCATCAAGTCCAACAGTTAATCCAGCACTGCCATGTTCATGGCTGAGCAGCATCCCTAAGTGCCACATTCACGTTTTTTGAAAACTTCCAGAGGTGATGATTCCACCCCTTCCCTGTGCAGCCTTTTCCAGTGTCTGACCACGCTTTCAGAGAAAGCTGAACTAGGCTGGGCTGGGTATGGAGCAGAATGACTGCTTAAGGGAAAATGAAGTTGTCACCTTTTGTTCACTAATATTGACAGGTAGGACTTAGACCATGAAATCAGCTTTTCCACTTAGCTGAAAGAACAGATCTCTTACTGTCAAGCACTTATTAAACTTAATTTTACTGCAGAAATGCTGTACTTGTAAAAGACCACTTGGAAGTTCCAGCTGCTGTCTCTGATCCAACTCCTGCACTCTGTGGTAACCACTGTGGTCTCATGACTCTGAGAGCTCTTTCTCCTCAGCATGAAATTGCACAAGGCTTCAGTAAAATCTCTGTAGACTTAAATGTGGGAGATCCTTGAGGTCAGTGGAGCCCCATGTGGGCTTCTTTAGTGGCTGAAAATTTGGTGTTCTCAAAATATTCTGGCACTGTTGTTTTGTGCAATACTTACATGATCAAATGCTAATCAATGCCTGGTCAATAAATTAATTTTGCTCTTCATTTCAGTGCTGTGTGAAATGTGCATACTTGTAGAATTCTCATCAAGAGTGGATTTACTTTGTTATAAATATATAGCAATAAACAGAGTCTGAGCATGATAAAAGTTATTAAAATGAACACTAAATTATTCCTTAGCACTCCAAGTAAGTGCCAGAATAATAATTCTAATATAATTATTTCTGGATTACAGTAATATAAGGAAAGAATGATAACAGAGAAAAGAATGATAACAAAATAAGAACATTTTTTTTCTTTTTCAGTGTATATCTATGTAGTATAAGGCTGCAGTCATTTCATAATAACAACTATTATTTCTTTCTGTAGCTGCAGTACTGTGTATTCATACTGAGCCTAGTTTAAGAATCATAATAGAGAGCAGGTGGAATAGACCTCCGGTGTTTTGAAACCCATTATTCTTAGTTTCTTGACGTTTATGTTACTAAAGCGTAATTTTGAAAATTATACAAATATAGCTCCTGCTGTTGCAGTTCAGTTTCTGCTCAGGCAGCTAATCTCTGATAATATTGTCAAAGCAGAAAACAAGCTTGTTCTGTCTGGTATTTTTTGTCCAGTGTAGACTTGTGATTCTTAGAAAGCAGCATGTTCATTCATCTTCCTGATCTGATCAGCCAGAATTGTTTCACAGTGAATGGAGGAGTCCTATCAATGCATCAAAACAATGCACAGACCAAATTCTGCACCGAAGGCTTTCTTTGTAGTCGGAGACTGAGAGAAGGTTTAGAATGTGTGGGTTTGTAAATGTGAGCTTTGTGCAGGGCTGCAGCCAGCCCGTCCCAGCGTGGCCAGGGCAGGTTTGCATCACCCTGGTCGCTGGGAGAGTGGCAGGGGCTGTGTGCAGAGTGCTGGGGAGTGGCAATGGATGCTCACAGCTGTCCCCAGGGATGCTCTGGAGATCCCCCCTCTCAGCTCACTGCAGGCACAGGTAAGGTTCAGCTATACAGAAATTACTGAGTGCAGCAAAAAGTCACACCCTGGTAAGTGTTTAGTCTGGTGTAGTTAGAGGTGCTGGCGTTTTGAGAAGGTGAATTCCATTCATCTGAACCAAATCCAAATCTCAGGGGAAACTCAGTAGGTAGAATTCTGTGAGTGGGAGTATTTTGTAGGATTATCTATTGGCCCATGGATAAGATATGAAATGTAAATGCAGACACTGACATTCTGATTTTATATTAAAAATTTATTTGTGTTTCAGAACGAATTGCTGAAAAATGATTTATCGTAGTGAGCTCCTGAATACTGAGAGGCATTTTGTTTGAAATATATGGTGCAAATGCTTACAAATTTCAGGGTCGGTTTTGCTTTCAGATTAATGCTTTGTGCTAATTCAGATTCTAACAGTTATAAATGCCAACAAACATATAAATTGTGTATCTAGGCTCACTTTTTTTCATTGGAATGCCTACACTGAGTCATAAAGTCTCATATGGATTAGCTATAGGGCATGACTACTGGTTTTCCTCTACTCTGGTGCATGCAAATGAAGTTATATGGGACAAATATTGAGCAATTGAAGTTGTTATCCTCTGGATGTTCGCATGTGGATGTACTGATGTAATCTGTCACTCCTCATCTCAGACAACTGAGATGGGAAGTGACTATATAAATTTATTGACGAATGTATCATTTTCTCTGTAGCCCATTCCTATTCAGCTTGAAAAATTAAATATATGTGGGCTTTCCCTGATGTTTGTACAATACTTAGTATACCCTGGGCACAGCTGTGAATCATAATAACACTACTAAAGAAAAATATAAGGGAAGGTTCATGGTTCTGAGGCTCTTTAGTTTGGATATTTAATTCTTTAAAGGTCATTAATTCCAGACAAATGATGGGCATTCAGCACTCAGGCTGAGGTTAGAGTGTCTCATCTGGGAACCTAAACAGAACTCTCCAGGATCACAGAAAACGTAAAAGTCTTGGTCTTCGTGTTTTCTCTTCCAGGAATTATACAGAATTGCGTTTCTCACTCCTAAAGACCCGAGAAAAGGGTTTTTTTAGATTCTTATTTTCTTGAGTAGAGCACATTACATTTATTCAGAAAGTTACATTTAAAGTCACAATTCCGTGCAAACACTTAAAACTGAGTAAAGACTAAATAGAGAATAAAGCTCCTCCATGGTAGTGTACAGATCCCTCACTTTGCATGTTTCTCAGGGTGTTTAATTACGTCAGGTACAAAAAGACAGATGCCTCAGGGCTGGAGCCTCACAGAACCATTAATGAAATATGGAACTCAAATTCCCAAGGTAGAGTTCTGATATTGCTGACTCTCGTGCTTCCCTGTTATCCTCGTTACAGCTGCACCACTACAGGTGAAAATAGAGTTTGGTCCTAACCATGTTACACATAAAAGCTAAAAGACAAAAAATCCGTTGCCTGTGCAGCAGAAGACAGCCTTTTGTATAGGTCAGTCTGTACTTAATAACGACAAAATGCAATTTTCATTCACTGAAAATGAAATGAGAGGCCAGTAAGGGCCTGTCTATTTTTTTCCGAGGCACACAAAGCTCTAAGTGACTTTCTTGGGAAGAGAAAATAACATATGGATGTCAAGTTCAAGACTGATAGCTGTTGAGCAGAAGTGTGGGTCTAAAATCTGCAGTGCTTCACACTTCATGAAATCTTTTCCTTAGCTGGCAGTGAAAATGATGGTAGAAGTCTGTGAAATCTAGAACAGGCTAGATAATGATATAATGTATTTGAACAGCAAACAATTAAAAAATTACTGCTGTGGCAGAAGTTTGTTAAAACAGCTGAATTTGTGTTTAAATGCTAACCTTTAAAACACACTTGTCTGTTGTATTTTTTGCATTAGAAAATTGGAATTTGATAGTTGCTTAAGTTAAGTAGTTATTCTTTTCTCATGAGAAGAGATCATCCCAAAGAATTTTGATATTAAAACAGGTGCTGATGATGAGGGAAAACCAGCACTGTAACACAGCTTCATGAAGAGTGAGAAACATGCAAGTACATTGTTTAGGCTGCTCAGTGTAACAATCACAATCACAATTCTTTCCTGTGTTGTTTTATTTTTCCTTTCCAAAATTTTGTTGGGATTTATTTTGTGTGGAGAAGGTTAGAAGGTTAGAATGAGTCTGTGCAACATTTAGACCAGTAAGAAGGGTAACGTCTTTCAAATGAATTGACATCTATGTTACGTAACGTAGGTAATGTGTGTTATATTGAAATTATAGCAGGAGGTTTTAGATACTTGAAATTTGGTCATCAGTTTTGCCATCAGATCCCTGCCTGGATTCTGTCAAAGGCAACTCTGTGTTTGATGGTTCAGAGGTTCCAACGATGAGAATACAGTTGTGTAGCAAGGTGCAATATACAAATAAGTATTAATAACTACATGTAATTATTATTAAGTAGTTGTATGGATGTCATGGCTCCTACTGCTATCACTGAGAAAATTCAGCTATGCCATTACAGACAGGTGTAGGTAGAGGGTTAATTTTTCTTATGGGAGAAGAATTAAACAGAGAATGGGGAGGGTTTTAGGCAGACCACTTGGTGCTAACTGGGTGGTGTGGGAACAGTGTGCCCTACAGCCATCCCTAGCTTGTAGTGAGTGAAAAGTGCATATCTTGACTAAAAGCAGATGGAAGTAGTTAGAGAGGGGAAAAAAAAAAGGTAATATTAAGTTTATTGCATGTGATTGGTGTTAACTGTTGTCCATAAAAAACCTGCTTGAATTTTATGTATAAAATTCAAAGTAAATGATCCTCTAGCACAAGTCTCAGTTGTTGCTCTTGCTATATTTGCTGCATCATGTAAGTGGGTGTACATCTGCCCTTTGAAGGACCATCCCTGCAGTCTGAAAAGTCAAATGTATTTTCAATCAATTCCTGTAGTGTCACTTCCACAAAGTGCCTCAGCTGTTGCAGGCTTGTGCAAAGGCATGAATGTATTAACAGATTTCTTTATGAATGCCTGATATACCAGTAGAATTTGGTTTTCATAGATTGTTTCATATTTTCTCTGCTTTCCCAATTTAAAAATGTACTTCTCTGCTTCTTGGCAAAGGTCAGCTAGTAATTCTTTGTATCTGGAGCTGAAAATCAATATTAATGACAGAAAATGTATGTTTAATAATCGTTGTGTAGTTTGACTTTATTGTTTGAATTTTGTGAGTTTTTAAAGCACTACTGGATTCAAACTTCACAGGCAGCAGTGAAAATAATGAAAATCAGTGCACAGCTTTCTTTGTAGGTTTCTTCTGCCAGAAATTTTAAAATATTCATGTTTTTAAATGTAATGTGGAACAAAATGTAAACAACAAAATGTAAGTAACTCTATGAGTTAATTTTTTAAATAACATTTGTAACTTTTGCTTTACTGAGGAGGTTGATAGTGCTTGGTGTTCCCTTTTTGGCAATTACCTTCTGTGATTTTTCAGTAACAGTGTTTGAATTCCTTTTATTGAAAGTAGAAATTTGTTAGATTTTAATTCTTTCTCGGTACAGAATATTATTTTTTAATGACTCGAGCATAAACCTCGTGTCCTGGGTGTTTTTGTTGGTCACATGCCATGACACTTTGTGAGAGGAGACATGGTAATACTGTGTGAAAAAGCCAGTTTGGTAAATCTAAAGGTTGGAAAACTTTGATGCATTGTACTAAATGGGTGGTACAACCTGGTTGAATTAGTTTGATTCAAAGAAACATTATGACAGTCTTTGGCAAAGACTGAAACAAGAAGTCTGGACGATGGGAAAGACAAGATGACTTTTAATGGACGCTTCATTTGCAAAGCATTCTTCTTCAGACAAACCATTAAGAGCTCCCGTGTATCTCTTCTGACTTTCATGTATGACTTCCATTACTGTTCTTTTCTTCTCTGGATATTGCAGGAAAAGGGACAGAGAAGCTTATCTTCAGAGTTCAAAGAAGCAGATTAGTCAGTGCTTAGTCAAAGAAGAATGACCAGAAATAACCAGCTGGTATTTTGCTAGACAGAAGAACTGCAGAGGAAGTGGGATGGTCTGACAGATACCATAAAAATAGGTAGACAAGAGGCATCTGCCTTCCAGGAACTGTTGCAGGATAAGTGGTTTTTGGCACTTGCACCACAAGCTCTCCTTTCTGGAGAGATCTCTGAGCCATTTTTGTGCCAGGTGTGATGCTGGGAGTGAGTGACATCTACTGCAGAACAGGATCTTTGGCTGAATCCTAAATGGAGTTTTCTCATCAGATATAGGGATTGTTTATCTTCTGCTATTAAAGATTTTGCTTCGAGGAACTGATAAGTACAATGTATCTTTTCAATATATCAAAGTGAAGAAAATAGACATCTAAGTGCGTCCTCCACAGGTCACATTCTTTAGTGAAACATTTTAATGGCCAAAGAATGAAAGTATTTCCCTAGGCTCTGAAAAGAAAAATTTTAGAAGAAAGATTTATTATTGTTCAGTGGGAGATTTAATAGGATGGAAATGCAGCCTGAAGTGTCAACTAGGATGCATAGTTGGGAAAAAAAAAGTAACTCTATGCAATCCCATTCTGGTAGGGAATGATAGACAGGTTAGGGTACGCTTGAAATGTTGATGTTAAATTCACATTTAGTGTGAATTGAGTTTAGTGTTGCTCACAGGTCCATGGAAAGCACGGAGCAGAGCCAAGGACCCAGCATCAGACCTGGCCAACACCAGGGAAGCCAGAGACAAAAGTGATGGTGATTGCAGTGGTGGCAGATCACTTCCTAAATACATGGCTCAGGGGCTGTGAGAAAACTGCTCAAGAGCTCAGCCAGCCTGGGCAGCACTGGTTTGTGGGGATCAATTTGCATGTGTGCTGGAGCGTGCTGCCAGGAATAAGGAAGACAGATGTAAGGCATCAGTCTCAGCTTGTTGTGTAAAACAGGGCTGTGTGTATGCCCAGAGGATTATTGTGTACCTCCCAAATTGAGAGACATCACTATTCTCTGACTTGCTGCTGAGGCTAACATATATCAGGCTATAATGTCTAACTATGTGGAACTAATAGTACCCAAAAGAGCCAACTCATCTGCTCATTTTTGTGGCACATTAAAAACTAATAGTAAACTGTGTCTCCTTTTCATTTAGCATGACTTGATATTTCTGAGTGTAATTGCCTGTGACAAGGAGAGATTGTTTAACAACCCTCTATAGCCATGAAAAGATAAGTCAGCAAATTAAATTATTAAGATTTTTAGTTAAAGACATAGAAATCATAGTTATGTACCCTTTACCAAAAGAGTTCTGATTGTGGGAAACCCGTAGTTACTGCCTGTGAATGTGTCAAAAAACCAAACCCACAATTATCTGATACTGAGAAGTGGGCAGGAAAAGGATTCAATTTTTGTGTTTTGGGTCCTGCCACTTGAGCAAACCCTACTCAAAGTGAAATTTCCTGTTACTCTCCCACTAAGAGATACTCATTGGGTTATTGTGTGTACATTTGCCTGCTGAGAAACATCTGGTGGATGAAAACAAGACTGTGATTTAAGGGATAATGTTGCAAGTGATGTTTAATGGCTTATGGAATCTTTAGGCTTGAATACACTTAAGGTAATTTATAGGGAAAGATCTGCAGCTGAAGGCCATAGATTTGTTGAGTTCCATGGGTTTATTTCAATGTGAAACAAATAAGCATCAGTCCCTACAGCATATGGCAAATGACAGGATGGACTTGTGCTAGATGAGGTGTTTTCAGAGTCTGTTTAGCATTTCCTTGATGTTGTGGTGGAAAGTTGTTTCTCACTTCTGTGAGGAAATGTTTGCTTAAGGCAGTCTGTCTTGACTCTTACAAGCGTTTTTAAACACTGGGGAAAAAAAGGTGAATTAACAACAGCTCAGATCCTGCTAGGTTCACACAGGCTGGGCCAAAATTTGCTCCAGGGACTGTTCTAATCTTGGGCACAGCCCAAGCTTTCTTTGTGGCTTTGGGAAAATGATTTTACTGCCCTAAGCTTGTTCTCCATCTGCACACATCATCAGGCTTTGATAAATGAAAAGGTAACTGATTTTTCTGCCAAAAATTTGAGTGTTTTACTGTATAGTAGCTGACACGTTTATATACAACCTACGTCTTTCAGAGTGACAACATGCTTTGAATTTTGTATATACAGGAAGGCATTGCTGGCTGTTCCATCTCAGTGTTAGACCTACTGATCTGTGGGATAATTTCCAAAGTTGTTGTGGTTTAACTTGTGGAAACTATTTCAAAGTCACAGAATTTCTAATGCTGTAATGTACTGAATGCATTTAGATGAGTTTGACTTCTTGTTGCCTGTGCAGGGGTAACTTTACAGCTGAGTGATGTGTTTTGGGCTGGTGGGTTTTGAGGAATGTGGTGCTACTCCTGATGTATTTTGGTGGTGCAGTTAACCCAGGTGCTGATGAGCTGGAATAATTTGGAGACAATTTAGAGTAAGAGGAGAGGGTTGGGGAGTTGTGTTGTGTGGTGGCTGTTGGTGGAACAGCTTCACTTTGTGCAGGGCCTCTCAAGGTCCCTGAAGTACTGAGGGGCTTGAATATTCTTTTTTTCTGCCTTTTTTTTTTCCTGTCTTTTGTAGGTGATAGAGAAAGGTAAATGTTATTGACATTGGTTTTTCAGTGCTGGCAAGCTTATCTTTGTTCTCTTTCTTTGAGTAACCATTTTCATTGGTCAGGTAGAGGTTGGAAAGGATTTTTATGACTTGAAACTGCTGTGAAATGAGCACGATTGACAAATAAAAAGGACAGGAGAATGCTAGGACATAACCTGCCTTGACTTCTAAGTGTGTGAAGTTCTTGAGATCAAGGAGGAAATCTTTACAGAGGATGGCAGTTTAAAAAATTTGAAAGTATCTTGGTGCAGCAAGTAAGATGGCTTTAACTATTGACAGTTGCCTGGAACACATTAGTGAGGCCCTGAATCTCAAGGAAGAACCCATTTTGCTACAGATCTGTTTGACCTGATGTTCAGTGTAACTTTTCATGTTTGATGTTATTTTTTGAAGGGCTGTGCTAGGTTTGTTGCATGTACTTTTTCTCTTTTTGGGAAAAACTGAGCTGGAGGTTTTTGTAACAAAGCTCAGCAGTCCAGAGTTCAATGTAAGGTTTGAAAGTTGTATAAAAAGTGCAGTTGGATCCCTTGAGGTTAGCAAATGTTTTTCTCTTTTTATTTTGCCAAGAGTTGAACAGACATTTGAGGTTTGGCTGGATCAGGTGTGACAGTCTGAAACTAGGTAAGTTACATTATTCACAGAGTATAGATAGATTGGTCACTGCATTTCCTACTCTATAAGAGTCTGCTGGTAATTTGTAACTGAGCTGTGAATATTTTTCAGGGCATGACACAGGGAAGTGAAATGAATGTCTAATGGATCAGATTAGGTACAGCATGTATGTCCCTGGAGATTGCTGTGGTGTTGGAGGATGTTTCCCTACCCCTTGTAGCTGAAAAAATCAGCAAAGATCCTTTTATGAAGGCTAAAGTTTTGCCAACATTAACACTGTCAAGCAGAGTGGTGTCCCTGATGGTTTCCTTAGGTGGCTGGAAGTTTGTATTCCACTGTTGCAGAATGGAGAAGTCAGTCTTTCCATGTTGTCTTAGAACCATAATCAACAGCTTTCTGCATATGAACTTTCCCTTTCTATCTCCCCCTGGTGTTTTTAGAGTTCACTGTGAAATAAATGCTGCTCTGCAGTGACCGTGAGGCACGCTGGAGTTTAGTGAGTTGGTGATTTGTTACCCTGGCTGGGTACTCTGCACTAGACTTCCTGCTGCAATGCAGGTTTCTGCTAAGCAGTAAAAAACCTTGCTGAATTTTGCTTTTGCAAAAAACAAGTCAAAATAATAAGCCAGCTTCTGTAGTAGAGAAGAAAAGGTTTGTTAAGTATGGTATGACTTAGACAACATAAAAAAACACCCCAAATGCTGGGTTAAGTTTGTTTAAAAATTAGGGTAGATGGTGCTTATTACTGAGGAAATCAATTTTTCATGACCAAATGTACACCACTTGTTTAAAGAGGACATGTTCCTGTGGTGCTGTGTTCTTTAATGAGCCTCTTATTATTCCAGTGCCTGGCATGCAGCGGAACTTGAGGTAGATGATTTGATGAAGAACTGCTAAAGGATTGTTGTCTTGCCTTATCTTTACAGGAACTGCAGCCTTGTATGGCGTTTGAGGATGTGGATGGGAAGTAGGGAAGACACACAGAGAAGTTTTGAGGAACAGGAGATTAGCACCAACAGGTGCTAAGAGTGCCTCTGTTGGGTCTACAAGTTAATCCTGGGAAGGTTTCAGTGTCCTCTGTGTCACAAAGTCCTGTTGTCAAATCTTTGAAACAGACTTTGTGTAAAGAGCTGCTTTCAGTCCCAGTGTCTTTGCTGTTCTCATGTGCACTGGCAAAGCTCAGTGTTCCTAGAATGAGGAAAAGCCAAAGGGTTTTTTAATCATCATATGGGCAGATGACTTGGGTGCTTTTAGAGGTGGGACTTGTTTTCATGCTTGGTTTGCCTTTGTGCATTCTTGGTTTTACTGTGCTGTTGTATAGAGGTGAGCACAATCAGCCTTTCTTTCAGTGGCAATCTTAAAAATGTAGTTGGGCCTGAAGACTCAGTGACTTTCATGTAATTGAAGAAAGCAGACATACTCCCAGTTGGAAAGAAGGGATGGAACCCAGTGATGTCAGTGCTAAACACAAGTGAAAGCAGACTCTGAAGTGGCTCATCCAGGGTAAAACCCATCAAACCTGGCAGCAAACCCCTCCACAAACAGGGAGGTGATATTCCATCATCCTGCCCCGCAGAGTAGAGGACACATGGCAAAACAGATTGCACAACTGGGTTGCAGAGAAGGTGCAGGACAAAAAATTGGTTTGGAAATCTCATACAAACATATAAACATAAGTGTGCAGATTCTGTGGTTTAAAGCAAGGGCACAAACTATGGGTCTTGCTAAATACTATGTAATAAGAAATTACTTTGAGGGGATGTAGTGCTTCTAAAAGCATGTTCTCAGTTCCAGAGATAAAAAAAAGTAAAAGCTCTCAGGGGAGCTGGGGCTGCTGAGGAACAAGGGTTATAAAGCCAGGCTTGCACTCTTGTGCACTACAGTCAGTTCCCTTGCTGCTTGGCACTGGAAGCAAGGGTGTTTATGGCAAATAATGTTACAGTACTGTTTTTATTCAGGAGTGTCCTACACTGTCAGTGTTTGAAACACTCAGAAGTCTTTGGAGAAAATACATTTCTGAATGGAAAGAATTGAGTTTTCTGGAGTTTCTGGTATTCAGCTGTTTGTTTTAATTTCTCATACAAGTATAAGCAGGTTATTGAAGAACAGTAGAGGTCACATGAGGAGCTGATTACCTTTGCTTGTTATTAATCTATTTAACTGTCATTCAGGTGATACATTTTGCAGTTAGTTTAAGAAATGATATTGCTACCTGTCCTTTACAGGCAGTTTCACAGTTACAAAGCAGTTTCATTCCAAAAATCAGCAAATTTGAGCTTTGGTTAAAATGTGTCAGTCTCTGGGGTTCAATTAGGATGAAATGGAAATAGTTCTTCCCCTTTCCTGGTGGCCTGGGCTTCACATTTGCTGGCAGATAGAACTGCAAAAAATATTAGTTACTACACGGTGCAAAGACACTTTTTAGACCTTAACATTTACAATCTCTTTTCTCAGCTCTTTTTGAGTGTGTATACAATGATTTCACTAGGTCTGGTAAGGTGCAGGGAAATTAATAAAATGTATCTTATTAATGATGCCGTGTAGCTCCCCTGCTCACAGAATCTATCTGCCTTGATTTCACTTCTGTAACTTCCATCAGAACTGATTTTTGCCTTTGTGTGCTTCTGTGTCTGTCTTGTGATGCTGATGAAATTAAGATAAGAAATGTCGAGGCCCTGGGTCCGCAGAAGATCTTGATAAAGGAGTTCTGTTTGGGAGATACTTGGTATTCATTATCTTCTCTGCAATCACTAGAAATCCTTTGAAGTAGGACAATGTCAATAGCTGGGAAGAATTTGACGTGCAAAAAAGTGCATGTCTTTAGGAAAATCTGAATTCAGTTTCCAGTTCTGGTGCTGGTAGGGCACTTAACTTTTCTGTCACTTTTCTGTCTTAGATTTTGAGGGCTGCACTGGGTTCTAGTAATTTTGATTTAGGATGAAGAATTAGAAATTAAATAGAAATTAGAATTTTAAATGACTGGTGTAATTTGTTTTGTTTTCATTGAGATTATTCACATTTTGTTCCTAAGCATTAGTAAGATCCATGATCTTGAGCTTTGAGATTTTCAGGAAAGAATGTATTTTTTTAAGTGTAGATATAGTAGAATATGGTATAGAATTCCTCCAGTTTTAGGCAAAAATAAATGTGCTAGATAGTTATAGAAAGCAAAGAAATACGGAAGAAAGTACTTAGGGTCTTGAAGGAGGTTTAGAAGCGATCATGTGTGGTTTTGTTGAATTTCCTCCTTTCAGCTTCATCTATTAAAAAACCTCAAACAAGATTGTTCAGAATTCCAATAGATAGGGACAAACCCCCTGGCCTCAAAGGTGGTTTTGTAGGATTTTCCCTCTTTCTCCAATAGGTTCAGAATTTTATTTGCTAACAGTATTAATGATTGCAAGGAATATTTGGTTTTCCCCATTAGAAGACATTCCCCTTGGCTCAGATGACCCTTCTGGAATGTTTTCTGCCGTTGATTGCTATGATGAAATCCTCAATGTGAATATAATTTTCTGTACATGAAACAATTGTTAATATTACTGTGTTCATTTCCAGTGGTGGTGAACTCCAAGTGGAAGAACAAAACCTAATCCTTCATGTCCCCCTGTTTTCAGTGGCACCAATACAGGGGTGTGGTAACCCTGATTTTCTTACTCCACGCAAACTTTTGTCTGTTTGAGAGCTGGAAAGAGGGAAGTTTGGGCATTGAGAGTTATTAATCTTCCCAAATTTTCCTTCCCCACCTTTGGCAAGGGCTGCCCTGCTCTGTGCTTCATTTCAGAGCAGCTGTGGTCCTGAGTCACAGGGAGAAGCTCACACAATGTTTGCCTCCAGTGCCGTGCCCACTTCCACAGGCACTGGGGAGGGATGCAGAACATCCTGTTACTTTGCTGTTTGGTGGAATGGTGATTAAATCTGAGCTGCTTTAGCAAATAACAAAGTGAATCATAATGCTGCACGGAGCACATGTTGAATTTGGAGATTAGTAAAAATAGTAGGGATGGCTGCTTCAAGCAACTATCAAGTTTCTGACTCAAAAATTAACTGAAAATTTCTTTACTTTCTTCTTTTTGGATTACAGAAAGAGAGAATTTAGCTTTAAGGGGTAGGAAAGCAACAGAACCTGGAGACATGAATTCTTTATGCACTTCCATTATTTTCCATCAAATGAAACCATTTTTCAAATAGAAAAGTTTCTTAGCTTTTTAAATATTTTAAATTTTTTTATTGTGAAGATAGATTATTTATCAGTCAGATCAAGCATATTAGGCAACCTCCTCTCTTCTGTGCTCTCTGTAGAGGCAGTGATGCAATATTTCAGATATTTCATGATACAGGACTGTCTTGCTGATGTAGCTCATATGGTTAATTGCCTTTAGCAAGAGTTAGGTCAGCCTTGATTGTAGTAGACTTCAAAGCAATATGTTTGAATGGCTTCAGTCCCTAGCAACTGAATGGCTTGTCATCCTAAAAAATTAAATTGGGCTCTCCAGAAGTACTTGAGAAAGCAATTGTTTTGTAATTGAGGTTTAGGATTGAAAATTAAAGGTTAGAGAGGGAGAAGCACTTTTATTCTGGAAAAGCATATTACCCTAAATGCTGTTTGCTGAGTGAGAGAGAGATTGAGGGTCCTAAGAAAGGCAGAAATTATGTTGGCCTGTACTTCAACCCCTGAAAGAGTAAACAAGTAGCTCCTGCTCCTCTCATCCAGATGGAGAGAAGGAGAACACAGATGCAGCCCACATTCCAGTTTTCTGTTGAGGTGCTACTGACTCTTAAAGGAAGATGAATACAAACTCAGAGTCAGGTCTGGTGGACATGGTGGGCTGTTGGGATACAAATCAGTGGGTAACTTGTCCCTTCTGATATTTCTTCTCTTTAATTTTACCTTTATTGTCTGAAAAATAGGGAAAATTTTTTATTTTCTGAATAAAAAGCCCTTGGAATAAAAGCTCCATTAGAATTACATTACATGCTTAGTAATATAAGATACTATTTTAGAAGTTATAAAATTTTAAAGAAGTGCATATTCTCTTTCTCTTCCTCCATTTTTTTCCCCTATACCTGTTGGCTTTATGTTTCTTGTTTTTTTCCAAATGCCCACTTGTTTTGAATCTCAAGTTATGCTTTGTTCAAGTGCTTAAACAGTATGTTTCAGACCATTCTGATCACTGAAAACTTTATTTGTTTATTACATTTTTATCATTCTTAGGTGAAAGTATGTGTTCTTAGTTTATATATACAGTGATTATTGACTTCAGGGGCAGGTTCCTGTTCTTAGGCTGTTACCTGGCTTTAAATAAGGTGAACATTGGTATCCTTGCTGTGTGGTGTCAAGGGCACTTTAACCAGCTCCTCTTTGTTTTTGTGGTTTCCCTGGCTCTAACTCTATTTTGTTTTGATCATGTCTCAAAAGTGCATATTCAGGTCCCAACTCTGTACTGTGTTGCAGTATTTGATGCTTCTGCTTTATTATTTATCACTAAATGCCTATGGATTGAATCATATTTACTATTGCCTGCCACTGGGAAGGTTACACTGAAGAAGGGTAATTTGAATACTGATTTTCGAAGTTTGACTCTTAATATCTCCGATCACCTCTTTGAACATTCTCCCAATGGATAGTTTTGCATTACATGATGTTTTCTTAGAATGTTTAAGAGGAGTAGTTGGAAATATTGCAACTTTTTTCCCATGTCTTCATTTTAAGGGAAGTTTGTCTGCAATATTTTCAGAGTTCTATTTATGCTTATTAATGCTTAAGGACTCATAGGCCAGGGCACTGGCCTTCCATCAAGTTTGTTGTTTTCAAGATCTAACCCATTGCTGGGGATTAGCAACTCGGGATTTCAGATTTGATTGTGTTTGTCACAGTATGCCCTGTGTTAACAGGCAGCTTTTGAAATTTATCCAGTCAGGGGTTGAAGTCGATGAAGTTGTGAAGTTTGAGTCGATTCTCTGTCAGCATTCAGAATTCCAGGAGGAAGCCCGTGAGTGCTGATGGCTGAGTTGGTTAACAACTGCTTGTGAGGAGTGTTTTGGTACCAAATATCTTTGGGAAACCCAGTGTCGGTTGAAGCACATTTCACTAGGAACCGAAGATGAAGAAATGATTGTGTAGCTGAGAAGTATATTAATGAATTACTGACAAATGTTTGTGTTGTTGGCTTCTGACCTGCAGCCTGACTTGGGCATGTGTTGGGTTTCCACATGTAACAACACTGTAATCATCAGACAGAGAGCAGAGCATGGTAATAGTCCTCATGGGTACTTCCAGTAATAAATATAATTGAGTTCACTGAATAGCAGTCCTAAATGTGCATTGATTTTTGAAAATAGAAAGAAATAGCAAAATGATTTCCAATTAAATATTTATTTTATTAGTGCAGGAGTTCAGGAGGACTCTTATAAATTTACCACTATACTTTGAAGCAATCTACTGGGGGAAATTGTAATTTTAAAAATTGCACCAGGAGTTAAATTTATACCAACTCAAAACACCAAACTGTTTTAACAAGCTCTGTGCTGTATAAATGAATAGATTAAAGCTGTGTTTGTGTCAGAACTTGAAGGTGCTACCACTGTGGAGTTCTACTCCAGCAGCTTTCACACGTCACATGGCAGCTGGGGAGGATGCATTGCTATTAAATCAGCAGGGCTATCAAAGAAAGGGCCTCTGACGCGTCTGATCTGTTTCATCTGATAATTAAATGGTAATTATGCAGTCAGCCATTCTAGTGTAAAAGTTTGTTTAAGGCAATGTTGGAAATTAAGATCTTAAATAGAGCTAGAGATTTTTTTGGGGGTGTACTGTACTTTTTTGATCCCTAAAATTGAATGTATCAATAAAAAATGTTTATGGATCTAGAATAACAAAGACCACTGAAAGAAATGTCAACAAAAAGATGCTAGAAAATTTAATTTAATAATTACATCCTTTAAAGCATCTTGTTGTTTTAAATGGGAAATGATTTTTAAACTAAATCAAAAGCCTACTGTGGAGTTCCAAACCAAGAGAATTATATGAAACCTCTTTCCTGCATAAATATTGGCACTAGGAGATCTAGTGTGCAAGGACTGAAAGCTCTCCTCACTGAAAAATATTTTATAACCTTGATACTAAGTTTATGCTTTGTAAAAATCTATATATTCAAGAATAGACCCTATTTCCCCTCCTGCCATATGAGAATGTTTCCCTCTATAGTGAATTCTGTCTCCCAGATGAAGTATTTTAATTGAATAATTTTGTTAGCCCAAGTTTTCCATATTTTTTCCTAATACTGACTTTTTATCATCATCATCTTTATATATGTATGTAGTCATTGAAGACCAATTCAATATTGGAATGGTTGCACTGTGAGCTTCACTATTGACTTCATAGCATGAGCTTTTCTGGTTCTGATTTTGCAAGTTGAAAACATTTGGAGGAACTCGAAAATCTCACTTATATTTTTGGTAGCTAATATTTTACCTAAGGAGAACAGCTCTTTCCAACTTATGCAGTGATTATTTCTAATCCTGGAATAGTGCCTTCTGATGTCTTAGCATTTGGAAGTACAAGTGATACTTGATATAAATTATTCAGTGTTCTTGAGATATCATTTATAACATAATACAGTATAGGCTTACTGGTGGCTGCAAAATATACTTGGCCTATGGGCTTATTTTGTGCAGACCTGGACTGAAAGGACTGAAGAGAGCAATGAAGCAGCAAATGAGATGGGAAGAGGTGCTTCCTTGGAGCAGTTCTTTGCTTTCCTGCTTATTTTATCCTTTGAATATTCACCATTCACTCTTCTTAAAACAGTGGCCCCTCCCTGAGCTGGGTGGCTGAGTCTGAGTCTGAGCTGAGCACCTTACCTTGCGAAGGAGAAGCTTCAAAGCTTCACTGGGAGAAAGAAACTTTCTTAGTGGATTTGTTAAGTTGATCACATGCTTTATTTAGATTTGCAATCAAATGCATTTCAGCTCTTTGCATGTATTTGCTTCTGAAGGTCTCACAGCACATGCACAGAAAGAGGTGTTTGGCTCATTTTCTGTGTCTCCAAGGAGTTCTGCAGTAGTTTAACTTCAGGGGTCTGCAAGGACAACAGTGGTTCTCCAGACATTTCTTCAGCAAATCCTAGAAATCAGTGACAGTATCTAAAGTTCTTGCCTTTTACAGAATATTGTTCTGCTTTGAAGAAAGAAACCTCTGTAAGTTATCGATCAGTGTTTGTGCCATTTCTGAAGTAGTTATGAGTTAAAACTTAAGCAATGGACTTTGATGTCTGATGTTATGAATTTGGCATGTGGAACCTGAGTAAGCCTTTCAGCATTTGCTCTTCTAATGCATTTACAAGCTTAAAAAACTGATAGAGTTGCATAGGAACCCCTTAGACTTTTGGGATACAATTTAAGGATCACAACCATCAGAGATCTTTTGATAGCTAGGCTTGATATATTTTGTTGCTGGGATAGTACTGGGTAGTGTATGTAGATTGAATTGCCCTATTATCATTAGTGGACTCTGCAGAGAAAGACGAAGTCCACAAATACAAATCATAAATATGTCAATAGAATCATTGGAGTGAGGCTCATTTAACCTTGTTTGGAGAAGAATCACTTATAAAGTGCTATGGGATATTTCATTTATGATTTGATACTTTGTTTTTCTTGGAAGAGGCTGCTCTTTGGAAGCATAAACACATTTTCTGCCATAAAAAGTGTTTAAAGGTAATAGTTGGACATCATCCTCTGCTAACTCTCAAGTGACAGAGTATAGCAGACAGGGCTTTGCTGGTGTCTTCTTGAACAGCACACTTAACTGGATTTAGGACACCACACAAAGAGCAATCTAGAGAATTTTTCTGTCCCTCGCATCCCTATCTCAATTTCAGCATCCTTTGTGGCAATCATGAGCACCCTGGCTTAGCCAAAGCTCACTGTAGGACATGGTAACACACCCCACCTACTGTCTCCTGCAAGCGGAGAGTAGAGATGTCTCTCCCTAGCAGAGGAAAAGATGGATTTTGTAGATCCACTGCCTTTCCTCCCTCCTGCTAAGTGTTTGCTTCTGGACCAGGGCAAATCCCTGTGAACCATGTAGGTGTACACCTCATTTGCTCAGATTTGTCGGGGGTATGACACAAAATGGCATTTTGCTGTCTGTGGCTTATCAGAAATTTCCTTTTAGCTTTTTATTTAGCTGTTTACTCTAATGGTATTTTAAGTGGTGTATTTTTAATTTGGCACACCTGAACAATCAATATCATTAAAATGCATTTCACGGAGAAGCTACTGAGTGATTTATTCAGAAGATGCAGAGCATGGACAGGAGATAATTGTCCCTTGCCTATATAAAACTCACATTCTAAGCACCAAGTCTAATGACAATAAAAAATCTCTGAATTTGCAGTTGTAGCTATTAATCTTTCTTAATGAATGTAGGGGGGTTTATACCTTAGTTATACCAAAACTGTTTTCAGATGGGAAGATTCTGAATTATTCATGTTCCAGTCATGCATCAACACATATGTGTCCCTTGAGAAACCAGTGCTGTGTATTCTACTGTTTGTTGTTTTTGGGTTGGTTCTGTCAATATTTTGTGGGGAGACTGGCAATTAGTAAACCAGTGTAACAGAAAACTGCTCTCATAATAGCAGACATGGAAAAGATAAGTAACTTGACCCACTGGAGAGGATTACATTTAAAATGTATTTGGATTTCATTTTTTTCTACTTATTTGTTACCGCCCTACTAATTTCATTCTTGTTATCTTTTAAATAAAATCAGCAGTAATAGGATTACGGATCCATTGAAATCAATCTCTGCAGAGTGCACATGATGGCTGTTGCTATGCAAAAGTGATGTTGTGTCATACTGAGAAGATTCCAAGGATTCTTGGTGGTACATTGTACTTAAAAAGCACTTTTCCCAATGATGACTCCTTCAAAGGTTAGTTTTTTATTTATTAGACTATGGGCTCTCCCCCAAATATTGCAAAGTACTCTATAAATAGGACACAGAAATACAAATACCTTTAAATAGTTTGCATGCATAATGATTTCCAGCAATCCAACAATAACCTGGATTCCTGTGTGTATTTGGAGAGCACAGCTGTTCTGACTGGAAATGCTGTCTGCCCTAGAGCTCTCCCTCTATTTTGTGGCCCACCAAGGAATTGTTTGGGGACATACAAAATTATTTAGGGTAATTAGTTAGGCAATAGTGACTTCTGGGTTTCTTCCAGCAGTGATGCTTCATTTGAATGCTGGTTTCAGGGACAAACTCCTCTGGTAACATGGATTAAATCAAACAGGGATCAAAGTGGTTCACTGATTTATTGATGACATGTAATTTGCTGGCAATCAGTAAATTGTACATTAAGAATCAACACCAGCAGTGCAATGGATAAGCCACAATATTAGACACTTGGAAAATGTTTATTTGCAACATCAAACCCCCAAGTACTCTTGTATAACTAACCCTAATTTTCCCAAGGTGATATGTGCGTCTCCATCCCTTCATCACAGAAATAAAGTTTGGAGCCTTCCCTGGGTATGTGCTGGATGCGTTCCCACCCCTCCAGTGGTGACAGCTGTGAGTGTCACATCCTCAGCATTCCCTGAGGTCCCTGTGTGTTCTGAGCCCTATCCGTGGTGTTCCTGGTGTTGGCCCATGGGTGGGAGTGCTGGCTCCTGTCACAGCATTCCTGGCAGTTGGGACAGCCATGACATGGAGAGCATCACCGCACAATTTCAGAAAGCTTCAACCCATACACAGCAACACCACTTCAGAATGCTGCAAGCGTTGGCCCTTCCTGTTCTTTCGCCCAACCTTTTATACCCTCATGTTCATGCGTTGCACCTGTGTTCCCTCTGTTCCCTGTGGCGGTTGCTCAGCACACCTGGGCACTCCATGGCTCATTGCTGTCAGTGCTGCTCACAACTGTACCCACTGGGGATGAGCTGGGCCCCAAACTGTAGGCAAACTGTGTGCCTACAGGCTCCACGTGGAGCCTGGCGAGGAGCCTGCCCAGCACTCCTGGGCAGGGCTGTAGTGCTGCTGGGGGGACTCCAGGTAGTGCCAGGCACCCTTGGATTACAGCTGTTCCCATGCTGTTTCCTGCTGTTGTTACAAGTGCTTGTGTTTCTTTGTTTCAAAAGTTTCTTCATTCTTCCCCTCATTTCATCCCTTTAGCACAGCCGGTTTTGGGCACACACTTTGCTTCTGTCTTCTCACCATTCCTGTAGGGATTACTTGAATCCTGACATTTTGTTCTCATAGACAGGGAATGCTTAATGTTCACTCCCTTTCAAGTAAGCGTTTCAAAGACAGATGGAAGTTTCTTATTCTCTCTGTTATGAATTCATAAAGGCAGGCCAAAACTTATGGAGCTGATTGGGCCCTGCAGGGATTGTTATGTTTTGCATTTTGTATCATTCTCTCTGAAGTCACAGAATCAGGCAGTAGCCTGGAAATGGCACCCCAGAGATCAGACTGCCAACTGCTGGCCTAGGTGCTGGAGACGTCTTTGCCTTCTTGCCCTGGAATTCCTACCTACTCCAGCCTGCTCGAGTTTTTCTGAAGTTCGAGAGAAGTATTTAAGTTATGATGATAATTGGTATTATATCTGTTTCTTGTTTGCATTAAGTCCCCAAGTAGTTTTTTTTCCTTTCAAAAATAGCTTGAAGTTTAATAGGTTTCATGTGGGTATCCATATGATGAGGGACCTGCAAGAATCTGATTGTAGAAAGAGGATTGTTCCTGGGATTTGATTATTTGTGTTGAGGAGTAAGAATTACAGCCTTCAGCATTTCTGGAAACCTTGGAAGGTGTAAGTGTTGGCTTAGCTAAAGAGCTGAGTAATTCACTCAGAAAACAGCGAACAGTCTGCAGAGTGGGTTTTTTTTTTTCCTCTGAGCTCTGCCAATGTATGTTATGGAAAAATGGCTAAATGAGGAAACTCATGAAAACATTTCCTCAATTCACACCTCCCACTCAACTGACAGTTCAAAAACTGAGTCAGAAGGGCTAAGAATTGCTCAAAAGTACTGTTGGAATTTGGCAAGGACTTTGGAGCTAGGATTTTATCTCTAATTTATAGTAAGATAGCTACTGCTGTCATCAGCTGCCATAAGTTTTGACCAGTGAAAGTCCTTCACTGAAGATTAATGGTTCCAATTCAATTTTTTTTTTCTTGTGTCTTATTCAGATTTTTGATATTGGGAATTCTTTGAGGCTCTTTTTTGGCAGGAGAATAGCAAACTGCTGTTGTGTTAAATTCAGCTTCCTCTACTTGCTACATATTTTATTAGATTGTGTTTAACTGCACTGTCCATGGCTGCAGTTATCTGAAGAATTGAAATACTGGTGGATTGCCCATGTAATGGTAGAACAAAGTGTTGGTACTGTGAGCACCAGGAGGCAGTTCTGCTTCAGTGTTCAGGTGTTGGTAGGCTGATGTCTGCCCAACACACCATTCCCTAGGACAGGACAGGACAGGACTGTGGGGTCATGAGGGTCAGGTCCTGCTTCACCACCTGATCACTGGCAGGACAGCCCACCTCATGGATGAGGGAAAGGCTGGGATGTCTGTACCTGGACTTTAGCAATGACACCATTGCCCACAGGATTCTCCTGGAGAAACTGGCTGCTCCTGGCAGTGGTGGCTGCTCTGCTCCTGGGTAGAAGCCTGGCTGCACCTCCAGTCCCAGGGAGTGGTGGTGACTGCAGTTACATCCAGCTGGGGCTGTCACCAGTGGTGCTTCCCAGGGCCCTGCACTGGCCCAGCCCTGTTTAACATCTTTACTGATGGTCTGGACAAGGGGATGGAGGGCACTCTCAGCAAGTTCATGGAACAACATCAAAGTGGGCAAGAGTGTGGATCTGCTGGAGGGCAGGAAGGCTCTGCAGGGGTACCTGGGCAGCCTGGATCAAAGGGCTGAGGCCAACTGTGTGAGGTTCACATGGTGATCATGAGAATTAGGTATAGTGGGGGGGAATAAAGGGCACCTTATTCATACAGCTTTGCTTATTGTTCTTTTTGGCTTCTTCATTGATAAATCCAAGGTTTGCTGGGTTATATTCTTAGAGTATCAGACTGGCTGGAAGGGGAGAGCTTGAGAAAAATGGTAGTTTCAAAATGAGCAGCAATATTATATGTATTACTTATTTACATTTCTTTATTTGAATTTTTAATTTTAGTTACCATTCTACACAAACGGAGCTGCCTCAGTGCATGTGCTAGAGCTTGGATTGAGACTGTTTCGTGGTTGAAATCTGAATTTATTTTCAGCCCAGTTGTGTTAGCCATTCCAGGATGATTTTAGATTGCAAGTTGTTAAATCATATAAAGGTCTGTGTGTGACTCTCCAATATGAGTAGAAAAAAAAGTAAGTAAGTTTCTAGGGACTTGGTGTGTGCAGAAGTATTTTCAACAGCAAAACTGATACTAAACTGTACCAGAGCAGGCTGAGTTTTGTACTTGTGTAGAAATTTACTCTAGTCTTTTGTGACTGTTTTTTCTTTAAAGTGTAAAATAGAATCTGAGCTGTTTGACCGGACATGGTTGTTCTTTTCATTTGGTTAAACAGAACTGACATTATATGAGTGTGGAATTTTAATTCTAAACTCGCTATAACTTAGCTTTGATTTGAGCATCCTCTTACTCTATATTACAGTTTTATGTCTTGTTTTTGGGGAAGGAATGACCACAAGAATACAGTGGCTCTAAACCCACTGGAACATCCATTATTTTTGTGGAAATTTTAATGAGTCTTTCAGAGAAACCCTACCTCTAAGGTGAGTATGTAATATACTTTAGAAAGTTATGTGTGGCAGTAGACTATAGTGGCATGACTGGTGTTACTAAGTGCATCTGTTTTGCTCACAAACAGATATAAATACAAATTATTTTGTTGTTGACATTAATATTTATGTTTCAGGGTCTGCATATGCAATAGGAATTCTGCTGGAAAATGAAGTCTGTTCCAGGGTGCTTATTATACATGTGAAGCTTTGTACCCGTTGTTTTATTCCAGTTTCTTTAAAAATAGAAATCAAACAGATTTCTTTTTTCCCTAATATGCATATTGGATCTGATACAAGGACTTTTAGACTGCAGACAACTAAAGAATATAAGACTGGAGTACCTTTTATTTCATTATTTTAACTTCAAAACTTAAGTGCCTTACTTCTTTACAAAATCAATCCCTCAAGGATGTATAGGCAGTGCTATGAGGTAAGCATTTAATCCAGATATTTCTAAAGTGGTCTAAGAAAGCCATCAACTCTTGTTGAGCAGTTTATGCATGTTTTTCTTTTCTTTCTGTCAAACCAAAAAAATCTTCTAGTTATCTCAGCAGGAGAATGCTCTGTACAAGGGCTACAGGAAAATAATATGCATTTTCTTGAGTTTTCTCCATCTACACTAACTCAAAATATTGGCACATTACACCAGAAGTGTAACATAGGAGGTGTTTATGAATCTCTTACAGGTAAGGATTTTACCTTTCCTTTAAATCACTTAGAGAGGCAGATACTTTTTTCCCCCATGTATAGGCATGTACACAACATTTTTTGATTTGTTTTGTTTTATTCCAGATTTCCAATCTATATCCAAGGCACCCAAATTCTCCAACTGCATAAACCAATGCTTGACTTTCTCTGAATGTCTCTCTTGACTTCAGTGGCCCAAGTTCAAATCCACTAAGCACTTGGAGGCTAATGAACTTGGCTGATGTCTTTGTTAGGGTTTCTGTGGCTCTGGAGTTGCTGGCAGGACGTTTCCACGCTGCTGAAAATGAAAACACACTTGGCTGTGTCTGCTGCTGTCCAACGTGCTGCAGATGCTTGGCTCAGCAGCAAAGAGGGCTGTGCTCTGCAGCTGATCCATCCCTTCTCTGGACAGCTGCCTGAGGTATCACTTTGCAGGTCTCAGTTGCATCAAGTCGTGTTGCCTGCACATTGCTGCTGAGATTTTGGGTGTGGGAGATGCTGGAACAGACCTGGCATTTCTAAGCCTTGGAAATAATGGAGGAGGGTATGGCAGCCACCAGCTGGAACAGCCAGGAGCAGCAGCCAGAGCTCTGTGCCATGTTTTGGTTAGCTGGGAGTAGGTGAAGGAAGAAAAAACTGATGCTGCTAGGATAAGTCTGACAGCTCCTTCTTCCTGTTTCATCCTTTCTGGCTACAGATGTCGAGTTTGTCAAGTAAGTTGCAGTTTGGGAGAGATTCACTGGTTATGGATGCAATCTCTGGGTGGATGTGGAGAAACTCAAACCCCAGAACTAGGCAGCTCTTATGTTAGGTGGTCACATGAGCACTCAGCAACTGCAGTTTAACTGTGTGAGGGAAAGAAAGGAAGTGAAAGAAAGTCTGTAAGAATGAATAGTTATAAATGCAAGGCTGGAAAAAGAAGGTGTATCCAAGCACATACTGGCTGATAGGGCTTGTTTATTACCACATGTCCAGCTCTAATGGAGGAAGTAGTTCAGCATTTCTTGTTCAGCCCAGTAGATTGAGTCATTTTTATACTCTTATTTATGTGGTATTGCAAAAAGCATGTAGGCAGCAAGAGTGTGTAGAAAACTCATGCCCTCCAAACCCTGGAAATACTGATGAAGTTGTAGCCTTGCCCAAATACATCAGAATCCTCAAATTTCAATTCATCTGCCACAGAGTTTTGGTCATATGCAAAAGTTAGCATGCACTTCTTCGTGGCAGTAACCATGTGGTGTGAAAAGGGATTGTCAAAATACATATCATGTACCAGGACAGGGGCTGTTCTGGCAGAATGAATCCTGTTAGCATCATATGAGTATATCCTTAGTATAGCCCATGTTAATACTTTTTCAGGTCTGGCAGAAAGGGTTGCATGCTTCAAAAGCACCATCAGGTAGCATCATAAGACTGCCACAAATAGCATTTCATTAGTAAGGAAGTGGCAAATACATCTTACTTGAATTTCATGTCAGCATGAAACATTACAGGTAAAACTGACATTAATAAGTTCCTAGTAGGGAGGTTTATGAGGGAAAATTCTCAGTCAAGAGTTTCTTGAGTTTAGGAAGAAACTGCATGGAAAATTGGCTTAATTTAAGAATTGGTTCTTGGTCATTACAAATGCAAAAATCCCTCCTGTGTCTGCCCTTAGCTCTGCTAGCAGAATGAAAAAGAAGGAAATTCCCACTGCTAATAAATGACACATAGCTATTAGGCATCACACTTATTTTTTATGTCTGTTTACAAATCTGTCAAGGAGTTGCTTAAACACACTTTTTAGTGAAATAATGTTATTTTAAAGTCCTGTCTGGTGTTGGATGGGTTTGAAGTGTGGTAGACCTCTGGTATCTGTTACCCAGAGCAGTTAACACAAGTAGGTTGTTACACCTGGAATGTCGTGGTCAAAGCATTCCAGAGCCTCTATGGGACATTCCCATATTGCCCTCCATGTAACATCCCAGGTTTCTTAGAGGAATCTTGCTATTTTTTTTTCTTTCTTCTTCTATGTATTTTTCATATGCTGAAAACCTACTGAGGATAATTGGCAAATAATCCTCTGAAAGATTATCTAATTAATGGGAAATTGGAGCCATGCAGCTTGGCTCTAGAAGTGAAAGGAACCTATGTGCCTGTGTGCACAATGGCCCCGTGTTCTTTCCTTAAAGGATTTCAGGGGTGTAAAGTGATAGGTTGGGAAGGCTCTGATCTTTTCAGAATTTACCTATAATCTATTAAAATAATGAGAGAGATAGTGTTATATATAAGAATTTGGGTAACCTTAGCCAATTTAAAGGAGATATTGGACATGGGGGAAAATGCCAGTTTCTGTGTGGTAGTTTACAGTATCAGGACTTCCACTTGATATTTATTTATTGGTGACATTCATCAGGATCCTTTCTTTAATGCTTATTATGACTAAATGGCTTCTTTTTTGCCATCATATTTAAAAGCAGCAAATTTTATACCATCTCATGTGCCAAAAATTGCTATGCTCATAAGCTTGATATTTTCTATTACAATTAACATAATCAGAAAAAAAAGGATAGTACTGTGTTTGAAGATTGTATTAGATTGCTTAATAAAAATCTTTATTTCAGTGATAATAACTGATATGGTGGAATAGATTAAGACTCCTGGGAGAGTAAACTGGAATCTGCAGCTTCAGCCCTGCACGTGCCTCCTTTTGTGACTCTCACGTTTGGGGTGGGCTCAGGTTTTCAAATGCAAATGAGGGAATCCTCATTAGACGGAAACTGGGCATGGCAGTTCGGTTTTAGAACAGCCCCTTGGCCTTTTCCCCTCAATCCAAACCTCACCGTGGCACAGGCAGAGGCCCCCACACTGTTCAAACAGCAGACAAGGGCTGAATCTGATGCAGGGGCACATCCTCTCTATTCCAGCAGGAGCAAGTGTTGAATGAACACATTTGCTGAACATCCCTTGAGCCCTGCAGCCCTGTTCATAGCACTTGCTTTTGCTCTGGGGGGAGCTGATTAACTCTATTTAAATGCTACAGCAGCCACCAAAAGTGGGCCTGAAAGAAAAATGAGAAGATGAAATATCTGTCTATCTGCCTATCTATAAATAAAATTCAGGGAATGATTAGAGATGAGTCTGACCCTCTTTAATGCAATTCCTTATAGGTCTTTACAGCATTGCTCCATATTTGCCAACAAAAACAGCCTGCTCCCCAGTGTCATCTGATTCTGCAATGTATGTATAGAAGTAATAAAAAGTGTAAATATGTGTTATCAGACCTCAGTGGAAGCTCCATACTCTCTGTGTGGAAAGGAGGGGACAGGATAGAAAGCTCACACAAGAGCTGGTTTCTGTTATGGGTGGTTTTACATTATAATACTCATGAATATCTTCCTAGGCCTTTGCAGTGAAAAACTGATTTTTTTTTAAAGGGCTGGCAGTTCTTTTTTCATTGTTTGCATATTTGTTCTTAAATTATTTTAATCAAACAGAAAACTAGAACGATTTAATTTATCTCTAGGTTTGTCTCAAATACTTTCTTAAATGTAGAATTAAAAATAATGGAATCACTGTTGCAGGTTTACAAGTACATGCTTTGAAACTCACCTAGAGACAGATGAGAGTGTTATCCTAAAATACTGTTCAATGTTTATGATTAATATCCAAAAGGAATTAAAAATTAAAATATCCAAAACTGTTAGTTGGAAATCTCAACAAAATATTCACTTTAGAATATTGAGACATTTGAAAAAAAACTTATTTGGCACACCAAATAATTAAGTTAATAACTTATTTACAGCTAAGAAACTTAAGCTAAATAATTAATTATTAACTTAAGTTTTTTAGTTGTAAATAAGTTATTGTGAACATCTTGCTTTCTGATACCCCTGAATTTTTTAATTTTTAAGGACTGAAAATTAGTTGAAACTGCTTGTCTGTGCTTAAGATACAGAACTCCTTACTATGCTGCTTCTCATAAAAAATATTAACAATTTTTTCTGGTTTACATTGTTGAAATTCTTCAGTGTTCAGTGAATAACAGTATGACTGATCTGTGTAATATGTCTTCCCCTAATAAAACTAAGAGGAATCCTGCCCCCACTCCACAAACAATAGCTGCATGAGATATATTCAAGATTTATGTTCATTTATACAATATTTAAAGTGAGAGCTCTTCCCAGCATGGGGAGATGTCAGCGTTGTCATGGCAACAGATGAAGATGTGGCAGGATGGATGAGGCAGGTCTCAGCCAAACCTCACCTGTGGTTTTGAGCCTCTCACCTCAGGAGCTGAACTGCTGCTCTGGCTCTGCTCGGGCAGCAGATGCTGTGGGAGGTGGGAAAAGGAGTAGCTGGCCTTGGGGGGTGAGTTTGAAGAGGTTTTTTTAAGCCTCCACCCAGTTGCCCTTGTTTTCCCCCATTTGAAGCATTTTCTGCTGGTGACACGAGGCTGAGCAGGGATCTGCTGGTGATGGGTGCTGACAAGTGTGGCTGTTCCTGTCTTTGATGGTTTAGGCCAGCTCTGCTTCTCCCATTCTGTGTTTCCACAAATGCCACAAATGCCATTTCTGTCAGCTCAGTTTGGTTTACCTTTCCTCCTCCCAATGCATGTGTAATTGTGCCCACACACACATGGAAAATACATGGAAGCATTTGTTTAGCATCTTTCCTGAGCTAAGCTCTCCTTTTCTTTAGTTGGAAGATGTAAACAAGTGGCTAGTTTGCATTTGATTCGAAGTGAATTCTGCTTTGTACTTCCTTACAGCTTCTCAAATCCTTAGTTACACCTGAGGCTGAGGGAGTGGCTTTGCCCAGTTGTTTTTACTGTTTTTCAGATCAGCTTTGGGGATGGTGCTTGTTCTGCAGTAGTTCCAAAAGAAACCAAAGGGAAAATAAGAATACATATTTGTGTAATTTTCATGTTCTGATAATGGAATTATGTGTCACAAGAAACACATTACACTAGAATCTATTACAGAGAGGACCCGCATCTTCAAAGTAACATCAAGGTATATCATTAATTGACCAAACTCTAGGAAATCACCTCATCTCTGCAGGACTTGCTATGCAGACACTCCTCTGTCTTTTAACATTTATAATAATCTGTGCAAACCTGTGTAATGACATTATACAGGGTTTCCTTTGATGCTGTTTCTAGATATTTTTGTTCGGACAATATTTCTGTCTGGTTGTAAAACAAAAGGTGAGTTACAAATTGTTCTTCAAGCTACATAAGGGTTTCTTTAAGAAAGAAAGGATATTTTCATCATCCTTGCTGTGATAAACTTTTACATGGATTCTTACATAGCTCTTTTGAAGTTTAAGGATGAACCAGTACCTTACTGATGTGGTTTTTTTGACAGTTGTTTTGCCTATGGATCAGAACTTTCTCACAGAGTTAATTTTATAAGGAATTGAAAATGTTCTTGGTATGGAACTGTACAAATTTAAAGTGGTGCTGAGAGGAAACAGATGCTGTACATCCGTTTCAGGTCAGCTGCTAGAGATTTAAAAAAAAATTACCACCAGCAGATTTTTTTTACTTTCTGAGAGTTTGTCTGAACATCATAGAGTATTAAAGGCCCAGCCCCTGACTATTGTCAGATCCAAATTTGCAAATAATCAAAGTGATTGTAATGAACCTTTTCTGAAGGTGTAAAAATCTGAATCTGGTTATTGCTGGATGCCAGTTCAGACTTCTGTCTAAATCTGCCAAACTAGTCATATCAATAAATGATAAAGACTGTGTATTTTAGATAGGTGGAACTAGAATTATATAGAGAAACTAGATTGGCACAAACAGCCAATCTGAATGAATGTTAGATGTCTAATCTTACTGAGTATTTATAGAATTGTGTCCATTTGTTTGTGCATATATTCTTCTAGCTGTCTCAATGAACTTTCCTTCTGAGACTGCTCTCCATGGTACCTGTCATGAAATTAATCATCTGGCCTGTGTTCAGTACTGCAGCTCCCAAATGCCAACACCTGTTTTTACCATTTCTTTCACTGTAGAAGAATTCATTGATTCCATTTGCATCAGTATAAAGCTGCAGGCTTTTAATCCTGAATTTGTTAAAGAACATCAAAGATATGGATCAAATAATAACTGTTTCTTGTTGTTTCATGACATGGAATAATAGCAGAAGCAATTGAGAGAATAATTTGTATTAATGTACAGCATGAGCAAAGATAATTCACAATTTTATTTAAAGCTCTTGCCATCATATTTACTTAATAACTCCTGCTAAGCACCTTTTACTCCTTTATTGTATTTGCTTTTGAGTAAATGCTTCATTTGCAGCAAAAGCAATAACTGGTCAAAAGTCATTACCCAGTTCTTAATGAAGTGGCTTATTTTGGACCCTACTTCATCAGTATCACGCCCCAACAAGTCATTATCTATTGAGACTCTGATATTGAGAATATTTCCAATTAAATTAGTGTTAACAACAGTGGTCTGCAAATGCAGATCTCTCTGCTCAGATAACCAATGAGGTCCCAGCTGTGGGCTGGTGCTGTGTCACTGTGAGGTGAGATCTGAGCCACCCCAGCACAGCCTTGGACACTGTGGGTGCCAGTCAGAGTCATGGGGAGGAGGCATTTGAGCTACTAATGGGCAATATTAATTTTATAAATAATTGTCATTGTACAAGAACGTGAACACAGGTATTTCTCTTCTAGGCTGGAAATTAGAAGAAAATTAAAAGCCATGCCAGTGTGTGAGTTTGCTCATAATTCCCACTGCAAAGTTTGTAACCTGTTGATTTTGTTAAATCAAAGCACAACTCTTAACAGTAAATCAGGTAGGAATCAGTGCTGGCTTTAACACACAGCTGGCCAGGTAGGGATCTGTCATTTTGTTCCTGTTACAACAAAAGCAAATTCCAAAGAAGTCTTTTATACAAAAGAGGGATGCTTTTGCTCTGCATTCCTGGGAAGATCATGCATGTGAAGGAAAGAAATGAAAAGTAAATAAATGGAATCTTTAAAGTATGGTTTAGTCTTTTGATCCTTTCCTCCTCTGAATTTTCCTTGTTCTGACTGAGATCCATCAAACCACGATCAGGACTCTGATTCCGTCAGTTTGGAATGTCTCTTGAAAGTGAACTGTCATTGCAAGAGGTCATTTGTGTACCAGAGTTTTGGATAACATAGCTGGGAGAGCTGTGCCCCAAGATCCCTCCTGGACAGTTAGTACAGTTTTGTGGCTGATAACCCAAAATACAGTGCAGTACTAAATGCCACAGAATGTGGGCTTGGAGTGTACCTAGTGACTGATCCTGAACTATGGCCCTTCGTNGCACAGGAGGCCAGAAATAGATAATTATTTTAATTGATTGATGAGCCTATAGATGTCTGCATATTATAAAGATTACTTTCTGTGTCATAAGAGCTTTCTGACACATGGGAGATTGCAAATCCATTTTACAAACATTATTAGAACTACCTGTCTGAACTGTGTATGTTCAGAGTGATCACCTCTTTTCCTGTACAAGGATAAATTCTTGCTGCAGAAGAACTTTCAGAATTGTTCTTAAGCCCTTTCAAGGCTTTATGTGTGAACTGTGACTAATCTCCTGGCTTCCATCTGGAGCAGCTGTGTCATTCCTACTTCCTACCCTAGAGGATCCTCAGCTCTAGCTCTGAATTAATTTTTTTTCTCTCTGGAGATTCCTTTCAATTGCCTTTCCTTTATTTTATTTTTTGACAGAATGAAGTCGTGTATGGCAGCATATTTTTAAGAGATAGTATGCAGAAGGAAGTAATCATTATACTTAAGAAGTTGTTAAAAATTCTCATTTGAAGAAAGGATATTATCTTTCAGCATTTCAAACATATATTTGCAAAATAATGTTTTCACTTGTAAGTATTCTTTTCTCCAGCACTGTCATTGATCAAATTATCTCAATAATTTCCATGGAAATTTTTAGACTTCTTTACTTTGCTCTATTCCGAATGGGAAATTTTAAATTTCAGCTGAGTGTTACAAACACAGACAATTGTATGAAGAAAAAATAATCAAGTAATATAAATAAACAAGCATATCTGAGGAACTTGGTGTAAATTTACACAGTCTGAGACTCTGGACTATTATCTTCTATGTATGCAATCAAGTTACCATGAAATACACAGTGAGGTGAATCCAGAGAACTCACTGTAATTCTCCTTGCATGGGTGATGAAAAGTAACTTGCTCTTTCTGCCTTCCGAAAGTAAGCTACTATTAACATAATAATATAATCTACTATTTTTGAATGTTGCAATAGTATCTCCTGATTCAATATGCTTGGGGGTAGAGGTAGAATATTTGTTAGACTCTTCTGTAACAAGGCTGCAAAGATAACTAACTCCTATGCTTGCATGCATTAACTTCAAATCATTTACATTCATTTTACACTGCTGGTATTTTATTGACTTTTCTCTTAAAGTGGCTGAATGAACTTGCTGCAGTGTCTTTTGTGCTGCTGCAAAGCAGACTTAGCATTGTCTTATGGCCTTGACCACCAGGCAGCTGGAAGGATGAGTAAGAGCAACGCAGGGAAAACAATACAATAACTCATAAACTTAGAAGGATGTCTCACCTATGGGGGAGGCTGGGAGGTCATCAAGAGCAGTGGCTGAGCTCATGTAGTTAGAGCTGTCAGTGAACATGAAATACCTGTTGTGGCTTGGGAAGCTTTGCAGAAGGAGCATGTGTCCCTCAGCAGGCAGCAGGGAGGGAAATCTCGGGTGGGATCACGGGGGCAGTCACTGGGGCAGCGGAGTTTGCGTCATTCGGGGACCAGGCTGGGGCTGCACTGCTGCGTCAGCCCAAGGAGCCCTAAAGCCTCGCCTAGCAAGAAAGGAAAACACCTAGCTGGCACAGTGGGAATGGTGAGCAAGACATCTTTGCTCAGTCTGCAGTGCTGCAGCAGTGTTACAGTCCCAGGCATCACAAAACCCACCATTTCTACTAAATTAATCTCAGCTTCAAGGGTCAGGATTGATGAACACAAATCCAAACCACTGGATTATTGTAAATACCAGTCCAGCATTCTGGTGTTAGCAATTCTAGGTTTCCTGCTTTTTTTAAACCAGCAAGTATTCTCAACATGATTTAGAATTGAAAAAAAAACAACCCAACCCACACCCATCATTACTGATATGTGGAGCCAAAGGATGAGTAGATACTGGCTGATCTCTGAAAGGAGAGCAAATGAAGATCTAAGAATGATAAAAGTGTGTGTGTGTTCATGTCTGTGTGATTGGGGTTTTTTGCTTCCCATAATCTGAAAAAATGTTTTAAAAAATACAGTGTTGCAAAAAATTTTTAAAACTTTTGCTGTCTGATGATTGTAGAAGACATTTTAACCCATTTAAAGTTACATCCATTTTCAGAAGGGCAACTGCAGAAATCTTGAAACTGAATTTTCAGAGACTATGCTTATCATTTCAGAAAAATTAAGTCAGGTGATTTTAGATGATTCCATGGATTGTTGGTGCTTAGTGTCTTCCACTGGAAAGTCATTAGGACTTCAAGTGAAGTGCATATCAACTCTGCTTTAAACATTCCCTGTATACTGATACATAACATTTTCATCTCAGTTTTGAAGGCTGCATAACAGGAAAGAAAAGCAAAAAGATTAACAGGAAAAATTCTTTGAATGTTAAAAAAATACGTATATGCTGCTTTACATAATAGGTTTTATCCTGGGAATATATTTGTAAGGCTTTTCAAGAGCTTGCTCCTTGGAGCTGTTGTGCATGGAACAGAAAAAAAGAAGGGATGTAGTTTGAGTTTTATTGACATAATTACATGTTATAAATAGCGGTGTAGAGCCTTGTAATATCCCTCTGTCTTATCATCACATTTTTTTGTGATATTATCTGGACTGTTTTCTGTCCAACTAAATTAAGCTCATCTCATCAGAGAAGATTGCAAGTCTTCTGTTACTTTGATCAGAATTAGCAGAAGATGTGTCAAGCCAATTACTCTAAAATTGGGCAGATGCAGCGCAGTGTGGTATGTCAATCACTTAGTGGGTTTTCTTTTAGTTTTACAATTCTGGGTCTGTCAGAGAAGCTCTTCTCAGTCTTTGAATTGCTGGATGTGATTTCCTATTGCTGCCTGTTGTCAGGACCCTGCAACTGGAAGAAAACTGCAACAGTTGTAAAATGTTGTGAGACACTTTATTTAGAATTACTGCATTTAAAAGCTACTAACAGGGCTTGTTTAAAAAACCACAGAACAAAGGAAATTTGCTAGGAAGTTTCACATTTCATTTTAATTTTTGCTTAATGACTAGGAGCTCACAGCTGATGTGGTACATTGGGTTTGCTCTCCAGCTGCAGACCAAGCCTGAGTGCAGAGCTGTTTCATGTGTGCTGTGTGTCTGTGGCATCCTTGCTGTCAGAGCATCCCCACGCTGCAGCACTGAAGCAGGATTGATGACAGGGTTCTTTATTGCAGCCCTTAGCAATAGATTGTTGAGATTAACACATTGTCTGAGCAGGAAATGTCTGAAGGGCTGCAATTCCTCCCTACAGTTACATTCAACAGGGAACCAGCAGACAGTTGCTTCTCTCCCCAGAAGGTTTGTTTATATTTCAGCTTAGAAAGATAAAAGATTGCACAGAGGATTTACTTGTTCTGTTTTTCTTTTTGACTTTTGATCTGTTTGGCAGAATTGTTTATGTTCAGAACTTGACTGTTTAATTAAATTTCTTCAAGAAGGGTGAATTTTCATTTTTTGGTGGCTTTTATTAAAGGAGCATCACTAATCCACTTCAAACTTCAAGATTTCCTGGCGTTTAAGCAGCTCTACAAGAAGTAGGGCCAGGGTCTGCTATCATTTAGTTGGTGAGCTGAAATCAATCCATTTTACTTGAATTACCTGGACTATTTCACTGTTTTGGGCAAATAACATAATTTTCCCTATCAGAGGTGGAAATGTTAATTTAATGTTATTTTGATCATGACCCATTATAAAATATATGGACATAAGTGATGAAATCTGCATTTGGTCTAACTGAATGAACAAAGTAACATTTTCAGTCATCTCTTTATTTCAAGTTATCTGACCATAGAAATGAGTTCTTAGTGATACAATCTAAGTGATAAACTGCCACAGATTATCTGACAATACAGTAAATGTAAATAAATATTGATAGGACAGTACTGAGATTAAATTATGAATAAACTTCCTGATTCAGGGTGACCATTGCTGTTTTGTCAATTTGTATGTTTATTAGCAAAATGGACTAGTAAAATTTATAATAATTCTGATAGTTTTCCCAATTTACCCTCCATTCCAAAATATCTGTTACTTTATTCCAATATAATCCTTCCAGGTGTGAGTTTTGGTGCTTTGTCAAATGTGCCTCATAAAGAAATTCTTGAACATACAGTAAAGGGACAGCAAGTGACTTTGCATTTTTAAAACTGCAGATTCTTAGAGTATGGGAACACCTCTGTGAGAGTTTTACTAGTTTATGATGTTAAATGGCAGGAATTGAACTCTCACTTGTTAAGATTAAATAGAAGGACTTAACAGGGTATGGAACAGCTGTGAAGAAGTATGTAGAGGTGTCCTTAGCATGACATGCTGTGTGCTTAAAATCTGAGAACAAGTCCTCAGGCTCCTACATACTAAAATGGGCTGGAGAAATCTGGTCAGATGTCCTTTCCCACAGCCAGTTGAGTTATCTAAATTTTTTCACATCAAGAAGCAACTTTAAATTGGAATTCTGTTTAGATACGTATGTAAAACCAGGTTTTAAAGTTTCTGCAGTAAGTCACGGAGCTGTCTGGGATGGTGCATTCCCAATCTCCCTTTATAAAAGGGAAATCTCTAAGATTGTGCTTTATTCTGGCAGCCTGCTTAATTGTGCTTGGCAGCTTGTTTTGGCTCTGGAGCTGCTCACCAGAATCTAATTAAATAGGGGTGCCCTGATACGTGTCTTGTCTCTGAAATCGATAGGGATGATGAAAAGGGCTGTAAAGGCAACTAATTATCTTTCAACAACCAATGCTTTTCAGTCTGGATCTTCCCTGGTTTTCATATTTCTAAGTTGATTAAAATGCTCAAGGAACAAATATTTCGTATGAGATGAAAAGCCATGAGTGTGAATTTCTTCTGACCTTGTGCTCACACACCTTGTTCCACTCCTGCCACGTTCAGGAGAGCCATGCATAGAGAAATGAATATAAATCTCCAGCTTTGGTTTTGGGCAGGTGTGCATGGGCTCCAACCAGGGTAGCAGCCTTAGGTCTCTAAATCCCAAATGTAGACTTGAAGAGAATTTATTCTATTTCTGTTTATCTTCCTCAAGAATGGCATTGCAAGACAACCACTTGTGAGTTAAGGGAGGAACCAGACAAGAAGATCAAGGGAAGTGCCTAGCAAGTATCTTCTTTTTACTTCATAAAAAAATGGAACACATATAGATGGTTATACTAGAAGTGGTTTCAAAAAAAAAATTCAGCCTGCCACTGTGTTCTCAGAGTTTGAATGTAATTTTTAATAGCTCTTTCTTATAATTTTTTTGAGTGTATTCATTATTTGGTGTCCAGCTGACAGTTTTGTATGGACTCATTTTTCTGTGTTCCAAATGCAGAACTTTTCGAAGGGAGCTAAAATGAGGGATGTTTAAAATAGTCACCTTTGCATTCATGGCTCCCACTGCATTTGTGTTCTAGAGGTTTCAGCAGGACAAAAACAAGCTTTAAAACCTAACAGTGCGGGTGCACAAGTCACACCAATTTCAGTAATTATAATTGCATGATACTAATTCAGGTTAAGGGACAATGCAAAATCATTTTCCAAATGAATGTTTTTTCAGCACTTGATACACCTCTGAAGACGTGCTGTATTTCTCTATAGAAGGAAACCTGCTTTGATTTTCAGAAGCCTGTTCAAATACTTTTAGCATAAAAATAGACACTCACAGCTGTCGAGCTGTGGGAATGCCATAAAGCTCCTACAGACTGTTTCTAATTGGGGTACTGTTTTCCATGGGTAAAGTTTGCAGTTTCAAAAGTGAAGGCTTTGACAATGTGAAATATAAAAGGCAGGCATAGCAGAACACAGTTCATTCAAATGGATAAGATATTGATGGTACCTGCTGTCACTCTTGGCAGAATTACTGCATCCTTTTGTAGGGTAAAATGGTTTTCCCTGTGTGTAACCCCCTGGACTATGAAGTACTTGCACCCTGTTTTAGAGTCCCAGGAAAGGAAATGTGGAAGGGTTGGCAGTGTGGTGTGTGGGACTGTGCCAGCCACCTGCACCTCCCTGCCTTTCCACACAGTTCCACTCTCTCTTCAGAGCCCAGCTCTTCTGGATTATTAAACCTGTTCTGAGTCCCTGATCTTCAAATACCTCCTGTGGTCCCTGATCCAGTTCTGTTTCCTTTCCTCTGAAACAGGAAGACTTTTTTTAAAAATGTAATTGCAAATATAGTTACATGTCTATAATGACCTCAAAACCCATAACTTCCTCCACACACACACTGAAAAGAAAAGTTAAAATCCATAAAATAAAATTCTAATTTGTTTGGAAAACTTTTCATGGTAAATACAAACTGTTGCAATCCATTTCTTCATATGAGGAGCTGCTGAAAATGTTATTGAAATTCTAGGGGAAATAAAAGAACTTTGATCAAAAAATTTGTAAATTTACCTGGATTTTCAGTGGAAATTTTCCTGTCTGACAAATTTCTATTTGTTCGTAAGTTGAAAATTCATCTGTGTTGTATCATGGATTGTAGCTACTAAAGAAGAGTTCCTACAGTTAATGTGGGAAAGTGAGGATTTAGTCATTGCCTTTGTGAACTGGTTTTAAATGCTTACCATTGCTGAAATGTGTTTGTTTTCTCTAGATGTGAAGAGTGCTGGGAGGAGTCAAACTGGAGTAAACTTAAACCATAGTTAGGGTCTTTTTTCTTATTTAAGAAGTGTATTTAAGCTACAGGATAGTTGTAATACTTCTAGAAATACAGATATACTTCTAGAATATGATATAAGACAAAATCCTCTCTTGATCTACACCCTCCATGTTGCACTCCTCTCAGCCAATTTATATGGGGCAGAGGTTAGATTGCAGTGTGATTCCAGGTATTTAAAATGGGGTTGTGTCTGTCTATCTGCTGCTCTGAGGATACTTAATTATTTTCAATTTTTTAACAGCAGCACTGATTTCTTTTAATGCTCTTGACTTCTAAAATACCCCAACTTGCTCACAGTCAAGTTTGAAATAGTAGCATGAAAATAGAGAGCAAAAATAGATAAAAAATACCATGAGTCTGAAACTTTGGCACTTGGACATTTCTGATATATTTTTTTCTAGTCTAAATCTGGAAAACTTCAAATTAGGCACCTTTTAAAAATGAAACCAGTAGGCTTCTTTACAGGAATGGAGACAAATCACCCTGTCAGGGACAGGGGATGCAGTTCTCACTCGTTATGCATGTTTAAGTGTGCTGTGCTTCTAAATAAAAGTTATTAACAATATTTTTTACTTACAGACACCAATACACAGCCAGTAGCACAGCCAATGATATTCAAACATTTATTGTTGTCTGTGCTGCAGTTAGCCTGAATCCTTGCATATAAATTTTGTGTTAATACATCTGAGCTTTTGTACAATATCTGTCTTTAATTATCTTTCTGAAAGGATCTCTTCATCTTTCTAATGTGACCACAGGACAGGAACTTACCAGAACCTGAGAATAATGGCAGTGTTTCATCTCTTTGATCAACAATTCAAAACCTTCAATGACTGGTAAAAATGTTTAATCTTGTCCTAGCTGTTACAGGTTTGAGGATACATTTCTAAAACGTGAGTTGGTTGAATCCCTATGAAGATTGCAGAAACCCTTTAGGTCAGATAAGGGTCTTCACCTCAGTGTCCTGGCTTATTCTGTGAATTTTGTTTTAAATCTTTTTTCCCTTTTGTGCTGAGTAGAACCTCAGTGTTTCTCTTGCCTCTGGTCAGTAAAACAAAAACTGGGAGAAATTTTGTGTTTGGAAAGTCTCCCAGGTCATTAAACCTAGATAACTCTTGTCTGGATACAGCAAGTTACTAATCTTGGCCAGAGGGCTTTAGAAACAGCTGTTGAGTGTTTCTGATATCATCCAACATTTGTGGTAATTTGTGGGTTTTTTAGCCAAGGTAGCACTCCTTCCTTGTCCCTGTTCAGGGTCAAGGAGGTTCCTTTGGTTTTGGAAGCTCACTCCAGGCTCAAAATTACAAAGCCTGTGGACTGTAGGCATAAGCTGCAAAAACCTCCCTGGTAAATGTGCAGTTACAAGCATTTGCAACATTCCAGGCCATTTCAGTTGTTATATTTGGAGTTGGGGCATCAATAATACATAGTTTCATTAAAATACAATGTGCTTTAATGTCATTGCAGTGAGTTATTTTGGGCATTTCAAGTGACCCCATTTGAAATACAACAGAGGAAAGTGTGCACCTGTATATTCAGTTGCAGAGAGCTTGCACCACATATTTGGCTGTTTTTTTATACACCTAAAAGTTTCATTATTTCTATTCTGAAATGCCAACATATGCATTTAGTATCCTAATAAAGCTCAACTGGAGCTGTAACATATGGGCCCCCTTTTAGTTCTGGCCCCCTGGAAAGCCAAAACTAAACAAAAAGACCAAGTCCTCCTTTGCTCTGATTTACTTGTGTTCTATTTTTTTGAGATGATCTTGTTTGAAAACAGAAGGTTGGCACCTGAGAGAGGAAGCACGGGTGTGTGTGAAGCAGTGGGATGCCAGACAGGAGGGATCCTGCTCTCTCCTGTGCTTTGCAGAGCACTTGCACATGCTGGAATATTGCTGGAATATTGCTCCTGAGCAGCTCTGGAAGTTGCTGCTGACTCTGCCTGATGGGAGTTGCATGATTTCTGGCTTTGCAAACAGCTTTCCCTAAAGAAATGGTTCCTGATGTTCATCTCCAGCGACGCTGGGAGAGTGCCACAGAAAATTGACAGCTCTGGTATAGATGGCTGAGCATTTATTAGTGCTCTCCTCACTGAAGGGTGGCAGGGAAAGCTTGCTGTAGGTAGCAGATATTTCAGCAGCTGTTAAAAGTTATCCCAGACATTATTTTTTTCTTTTTCTGAAATCAGGAACAGATTTACTGTCAGTGTCTGTGTGTCTCTGTCATTCAGGGGCTTTATGTCAGGCTTCTTTAGATCACTGCTATGCTCAGTTTGCTGTGTATGGCAGCTGGGTCACTGTGCTCTCCACAAGAGTAATATTTCCATCATTTGAAAAGTTATAAATCATTTCTGTAGTAGGATAATTTCACAGTCCAGGATTTCCCAGTCTGGCCCATTTGTGGGACATGCCAGGGGAGGCCTGGCTGCTCTTTTGGTGGCAAAAGGGGAGGTGAAAGCAAATAAAACAGAAGTGAATCTGCAGCCTAAGTGAGGTTTAGGACTGGACTGTTTTGCCATTCTTGGTTCTTGGTTCTGTTGTCAAGCACCATGGTAAAATGGATAATCAGTTTCAAATGGAAATAAAAAACAAGTTAGAAAAGGGAGTTAGGAGAGAACTGGCATTTCTTCTCAAGAACCACAAAAACAGGTGTTAAAAACTTATATAATTGAAACATTGAAAAATTAACCACTTAATATAGAAAATACTGAAGTCATCAATAATAATAGTAATAAATAATATTAAAAAATCTGCTAATATGTGAACAAACTGGAAAGAACTGTTTCAGTTAAAATCAAGGGAAAACCTTTGAACAAAGTCCTGAGACTTTCTTCTTCTATAATAACAATAAATGAGAAATACATTCAACTTATATGTGCTGTTGTATCTCACTGAAGAAGATGAAGTTATGGAAGTTTGCAGCTGCTAAAGGTTTGACAATTGCCAAACAAACAAGCAAAATAATTAACTGCATAATAGACAAGAAAAGACAGTTATTTCTGGAAAGCTTTACTGCTACCAATAGCAAAACTTGTTACCTTACTGAATCTGTAAAGATTTTTTTTTTAGGATACCTTGAGGATGTTTTGTGGTTTCTTGGCCTGGGAGTGATGCCCCAGGCAGTGGCAGAGCTGGAGACTTGATGGCTCCAGGGTCTCGTTCACTCAGCTCCCAGAGCTGAACCTCCCCAAGGACTGAGGTGTCCCAGGGCTCTCCTGCAGTTCATTCTGCACAGCATTGCTGTGACACCTTTCAGGCAGGTGGAAAAATGAACCCTCCTTGGGACTTCTTTGGAATTGGTCATGAATTCTAATGAGATGAAGATCCAGGTTTGAGGTACATTACGTTTAGGCTTCACTTGGTAGATACATAACAGTGTAATGGTACTGAGCAGAAATGAGGGCCTTTACCTTGTGGATTCAATGTTAACTGAAAAAATGAGCCAAAGATTTTGTATAGATAATGTTGGTACACTTTCGCCAATTACTTTGGGATGTAAATACGGATCTAGAAGGATGACACTGATGGATAGCTCTGGATCCACCCATGAAGATAAGGTATCTGGCACACCTGTGTCTGAGATACTGAATGTGTGGCAGCCATTTGTAGGGGCTGATTGCAGAAATTTAATACATGTGTGTAAAAATCCTTAAATTTTGCTCTACTAGTATTTTGGGGAAGGGAGAAATCACCTGAGGAAAGGTATGTGTACCTGTTGATTTAGGTCAGTAGCATTTTTAACAAGTATTAACATTATCAGACATGTCTGTTCTTTGCTTTCAGTTGTTGTGAGGGAATTTTAGAAAAGAGCTGCTTATTTGTTTTTCTCTGTTTGAAATAGATTTATTTTGAAATATTTGCTGTAACATTAGTTTTAGATGTTTTACCAACACTAGGCAATGAAAACAGACTGTATTTCAGTCTCACTTCTGATTCAGCAGAACTTCCAGTTCCTCTTGCTCGTGACTGTACAACCTGCAAGATCTGCATTGTAATATATAGAGACACAAACCCACCACTTTCAGCAGTGTTCACATTGCCTGACTGATTTCTGCCAAGTGCAGGTCATGTGCCTTTGAAGCCTTGGTGTTTTATGTGCTGACATCCAAGTGTGTCTTTCAGAAATTCTAATTTCAAAGCAAACATGATGGAGTGATTGTCCCATCTAGAGGAGCTGCCTAAAAATAATTTTTCCCTTTCTGAGTAGGCAAGAGGAGATTTTTATGACAGGTGGAGGAGCAGTTTTTATGTACCATCTCTCATTGTAGTCAGACTCATCCCAAAAATTTTTGTTTGAAAGACCTGGAGTCAGAGTTAATTTTCTATCCTATTTCTTGTCTCCTAGCTTTGTACAAAAAGGTGCCAGGGAGCTCTCCCAACACAGGGAGGAAATGAGAGTCCCAGGGTAACTGCAGGGTCCTCACCCTAGAACAAATTTGAGCTGGATTAAACCTGCCAAAGGCAGGTGGCAGACTAGATGTCTGGAAAGTTAAATTGGAACTATTTCTGTGGAGCTAAGGCCCTAGTTACATGATTTCTTTCTGAGGCACATGAAATGAATGAAACCCTTATTTTGTTGAGGGTAGAATGTGTGGGAAATAGGCTGTTTTCTTTTTATTTGGAATCAGTTTGAAAGAGGTGAAGGAATTCCAGCAAGACCTGACCTATAGGCCAGCAGACTTCACAAATTGATATTGCTGTGCAGGTGCAGACAGAGGTAGATTTGTTGCTTACTGTGCTGGCTCTATTTTTAGTTTCTGACTGCTTGCAAGTTCTGTTTACAAATGTCAGGAAAACGCATTAGGATTATCTGCTTTACTGTAGAGGTAATAAAAGGTTGTCCAATTTAGCCAATAAAACAGCTAAAAGCAGGCTCCCTCTGCCATGGCAGTGGAGCTGCTAAACGTGGCCTCACAGTGGTTTTAAGCTGCCTGCTCTCTTCTTCTCTCATTACTTGTTTCCATTGTTATGGCTCAGTGTGGAGATTGGGAATCTCTGAGGGTTTTTTATTCCCATCTGGGAGTAGCTGAAAATGCACTTGGAGAAGAGGGAAGGGGAGGGATCAGCAGAGGCTCTGTGGCCCATCCCTGCAGTGCCCCACGTCGCTCCTGGAGCCCAGCAGTGGCACTGGAGGCATAAGGACCATGAGCATTCCTCTGCCCAGGGCTCTCAAATGCTTGGCTGCTAAGAAATATTTCCCCAAGAAGTATTTTTTCAGTGTCTGGAGTGAGAACCTGCTGTTTTTAGTGAATGTGGCTGGTCTGTTGCAGCCTGCATTGGCTGACACCTGTAATCCAATATTAGAGCTGCTTTCACTGCCACAGAGCCTGGACTCATGGACCAACATCCTGTTTAAGCTGGGATGACTTGCTGGGAGGCTTTATGACTCTACTTGCCAGCTAGAAGTATTAATGTGCTTAAGTCAGGGCTGAAGGTGCTTTAACATTGTTATTTGACTCTGAAAGAAAAAGAAATACGTTGTTTGTTCCATTAGAAAACCAGTATGTAAATAAATAATATAGAAACGCATCTTTCTAGTGCTTAAAAGGTCTTCATTATCTTTATTATGGCCTTCTACCACTAAAAGTTAGTCCTCGTCACATTCACTAATTAGCAAAAAGGTTTGAGCAGAGTTGTGACACTGTTTGTTAATACTTGTTTTTCATTGCTGTTTTAGATAGCTCAGGACAAACAGATTGTGTGTTACTGCTGTGATAGAACACATAAAATAAAAATAGTTCTCATGCAGAATTCCCTGTGCTTTAAATATAAAAAATATATCCCCTCAAGCATGCTTAAGGTGTGGGACTGCTATCTGTATGCAGTTCATCACCAGAGAAATTACATATTCATTTTTAAAGGAACCATACAATTAGTTAGCTTAAAGTCTGGATCTGGGTTGGGAAAGAAATTAGCAATTTAGTAAAAACTGAGGAGTTAATTCCACTAGAGGGGTGAGCTAGAAATAGGAGTAGAAGTGTTGCTTTGAACTGCATCATGTGGAAGCAGCAATGACAGGAACATTGCAAGTTGGTATGTACCTGTGAATCCCCATAATTTTTTTTGCCACTTCTGCTGATTTTGAAGCTATGTGCCTCTAAGGAGGCAGACAATGAAAATTTGATAGGCAATATGTTATTATGCAGTGAAGTGTTGAAATTTGCAGATCACTGGCAAATCTGACCAAGAAATATAGCTTCTTTTTTTACCTAGGGAATGAAGTGTGGGAAATGGTGGTTTAAAAATGAGAGGGAGATGTAAATCTACACTGTTTCAATACTCTTCAGCTTTGTGAAAATTGGAGTCTGGAGAGGAACCTTGATGACTTTTCTTTTTGTTTTGGCCAAATGTAATCATAAAGTTCCAATATTTGTGACATCTGGCTTGCTCGTGACCACGCCTAGCTCTTAGATCCATAACAAAAAGGGGTTTTCCCCCAAGAATTTAATTTCTATTTATCCAGGTAAGTGCCACAGAACTGCAGCTTGCTGTTACTGAGAAGAACAGTCAAATCATAGTGTCTCTGTTCTGCCAAGCTGCTCTAGTGAACACTGAGAATTAGATATTGTGTTTGTCAGCCTGGGATTGACAAAGTCATTGATGAATCTGATTTTTTAGTTTATTTGGTTCTTTTTTCCTACAAAAATATGTTCTTATTAAGTTAGCTGATATCTGTTCATATAAGAGCAGTCAAATCAATCCTTTCAGGCTTTATTTCAAGCCCTCCTAACGCTGGAGCTGGTGTGCTGTGAGTTCATTGAGGGAGCAGAGGTTTAGCTGGCCCTTCACAGAGCACAGCAAGGAGGGAGGAGCTGCTCAGTGCCCGGGAGCTTGGCTGGGGCTGCTGTGAGTCTGGGAGCTGCATTTGGTGAAGTCCCATCTCCAGGAGACTCCTCTTCCACTGCTGCCTCCTTCTTCCCTGCTGTTCCTCTGAGCTGTTGAAGTGTTTGTTCTGGCACAGGCATTCCTACAATTGGAAACTGAGGTGATGAAGTTAGGATGTGAGGAGTAAAATTTTAAAAATTGTGGTTTTTTTCTAGGTATTAGCACACTTTCAGTCTTGGTTATTTTATAGAAAGTACTATGTGGTAAAAACCAGGGCTGGTGAAAGCTTTTCCTACTGATATTTTTGCGTTGGTAGCCACTGAAATGATGAGATCTGAAGAATTTCTTGGGGCTGTGTGTTACCTTTGGGCTTTTTGCCAAAAAGATGGCACTCAAGAATTCTCAATGGGCCTGGGTTATTTTCTGTCATCCAGTTCAGGTGGCCAGAAACTCCTGGCTGGAGCAAGGAGCACTTTGAGACGTGTTAAGTTTTCTGCGAGTTTGATATTGTGGTTTCAAAATGTTTTTGTTCAAATCTGCATCTAAAAGCTTGTTTCGTGAGCAGACTTTCTGAAGGCTGTTCAATCTCCCCCACTGCAGTTTTGGAAGAAAGCTCTTGAGTGTTCTAACCATTTCCTGGGGCACAAGGTCTTTTTGCGGACATTTTTTAGGTGTTGGGTCAGGTTGTTCTAGTGAGAATTGGATGGGAGTAAATCCATGTATTAAATTTGGTTTTGTAGTTCTTGAAAAACAGAAAAAGAAAAAAATGCAAAGAAAGTTTAAAGTGATTCTAAACAATATTTTCTTTCCTTCAGCTGTCTCCGTGATGAGATACAGTGCATCATCCTTTGGATTTGCTGTAAGTAGAGATACAATTGAAACATTATCTGCTCTTTTTTCCTTTTCCAAGGGCTTTTTCTGAACATGAAATTATGCATTTTTTTCTTATGGTAAGTTCATGGAAAGGTGTGCAAAGTCAATAATAGATTAGAAAACATATTGTTAAAGTCAAGCATTGGAAAGGGTGGCAAAGATACTCTACACTTTTTGAGTTCTGCCCATTAAGTCCTATCCTGGAGTTCAAACCCATGCTTATACTTTATTGTTGATAGATGTTATCCAACAGATACGATTTTCTTATACAAAATCTCTCAGTTAAAAATCAGTTTTGTTGTTGAACTTGAGCCAAATTCTGAAGTTCCCTTCTGAATTCTTCCCCTTGGAGCTGATGGTAAGATCGCTGTTGACTTTGGAATGACAGCTTTCCTCTCCAGTCCTTGCCATGACTTTCCAGATTAGTAGCAGAGCAAAATATTCCTAACGACAAGCAATGACTCATATCAAATAATTTATCTTTGGCTTTTAATTTTGAAGGTCAGATTGACTCTGTAGGAAGTTTGACATGAGAGTGAAAGTTCTTACAGTGGGACAAGCCTGGTTTTCAGTGCTCCTGACACCACATCTGCATTAATTGGGAATACAAACATGGCATTTTTGCTGATAATACAGAATAATAAATTCATATAGGATGAAATCTGGGTGAGATTTTGGAGAAAAAGTTAGTATTTTCTTGATTGGAAAAAAAAAAGTTATTGCAGGAAATTAGTGACTGCAGGAAAAAGGAATGCTTGACAGGCATTTTTCTACACTTATTTCTTTACAGTCTTTGCATTAGGATCATATTAGTATTTTAACCTTGGAGTGCTACAGTGTCAGACTGTGATGTTTGTTTTTTTCTTAACTTCTTCACAGGTGATAGATTAAAAATCCCAGTTTTTTTAATCCTTTGATTGACTTTCTGAGCTCTGAAGTGTATCACTGTGCAATAACACACGGCGAAAATGTGAACATCAGTTCAATAAATGTAAACCCTGCTTTCATTAAAGTGATTTATTTGAAGCTGCTTTGTGCCTGTGCAGCAGGATGGTAAATGCATTGCTCTTAGTGCAGGGCACACTTAATGGCCCAGGAAACAATTGACTCTGTGTCTCTTTCAGTTTGATGCCACCCTGGATGTTTTGTCATCAGCAATAGTTTTGTGGCGCTACAGCAATGCGGCCGCTGTGCACTCTGCACACAGGGAGTACATGTGAGTACACTCAATTATTTCTGCCAGTGGCAGGGGCCTGCAGAGCTTTTGTTGCCAGGCTGGGAGGCTACAGATTCCAGAGCTTTGACAAAAACATTCTGTCATGTCAGCAAGTATTCTTTCCTTCTGCCAGCTCGCTGCTCGCTCCCAAACACGCAGCCTCTCCTTAGGCAAATCTCCCTGTGATTGTCATTTTCAGTTTCTTTTTAGCCATGGTAGGCCTTTGCAATTTGTTTTCCCTTGGAGCACCTGTGTCAAATGAACTGTATTTGCATTCTGCAATAGATTTGTGAATCTTTCATTTTGTATCTTACTGAATTGTTCTTACTAGAGTATGTTTTTGAAATGGATGCTTGTATTATATTTGTACTTCTCTTAACAAGTTTGAATATGAATCACTTAATTTTTTTTTAAGTAAGAGTATAACAGTGATGCATGTCTTCTTTATGCTTACCTTGCAAGCAATTTTTTTCATATTTAATGCTTGATGTATATATCCTATAAGGGAAAAAAGTCTTTACATATGCAATGCAGTATCGATCACAGTGGGAATTGTGTTCTGCATCATTGAGAAGCATTTCTGTGGGTGATTCATATGGAGGCTGAGAAGGTCAGGTGGAGATTGAATCAAGAATTTTTCCAGCTAGTGCATAAAAAAGATTTAAATTTCCTACTTGTATTTTGGGCATCTAGATGGAGAATTGCAGTACATTTGCCTGTTTTTGGTTTTTCCTCTGTACTGCCATTGCTGGCAGCATCCCATCTGGCTGGAAAATAGTTCAACTGTCCCCTGGAAAGGGCTGCAATTTTACAATAAAGGGGGATAAGGTAGGTTCTGTGCTGAAACACCTCTAATGATGTCCCTTTAATAAAGTGTAGCTTGATGAAACTGAATATTGCATAACTGATAGGATAAAAAAACCCAACAAAACCACAGAAAGCCAACAACAAAAAGCCACACTGGAGGGTCTCAATCACATCATCACGATCTTTTTCTAAAAACTAAGAAAAAGTAAGCAGTATTTTTACATGCATTAACTCAGGCTCATGCAACAGCTTGCCAGGGCTGTGAGTTCCTTTCTGGCAGGGCTCCATACAGTTTGGAATAAACAGTTTGGAATAATTTGCTTGAAAAGACTGATGTGGCAATGATTCATAAAAATAAATTCAGAAAAATGTGATTAAAATTAGTCTTCCTGCACAGATTTGGAGATTTTAACAGACGTTTTCTTAGTATCTTGCTTTTGTGGGTGTCCACAGAGATTCCTGTCAACATTCAATTAACATATTTTTGAAATCTTCTGTTAGGCTTTTTCAAGTGAACCTTGTTTAAAAGAGAAAATAAATCCCAATACAAAAAAAGACTCAACATGTCCCTATGGCTAAGCCAGTAAAGTGAACAGGCAAAGTAGTAAACGTATTTTCCTAGTTTTTTTATGCTAGTTTTTAATTTGCTTTCATATAATCCCTCTGCTTTCCATAAAGCTGAATTAAGTCAGTGAATTACTTGCCATGCCCATTAGTTGAAGACAGCTAAGGCTTCACCATGAGTTCAGCATCAAGTGAAAGAATGTTTCATACGCTGGGAATATGAATCACTGGATAGTCAGCCTGGTTATCCCTGTTTCCAGAGCTGACAGGAGAGCCACCACAGCACTGACAGAACTGAGATGGTGAGATGGTTGTGCTGCTTAGGGCAACTCTTACTGTGTCAGATTTTTGAGGGCGGCACATTTCTAATTTCCTGTTGTGTTTAATCAATCTCCAGCTTGAAACACTGCACGTAATCATTTTTCCTCCTTGACGCTGGGAAAATGGTGCAATGATGCCTGCTGGCTGCTTGCTCAGCTTATGAATAATCTTTGCATCATATCTGCCTCTAACTCCGCCTGGTCTGTCACAATCCCTGTTTTCTGTGGGCCTCCTCCCTCAGACTCCTGGGCAGTGTGGTACAAATCTGTGTGGGTGCTTAGGCTGTGCTGTGTGTTATTCCTGTTTTTGTATGCCTGGCCATATTCTGCCTCAGTGCAGGGGTCTGTTTACCAGAATGAGGTGTGCCAGAGTAGCTTCAGCTTAGTTCTTTATTTATAGGTCTGTCTTTTATTGATTTAAATATTACGCTTCTCTGTGTACCCTAACATATCTGAAAGAAACCCTTATCTCCTTGGCAAAAGCCAAGTGGGATTGCCAGTTAATTGTGTTTTGCAAATTTATAAAACTTCCTGTTTCATAAACTTGACAGCAAGAGATTGATCCAAAATCTGTTACAATCAGTGTAAAGCCTCTCATGGAAAGGCAGCATTAGATTCAGACCTAGCTCTTGGACGTCATTGAGAGAGAGCACAAAGATAGACTGAAAAACACACCCCCAGGAGAAGGCACAGCGAATACAGCCTGACTCATGATGTGCTGTGAATTAAATACTGAGAATAAAATGCTAAGATGTAAAAGAAATGCGTAGTCTTGCTTCAGCTGCGGCCATATGGCAGTTGGAGCTGCAGCATCTGATGGGCTGGCACTCCCAAGAGTACAGAAGTGCTTGCTGTGCCAAGTTCTGCTGAGAGGAACCAATGCATTTCCATTTGACTTCAGGGGAATTGGAGTGCTGAAACCATCATGCAAATGTGTCCTGCTGAGTTTAACTCCCTTTAATGTGTTTCATTTTTATTAGATAATTTAATTTCTCTTGTTTTCTGGGGTGAGATGAGAAGGTACTTTGTCAGTGTTCATCCCTTTGGTTCATCCCTTCCCTCCAGGGTGTCAGCCACAACACACAGCTCAGAAGAGGCTGAACCCCTGGCAGTGGCACCAGCCCTGTAACCATTTGTTGGTTCTCCAGATTCAGCCATCTCAAATCTCTTTGCTTTGTCTGGGATGATTGATGAGAAAGCTCCTTTTGTTCCAGAGTCCTTTACTGCCACTTCTAGAGCTCAGTCACCTTTCCTGCTGCTGCTCAGACTGCTCCTGGATGTGTCATTGGTGCCCACAGGAAATAAAAGCTGAGGATAAAACATTCACCGAGGTCAGGAATTAAATCACTGCAAGATTGTAGGCCCTGAGACACTCCTTGAATCTGCCTAGCTGGCTCATTAATGAGAGACTGTATGGGAGTGGGATGAATGTTTGATGTTTTTTAGAAGAATTCTTGAAAGAATTGTGGGCCTTGAGGCAATGCAAGAGTTGGGAAGGACTACAGATATCTGGGAAGAGAGTCAGAGTACATGCATAGTTCATGAGTACTTGATCTGCTCAGTGTGATCTGCTAGGTTGTAAATTAACATGCAGGAAATGTAAAGGTGCTGAACAAGTCATCAAAAAGCAATGATCAAGGAATTAAAGAATGAGAAAAGTGCTGAAATAACTGGAGAAATAATTCGAAATCTCCACTAAAGATGAAAATTTACAACTGAAATTGACTGAGGTGTTTAAGATGTGCAAAGAAATGTCAGTGGTCCCCCTGGCTGCTCTCCATAACTGGTATACAAATGCCCTGAACATTCTGCCCTTTAGTGAACCCTTAGCAACTTGGTAGTTTATTGGGTTGCTGAAGCAAATATAAATCTGTTGAAGGAAGAACTTCATTGACACTGGTTTGACAACAGTGGTTTTTCATGTGCTTAAATAAACTCAGTAAATAGCTGTAGAAGAAATTTCTTAATAGAAGACTAGAAAACTGTCTCATGAGATGTTGAATTAGTCACTGGCTATGCAGCCAAGGGCAGCTTTTAGCTTCTGTTAAATTCAGGAATGCAGGACTTGGTTGAAGTGCAGGAACTGTGTCTGAGGAGAAACTGAGAAATACCACTAAAAAAGGAAGGATTGGAAAAACAGAATAACAAACTACATACGTACAGAGCCTTGTGGGGAAGCTTTGAAAACCAGAGCTTTTTCAGTGCAGTTGGGTGGAAAGATCTTGCTTTTCTGTACAATGCAGTACAGGACCCAGTGTCTGCTTATGCCTGTGGGATCCATTGATTCTGGGATTTTTGGCTACTGGGTTTTTTGTTGCAAAACCCAACTCTGTATTGCATATTTAAAACAGTGATTCTTGACAGTTGCAGCTGGTGTTTGCTATATATTATTTTGTTGATGGTATCAAGTTAAATTCTGTGTTTCCCAGGAACCAGGCTGTCAACATCTTTCTTAACCCAGTGCCAGGGTAAATAGGAATCCTGACTCATAATGAACATTCTGGATTATGGCAAGAACAGAAAACACACATTTCTTATGTTTCTTTCACTGTTTTGGTGCTGTGGTTTTGTTTGTTTGTTTGTTTGCTTGGGTTTTTTGATTACGTATTTCAGACTCTGGCTATGCATTCCTTAATTACCTAATAAGAAAATTAAATTGTATCATGGACCAATCATTTTAAACACACTTGTGGTGCTCTATGTTGCCATGACATAATACATAGTGAATGCAGATATGTCCTTTCCTTTTTTATATTGGTGGAGCTGTTGTCTGAAACATGAGCAGTAGTACTAAAATTACAGGAATTAAAATCTACAGTGTGGCAGACATGGGTGCAGATATCTGTCATACCTCCACCTGCTGAGAAAGGTTTCTGCCAGAAGAAAAGAGTAATTTTGCAATTACACATTACCTAAATGCTTTGCTATGTGCCTGTAACTTAATGTTCATCTCCACACCTCAGCTGGGGCTGTGGATTTGATACCTTCAGGATGCTGAGCCCATTTCCCCCTGGAAAATGCCTGTTCTGGGGATTTGCTTCCTAATAGGTTCCTAAATTATGGGGAGAAAGAACTTGTGTTGTCACCTGTTTCGACATTCAGAAGAACACAACTGTAAGAGCTTAATCCAAGAATTTCTAATTTAGCTTCAGCTAAAAGCAGTCTCTAAGAAATATATTTGACTGCTCCTCATGAGAAATGACATGAGAAATCACACGAGAAAATGTGATGAGACCCTAAGACAGAGAGAGCCTTTTCCTTCCAAAATAATTGTAATCCTTTTTTCTCTCTTGCTCATGTTCAGATGACACCACTTGGGAATATTTACCCTGCTGTCTGGTCATGGGGGGGAGTCTTGCAGAAGTTATACTGAATATATGTGCATTACAATTAGGCAGATGGGAAATATGGGGATTGGGACGTATCCTACTTTTGCACTCAAAGCTTGAAAGAATTAGAAGCCACCTTTTATGACTGTCATACTGCAAAGTTAGGTCTGGCTCTTCTCTCTTCCTCTGATTCTAAAAGGAAGCATATTGATCTATATGGTTTCGGGGCACATTCTCTCTTGGTTCACAGAATTAAATAAAACCACCCAAATTTTCAGTATTTCTATTGTATTTAAATTTTCATGTGAGGATTGGCTCTGCTGTACTGGATAACCCAGCTAAATGAGCACTGTCTATTTAGGCAGTGTTGAATGAAAATAATCCTCTGGGTTCAGACCCAACATATCAGTCACATTGAAAAAAACTGTGGATAATTTTATCTATACCATACATACGAAAGAGACTCGAAGCACAGATGGCAAAATCCACACCTACCCACAGCTCAGGGCAAACCTCTGTGGCTGGAGGCAAAGCTCTTTTGTGATGAGTGAATGGAGCACCTAAGTGATCTGGAAAAATGTCAAACACATGGAGCTGCAGACAGCAAGCAGCTCAGAACCCACCTCTGCAGCCCATGTGTGGTTCTCAGCTACCTGGAGTTTGGCCTCACAGCATATTTTCATGTCTCTCCCACAGAATGAGGCACAGTGAAGAGTTTTCAAAGGGAGTGTTCACCTCTGCTTGGATATCTGCTTTATAGGAGGAGAAGTATGGTTTCTTCTTAGCCACACTGAAAATTTTTAAACTGTTCTTTCTTCTGAAATATTTGGCCAAAATTCTGCATCAGGGTACAGTGCTAGATTAAAGTTTCAGGCTGATTTAATAAACACCATTATTTCTCCATAAATTCATTATCCCATATTCAGACAAAAATAAATCAATCACGAACTTTGCTCTTACCCAGACAGAAATGCATTTATGCCTATGGTTGTGCAAGCACACCCCCCAAAAAAAATCATTGCACATACAAGTTATATTAAATATGAAATAGAAAATGTATATATTTATATATTCTAAAATCTGTTTCAAAAACTGTGGCATCTGTAGACTTGGCAATGATTTTACTGGAGCTAGATCCAAAACCTATGAAAACCTTTCCTTTTTCTTGACTGGTAGTTGATTAAGCAGGATTTGTGTGTATTGCCTAGTATTTACACACAGGCCTATGTATATAAAATCAGAGATATGATGTTTCCTATGCTGGAATTTGATGATCACTATAAAAATGAATATTATAGAAGTTCTCAAAAGGCTTTAATTTCCAGGTTCGGGGAAATGGCAGAGTCTCTGATCATCTGCTGCAAGCTGAGGAGCAGGGCTGGAGCCAGGAGGGTGTTTGGAAGGCAGGTGTACTCCAAGTGCAGCTGCAGAGTCTGTGCAGACCTAGGAACTAGAAAATAGGTCCTAAGAGCTTTTGAACTCCCCCCAGTTGTAGAAATGTCTGTTAGTTTTTTCTGGTAGAAATTCCATAGCTGGGGTATCAAATTATTTATGGAACTGTTGCCCCCGTTCAGCTGCATGATGTTAAAGTATGTAAATACCCTGTTCTGCAGCAACTGGTTGAAATCCTAAGGGATAATAAAAGCTTTAGAAGGTCTGTAACACTTTCAGCATGAAATGGTTCCCTAGCAGAGCTGATCTGAGTCTCAGACATAAACAGCATTTCCCCTCCATGACTTTTAAGAAGTTAGACCATGTGAAATCACAGCACACTTTTCTAACACAATAATTGAAAAATTGTTTTTCAGTGGTCATTTGGACTATTACTTGTATTCTCTTTATTGTGTAATCTAGTTTGGGCTTATGTTTTTTTATGGTGAGAAAAATAGAGTAGCTGTAATGATGCTGATTTGGATCCTGTCAGCTGGGGGTGGATTATGGAACGTGTGTGATGAACAGCAAGCCCACTTCATTCCTTTTAAAGAGAGTCTTAAATTGACTCCATTCCCTCCTCACCCAGCAGCAGGCAGGTGTAAATACTCTGAACAGCTGTGATTCTGTATAGCTTGGTGTTCAAAACCTCTTCAGGAGCTACACCTGATAACAGATAAGCTACAGCAGTGGCTAATATAACTGCCTAATTGGACACAAGGAAGCTTTAGATTAGCAGTAGTGCATGACAGATAAGCAGGAATCTCAAGACTGAGGCTGATATTGCATATTTTGCCTGTGTATTACCATAACATGTCACAGGGGCTAGTTCTTTTCAGAGAAAGTCCTTTAATGAGTTTAAGAGGCAGATGTTATAGTTGTCGGAGTTCTGGGTGTTTGCCCTCATGAAAAATGTGACTACCATGTTTCAGAACAGCAGCAAATGTTAGTGAACAGCTGCATTGCAATTTGGGTGCCTCTGTTTAAAGAAAAGAGCAGCAGAGCTGTGGCACAGTGTGCTGTGCACTGGACAGGCCCTTCCTGCCACAGAGGTACAGTCCCCAAAATAGAGCTGTTGCTGTCACCTGTCCCTGCTGCCTGGGCTGTGTGCAGGGGTGCTGTTGCTGTGCCTGCAGACATCTCCAGCACAGCTGCCTGGGGCTCCCCTCTGCTTCTTTACACACCCTTCTTTCGTGGCAGAAGTGGCCCTTGCTCAATTCCTCCTATTTCTCACTTGTGTGACAGAGATTTTCTCCACCTTGCTTCTCATCATTTCCATCAGGCAGATCCCACTCATTTGCCACCAGAAGATCATTTTTGGTGACCAAATTTGAACCTTTTCCTCCCAAATTTTTATCCTTTGGATTCCAACATTCAGTTTTGACTGCACTTGAGAAATCCTGGGCTGGCTGTAGCTGGCATTTTACACTTGGCTACTGTAAGTAGGCTATGAGAGCTGCTGTAGTACCAGTGTTAAATGAAAGCAGGCCTAGCTGTGTTTAAACAGGCTTCTTCCTTCTGGTAGAAATGTGGTGCAGGTTATTGCAAGTTCCAAATTATTAAAGAAGAAGCATCACAGAATGTAATTTGTGTTTGGTTTTGGGAAGGAAGAATGAAAACAAAAGTACCAGCAAGGCAAAGAGATAGTAAAGGGTTCCTCTCACATGGCTAGACATAGAAGGCAGTTGAGAAAAAAGTATAGACACAGAATTAGGAAGTGAATGAATACTTCATGCTCAAAAATATTTTCCTAACTTCTGACAGCAAAAACCTCCTGGACAATTGCCTTTGGTGTTATACCATGTGACTTCCCCTGAATGATTCCCTACATTATATTCACCCTGTCAGCCCCTAATACTAAAATCCCTCCTAATCATAGGGAAACAAGATTTAGCACTTTTACAGTTTTTATTAAAATAATTACTTTTATATTTTTTTTCTCCCTTAAACTCTAGAGGTTTTATTGGTGGATTTACTCAGAGATTAAATTCCATATCCATCATAAAACTGATTTGCTCAGCTTTGCTGAAGAAGCTCACATTACTCCTGGGCTTAGAGCTCATATTGCTCTTACTGGCCTGCAGCTCATTTTAATGTGAAGTTACAGTTCCTTGCAAATTAATATTTTTCACCACTTCAGTGGTGAAAACAGCCTGCAGAGATTTTAACATTTCCTTTTCTGTGTGCTATTAGGAGTCATTAGTACTGAAAGATCTTGACAGAGCCTGCAGAGTTAATTTTTAGTCACAAAATCTTTAACAGGTTCACAGGATACTGCAGGTTGGAAGGGGCCTCAGGAGGTCTCTGGCACAGGCTCTTGCTCAGAGCAGAGTGAGCTGTGAGATCAGAAGAGGTCACTCAAAACTTCATCCAGTCAGGTCTCCAAAACTCCCAAAGATGGAGGCTCCACAGCCTCTCTGGGAAACTATTCCACTATTAATCCATGGTGGAAATCTCATTTCTCGTAGGAAAATATAACGTGGTAAAATTCTTAACAATCAAAGGAATGCAAAATTAAAAGAGAGTAAACCAGCTCTTGTAGGGTAACCAGAATACATGTAGAAATTAGAAGTATTGTCTTTCATTTACAGCATTGTGGCTGCCAGAGAATTGGATGAGGAGCTGAAGCTTGTTTAGATGGCAGCTTTGCAAATGTGAGAATAGGGTTTCTATCTCAAGAACATGAATACAAATCCTAGTGATTTATACAATGATTTTTTTCCCAGTTCTTTTGTCATGTTTACCCCTGTAGCTCACCTGAAAGGATCAAGATGCTTTCCAGGAACAAGGCAAATAATCTTGATACCAGAAAGGAAGTTTTTACAGTGAGAACAATCAATCACTAGAACAACCTCCCCAGGGATGTGGCAGAATCCTCATTGTGGGAAGTTTTCAAGATGCAGTTGGACAGGGTACTGAGAATCTCGTCTAGGCTCCCCTTTGCTGTGGAAGGTTGGACCAGATGACATTTGGAGGTTCTTTCTATCCCAAACTCTTCTTTTCTGTGAGCCTCTTTGCTTTGGTAAAAGTAATAAACATTACCCTCAAATAACCCATATAATCAAAACAGGTCAGCTAATCTGGGATACTGCAATGAATGACACAGGTGGGAGAATAGAACAAAATTGGGAAGTAATTAGACTGCTCCTGACAAACTTGTTTTACTCCACATGATGTCATCATGTTTCAGGCATTAGTTTAATGAACCTGAAGCGTGGTGGTAAAAGTTTCCAGGCTGTACGAGGCAAACCATCAAGTGCATGAGACCCTTTTCCCTCCCCCCTGCCCCAAAACAACTCCCTGTGAGCTGCTAGGAGAAAGTTAACACATTTTTGCAGATTGTATTCATATGCATCGCTAGTTTTTTCTGAATCCTTAATTCTGTTGTCCTGCCTTTGCTGCATGAGAGCAGATTGACTTGAGAGGAGGAATTACCAAGGGCTTCATTGCAAACCCTCCTTGGGACTGCACTGCTGTAAAGATTTGCCAGAAAGAGAATGGGATAATTGAGAAGGGAAAGTTCTTGCATTGGCTGTTTCATAGCAGTCAGTTGATATGAGGAAAACTCCCAGTCACCCTTGATCACTTCCTTTCCCAGATCACTTTGGAGGTAGTTTATAGCAGAGCTCATTACTCAGCATACAGTTGTAATTTCATTACTATTATCGATTTATTTTTTACAAAATGTTACCAAACTAGTAGCTGAGAATCTAAACCTGCAGTCTTACATCAATCTGACTGCTGCTTACCTGGAGGAGCAGCCTCTTTATCTGAGAGGAGTCAATTCATGGAAAGGGTGTTTAGTGTGGCAAGACCATGCTAAAGGTAAAATTGCTTCATTGTGTTGAAGATTAATCACCATAGAAATCTGAGTGAGATTAATCTCTAGTTCTGTGTTGGCAACATCACAGAATTTTAGTCTTATCACTACCTGTAGGGAATTTTAAAAAAGAATTGCAAACTATAAAATAGAATTAAGGCTAAATCCACAAATTATGAGGCTGTTCTGCTGCATCTGCTAAATGCAAATGAATTAGATCATTGGAGTTACTCTCTGTAGGAAATTAATTTTATCATAAAATGAGGAGAAAAAGTGCTTGAAGCAGCTTGAAAATTGAGTTTGTGGAGATGGAAGCCCCTGAATCTCAGTACTTTTCATAGCTACCTGCTTAAAAGCCATTGACTTATGCAAAGTAACAAATTTTTGATTAAAGAAAAGAATATCAGGTGCTTACAGTGATTGATTTCCTTTTCTGGTTTCCTTATGAGTTGTGAGAATTTGTCATCAGAATGAGGAATTGTGTCTATTAGAGCTCCACACAGGGAATATGTGATGGAAGAGGTGAGGTGGCAGCTGTGTGTGCTGTAATGCAGTTACACTGATCTGCTTCTGATGGCTGTGAAATATCCAGGGCTGCTGGAATACAAAATGGGAATTTATAGGGCTGTATAAATATAAATGGGTTGTACGTGCGTTGTAATAGTGCTTTCAAGAAAACATCTTTTGGAAATTGTCAAGATGTAGCACTCCCAGAATCAAGCTTTAGTTTTTAGGATTTATACAGGTGTCTGAATTCCACTAGAAGTGATCTAGCAGTGACCAAAGCTCCAAAGCTGTTTAAAGTCTTTAGTGGTTTTGAGAGTCTAAATGATTTCACTCTCAATGCCTGAGGCTGCAGTACAACCAATTTAACAGAGTGCTTCTTCTGTGACAAAATAATACTGAAAATTTGTCAGAACTGATGAGGTAATTTCTAATGCAATTAATTATACTTCATATTGTCTTCTGGATTTTCACATACAAATACTGCCTCAAAAACACATCAAGAAATATCTTGAGCAGATCATGATCAGCTACCAACACCTACTGCAAACTAAAGAAGACTTGGTGGTTTCACTGTTAAATCTGTAATATTAAATTTTCTTGTAGTTTTCACTACTCTTGCATTCCAAATGCCATTGCTTTAAGAAAAAAACCCCAATTTTGAAAGTTTGAGCTGTAGTTGAGGTAAAAGTTGGTTGCTGCCTGAATATCAGAGAGATGCCCTCACCTTGTCCTTTGTGAATTAGTCTTTTTATTCTTCAAATTATACTGCATTCTGATAGATTCCAGACAGCTTACTGTTTCTGAAAATCAAATAAAAAATTTCCAGTATTTTTAAAAGTGTTTTGACTACGTTTTCTTTCTTCCTCCTTCTTTTTAGAAGCGATATATTACATGGAACTGGAAGAGATTCCAGATTCATGCATTCTTCATTAGAGCTTTTCTGTTGCCTGTCAAGCCTGTAGCAATCAATTCTTTTGCTTTACAGATCAATTATAACTATATCAATTATAACTATAGTTAGTATAGTTTAGTAGATACTTCGTGGGAACCTCTGACACTAACTCAGGTAGAAATGGCTGTAAAATAAGGACATGATCTTCAACAGGTGCTGGAGATGTGAGTCAAGGGTTAGGACAAAGCTATCAGGGCTGTCTTTAAATTCTTCTCTGTGTTATCAGTCCACCCTCACTTCTGTATCACTCCTCTTTCACTAGTTTTTATGGGTACTTCTGAGTTGATTTAAACCTGTTTACAATTGGCAGTTTGCTCATCTAATTTAATTGAATGTTATTAATGAAATTGCATTTGCCAAGCACCTTGGCACTAACACTCTTCGTGTGCAGTTGGAAACACTCTTTAGTTACACAGCAGTGATTGCTAGCAGATGGAAGTGAGCTGGCATGTATTAAAATTTCTGTGGTCTAGCACAGTGAAAGTAGAGCATGCTTGCAATAACTAATTGCAACTTGTTTATTATGTACTACAGTTTCTCAGATTAATTTTTGGAGGTTTGTTGTTTTTTACATTTGTAGTTGAATTCTGCATGATATGCAGTCTAGTTAGAAATTATTTCTTTCTAGCAAATGAGATTAAAAGAAGACACAATGCTGTGTTGTGTTTTAGTGGTTTTGCAGATAAATCAATACACTCAAGAAGACAAAAAACATGTATTTTTTTTCTCAAAGTACTATACTCATGAATTTTGCATGGCTGTGGATTCCAAAAGCCAGCATATAAAGGAGAAGCTAGGCTTGCTAAATATGATTAGTGAATGCTTATTCAAACCTCAGACTGCATTTCTGTCTACTATTAATACCCTTGTCACTGTTGTTATCATCTTCCCTTTCTTCTATTTGCTTTAGCTATTTCTGGGTAAGTAGGTGGATGGGAATTCTTTTGCCACAGTAAAACTGAACTGGAGAATAAGAGAAACAGATCGAGATTGCTGAAGTCGTTGTGTATCTGCTGGCAAATTTGCAAAATATTTGCTGTTAGACTTGGGTGGTTGGCAAGTCCACAGAGATAATCCCAAACTCTCTGACTTAATGTGGGAGCAAAATCCAGCCAGTGCTCAGGGCGTGTTAGGGAATGTTTGCCTTCCTCAGAAGTGTGCAGGGAATAAAAGATGTGCTGAGGGAAAGGGAAGATGCATTCAGTGGGCGTCCCACGGTAGATATTGCCACAGGAAGTGTGATCCATGGTTTCCAGCTCACAGATTTGGGGCTGTGTTGGTTCAAGCCTGTTGGGGTGGGTAGAAAAGCTTGTCTTTCAGAGTGGCTCTCAGATTAAATGTCAGCATATCCTTGTAGGAAGTTCATGTATCTTATGTCAGGCTGTCACTGCCTCAGCAAGTGGCCTTAGGCAAGTCAGCAAGCTTTTGTGGATCAGTTCCCCAGTTCTGTTATGCCTGACTGGGGAGGAAAGGGGATGAAACAGCTGTTCCAGGTTCTGTTATGCTACTGACCACATCTACCAAATATCTCTGCTGGCTTGGCAAAGAGAATGAAGTTCCCTTCATTATTTCTAATGGGAGATCCTAGCAAAGCAAACAAACAAACACAGAGAAACAGTCCTTCTCCAGACTCTGTGATAAATTATCAGGAGCAGAAGTGGCAGGTCTGAAACATCAGAGAAAGAAACATCATCTGGTGTGCCCTGTCTTCTCATACATAATCCAGGTTTTAATAATGGGAGAGGAACTGAATGTTTCATTCTGTTCTTTAATTTAAGCCTCTATCTTTATCTCCTTAAGACATTTTTTTTCATTATTAATATTCTGTCACCCTCTGTTACCCTGGAAGAGTTGGCAACTTCAAATATGTTCTTAATATTTCTTTGTATTTTTCTCTATTTTTTCCCCAGGGCTTGTGTTATCTTGGGTGTCATATTCCTGCTGTCATCAATATGTATTGTGATCAAAGCCATCCACGATCTTGCGAAGAGGGTGCTTCCAGAAGTGGTAAGGTGATTCCTGTGCTTTTAAATGTTCTCTTTATTCCCTGCCCTGCCAGTGGGACTGAAAAATGCCAGTGTTTCCTTCCAACAGCCCCACTGATCTCTATGGAGCTCTAGCAGGTGCATTTCCTGCCTGGCTACACATACTGGCCCTGGTCTTCCAGCAATACTTTTTACTTCTGTGATGGAGTCTAGTCTACTTACGGAGTTTAATTATGGTTTTTTTATAGGCTTGACCCCAAATCTCTCTCAGTGTAACCACTTAAAGCTTCTGCACAGGACTGTGGGGGTTCACTTACAGAGGGAAGGCCTCTCTGGGTTTACTGAATGTACTAGAATTTTATGAGAAGAATGTTTCCACAGTTTACTACTCCAATGGCTTCACTATTTTATTATAGTGTGGAAAAAAAATATTTTTGGATTATATTTTAATGTCTTCCAGCTCTTGCCTCCAACTCCAGTGCCATGTATGTGTAGCAGGGATGGAACAGGTGAGGGGAGCATGCTGGGTGAAAGAGCTGGCTTTTAGACTGACTCACCGTGGAGCATACAAAGGGCTTTTCTCCTGCTCTCTGCTTTCTTTTGGCTGTGAAAGCAGCCCCTCCCTGGCTTGTAGAGCAGCTCTCCCCAGTGGCCTTTCTCTCAGCTCTGCTCTGGCCCGTCTTGCTTGCTTCCTTTCAGTAGTGGCTATTAACTTCTACTTATCTTAACAAACTGCTCACTGGGAAAACCACTTGGCAGTGGTTCCACTCCCACAAGACTCTCCTTAATGTGCTTAAACAGAATGTGGCTTCAGTTCAGTTGTTGTGTGCACAACCTGACTCAGAGCTTTGTCTTCAGCCTCTGTGAAGTTTGGTCAGGTTGTGTGCTCAGCCTTTCACACCGAGGATTCACCTTGCCAAGTGCCATTCTCAACACAGCATCACACAGAAACCAAAACTCCTTCCTTTCAACCAGGAGATGGAGGCAGAGCTGGAAAATCAAAAAGCCAAAATGGAATTCCATCTGTACCCACTGTTAGCAGTGCAGATGACCTACTGGGTCCTGTGTTCTCATGGAAACTTGCAAGGAGCAATTCCAGAAGCTTCTTTCCAGTAGTTTATGGAAACCTGGGTGAAGATAAGTAGGACAGCCCATGGGTGAGCACGTTCCTGAGTTGCAGCCAGGTGCATTGTTCGGCTGCAGGTGATTCATGTTCTCTTTGCATTTTGCTTGCCCTCTTTTCCAGTCTTCATGATTTACTGCCTCCTCAGCTTTGCCAGCATTGCAGCACGTGGAGTTCACCAGCCTGGTTCTGTCAAAGGGATCTGGGTTAGCTTAAACACTTTCTAGTCAGTTCCTGAACCCAACCACAACATTTTGACAGAACTGGGTTGGGGAGTGAGCATGGGGCACGTGCTAGTGAGGCTGAAGAGGAGGCAGGTGAGGGTAAGGAGAGACCCTGCTGTGATCCTCAGCTAAGGGACAACTTCTTGTCTGTAGCCAAACAGTGCAAACTGGCTACAGTTTGGCTCCTGTTCAGTGAGAAAAAGAAATATATAGTCCTGATTCAGTGAAGGAGAAGGGACAAGGGAGGTTACAACCATAATTAAAACACTAAATTTGGTGAATTTTTGGTAGTGTGTATCAGATTAACTTGGATTCCTCAGCCCAATTCATTGTGGGCAAATGCTCTAATAATTCTATCAGTATGAACAAAAATTTAAAAGTAGTTTCATCTATATCTTACTCTTTCATCATTACAAGTTCTGTCCACAGGAGAGGGCTCTATTACTGACATGGGGAGAAATATCTCATATTTGGATTGTGAACATTTTTTATGATTTTCAGGCATATTGTACTTCCTCATTTTTAATGTTTTTAAATGCAGTTACAGTAGGAAAAATATGGAATCAGAGCTGTAAATATGGATGGATAATCTTCCTCCTGTGACTGTTCTCACCCATTTAGGCACTCAAGTACTACCAACAGTTTGAAGGATGTATCTGGCAAGGCACAGGCTGTGGATGACTGGTGGCAGGGTAAAAGCCACATGCACACACCTAAAGGATTTTCATACCTGGCAATTCTGCCTGGAATATAGGATGGAGCATGGGATGAAAAGAGATGGTACTTTTGTTCAATGTCTCTTAAATGACATGGCACGGATTTTAATTTCAAAGCCTTTCAGTACATCTCCCTGTGGGAAACTGATTCAGAAAAGGTTGTGTGACACAGGTGAAGTATCTCTGTGCAAACTCAGAGTAACAGTAAAAAATGGGAAAGTTCAGAGGACAGCACCACTACTGCAAGTCATGGCCAGTGAGGTATAACGCCTAAGGGTTGCCAACATTAAAAATAATTGGGGGAAGAGGATGTTGTTGAACAGTTGCTCTAGCTGTGCCTGACTGTGATGCTGATTTTAGGTTGCTCCTTGCTCCCTTAGCTACTCTTAAGCGGAAATAGTTCTTCTAACTTTTTGGGTCTTTGTTGGCTGACTGTGCTCCCAGCAAAGCTGCACCTGCCCAGGCCATATCATCAGCGTCTGAGCAGAGGGGAAATCTGCTCAAATTTCATCAGTAGGAGGCAGAAGTTTCTGACTCTGCTTCTTTATTCAGGGTGCTGTCTTCTACTTCCTGGGCCACCGATGAAATAATTGCTAATGATACTAACTTCTGTAGTATCTTACCATGTAATTTGGTTTTAATGTATGGATATATATCATATATATAACAGGAACAATGTTTTCTGTTAATAGTTTTTTGCATAGCAGTGAAGTAACCTGTTCTGCACCAAAATAGTGACCTGAAATATTTTCTGGTGATGATATCTGTGATACTGGGATTTGATACTAACTTGCTCCTCATGGTGTGAGCAAGAACAGAACATTAAGACAAAGGAAAGGTAGTGTAACTCCACCCAAACTGGTATAAAACTGGGGTGAAGAGCTCAGCACTAAATTAAGAGGATCTGTGCCTCAACAGAAGTTTCACATGTGAGTCAGAGTCGCATGATTTTTTTTTTGTAAAGTTTACATCCTCATTGCTCTTTATTGCAGCAAAGGTCATTGAAGATGTGGGTAATTTTTAAATTGTCTTGTGCAATTCTAGCCGTGTGGCTTCAATCTTAAGGGAGATAATGTGGCAAAAACCCAACTGGAAAATGTTGCTCTTGGTGTTCAGATGCTGAGCACAAAGTTGGTACTGTCAGCCCTGCAGATGGAGATGGTTTGGAATTCACTGCTCTATGTGAGGGATTCCAGATTAACCTAATGATAATAATAATGCAAAGGAACATGACTGACTGCTTTGTTCTCAGAGCTATAAAGTCTCTTTTTATGTCTTTATTTCTGGTACATTACAGACTTCAGGAACTTTGTAATAATTTCTCTGAGTTCATTTTAAATTGCAGATGTTTTGGAGAAAATAATATGATACGGACAAGCTTAATTTTAGAAATTAAACAGCCTGGGTACTTAAGTATCTGCTAGCTAATTGTAAAGAACTATGACTAAAAGCCTAAAAGCAGAGTCAGTAACTTCTGAATAATTCTGGATCAATTATAGGAAGTTTATTGTATTTCTTGTTGCATATGAGATACACTGGTTATATATCTGTCACTTCTTAATATGCACATGGCAAAACAATTTCTTGGAAAGATTTTGTGAATTCTTTGATATAGAGATTCTGTTTAAAGTGAATCTTGAAAGAATTGCTTTCATGAAAATATTAGCAATAAGAGAAAATATAAAAATCACGTGATTAAGAAATAATTTGAAGTACTTTTCTGAATGTTTTGAACATATATTCTTTTACCTACTAGGACACTTAGAAACAGAATTGTACTGTTGTCATTTCATAGGATGACTTCAGGTGCAGGTCTGGCTATCCTCAGAAGGATTCAGAGATCCAGGAAGAGAATGACAGGTTTGCTGCACATTAATGGCATTTCCACCTTGACTTCCCCACTCTGTAAGGGGCTTAAATGCCCACAGATTCTTGTTAAACTGCAGAGAGGTGCTGCTCAATTTACAGGGCAGGAGCTCATGGTCAGCTCAGTCAGGCATTTTCCAGTCACCCCTTTGAATTCTCTTTTATTCCATGCTGAATGTAATTTTGTTGAAACCCTGTGAATGACAGTACTCCTGATCTGCACTGGCAGAGGAGGGAGCACAATTAGAGCTCCTGACTTGCTGTATTTCTTAATATTGCTTCTGCCTTCCTTTTCTGCTTCTTGTTTCTTTTACCTCTTGCTGTGTCTCAAGTGAAAATAAACAATAGGTAGTGTTATGTCACAACACAGGCTTTCAGCACAGGCAGTGATTTTGTAATTCTTTTGAATGCCTCAAAACCTTGGAGAACACAGAAATAGTGTATTTCTCCTTTTGGTTCCCTAGCTTGATATGCTAAGGACTGCAGTTAACTTTGGCATAGCTTGTGAGGCAGGATATGAATGACTAGGTAGATTAATTAGTTTAAAATAACTTGGATGAGTTTAATGAAAGTGTTTTTCTGGAATTTTGACTTTGGTAGTGTGTGTGTTTCCTACATGCAACAGCAGCCATGGTCCTACTGGCCCCAAAGCCCCAAATTTGGTCTTCAGTGACTTTGTTCATGCCTTTCTTTTTAATTTTATCTCCATCTTTAGACAGGAAGCCTGGAGAGCCCACGGAATTCAAAGGATAAGGGTCATCAGGGATTTATGGAATATGTTAATTTTTCCAATTACTGTTTAGCACTGAATTGATATTTTTAGAGAACTTTAACTGTAGATTTCATTTCCTGCAGTTAGCAGCAAGTCCAGAAATTGTCATTATTAGGTAAACTTAGGGTTTTCCCTTTGCACAGGAATATTTATATTATAATTAAAAGAAAGCCTGCCCTGAAAAATTATATTCTGTGTCAGGAGAGTTGGCCAGACAATTAATTATACACTTACTGTGCAATTCTGTATTTGTATTAATTATACATCTCTTAACTATGGGGAAAGTTCATTTTCAAGTAACTGAGATATAATAATAATAATCCTCAGTGTTCAAAACACAATCCCTTGTGCCAATGTTTTTTGGTATTTATGATGTAGAGCAGTGTTCTTCAACAATGACCCATAGAATGGTGTATGTCTTGAAACTGATTATTGAATGAAGTCATGGATTTCAGGGTTGATGATAAAGTAGATGTAGGAGAAAAATTGCAACTGAAGGGATCTGTTTGTCCAGAAGGGCTGGAAAATGCCAGTAGTGAATATGAGCAGTGAGAAGTGGAATGGATCTTTTTTTCTCCCACATTTCTGAGGATTTTTACATTAACTTTTGTGAGCATTAAAAAATGTATGATGGGTCTTTGATTCTTGGAGGGAGGAGTAAATGAGGAGAATGGAGTTTTCATGTCACTTACAGGGGGGATTTGTCTGCCATGTAACCTCACCTTGGATTTGTAGAGATGTTTCATTTTCCTTTGGAGGCAAATTTGGGTGTGGAAGTGGAGACAATTTCTGCCAACACGTACGTGCCAGTCGCTCTATTGAGCTATGATCTCCACTCTCACTTGCCTGAAAATATTTTTAATTAAAGCTTCCTCATTTTGAGAATTTAGAGATGTAATGACGTTTTCCACTTGGAACACGTTTGGAAGGAAATCTTGCTGTTTCTCTCCTCCTCTTGTATCTCTGGAATGCTTGGGGGTTTTGGGTAAGATTCCTGTACAGGAGCTGTTTAGAGCCCACACCCTGCCCCCAGCCCTTCCCAGGATCTTTCACTGCCACTATCAAATCCAAAAAATATGGAAAGATTACAAAACCCAAAGAGAACTAAGTTTATACAGGGGAAAGAGATGTGCCATTAATGTATGGGAACATTACAGCTGCAAATTCCAGTTCTTTCTGTGTTCTTGTCCTATTTTTTATATAGCTAGGAATTTTTTATTTAGCTGGGAATATTTATTCTGTATGGGCCTGCTTCAACATGACATGCTGCAGTTATTATTTCAGTTTCATATCATCGATCCCTAAGGAAATATTTTTCACTAACCAGATCTTTGACTTTTCCCCCCCCTCCCTCTTTTTCCTTTTTTCCTTTGTTCTAGCACTTGCTGAAAGTGTTAGATGAAGTAGGCCAGCTGCTCTTCTTTCTGGAGTGTTTGGAATTAAAATTTCTGATAATTTTAGCTCTTGTTCAATACACCTGAATTAAAAAGCTAATCAGTAATTGACATTTGGAAGAGAAGATCTTCATTTTTGTTTACCCTTCAGGTTAATTTTAAATTAATATTTCTCAGATCATGTAATTTAAGCTGTTTTTTTTTCTTACAATGGTGAGTGTTGAACCTAAAATAGAATCTTTTCTTGTTGGTTCAGAAATAATTTACTGAGGCTCCCTTTCCCCTAGCTATGAGATTCAGAATATTTCCCTTATTGTTACTTTCAGCATTTGTTCTCCAACCTGTGTTAGCCATAATAAGATAATTCCCAGTAGGGGAAGGAATTACCATTCCTTTATTGATGTTTCAGAGAGCAATATCCACTGCCAATGCTGTCCCTGAGGATTTGGCACACACACATTTCACTACAAGTAAGAAGGAATAGTGATTTTGCACACTGTTGATGACATCATGCTTGGATTTATGTGTAAATTGTAGTGATTTTTGACATTTTATTAATATGTTGAGAAAGGAATCTAAAAATCCTTGAGTGTAGGTTTTGAGCATTGTTTTGTGTTTGCATTTGCTGCTGTTTATGCTTGCTAGCTATGTGATAAAAAACCCTTCATCATTTGCCCCTTTACCTTCATCATGTCAATTACTAGATATTCTTGGGTAGTACAAATATAATTTAGACATTAATTATGTGCTTTATTTTGACCATTGCCACAAAGAATTTGCAGACCTTTTCTTGTTTCTTTAAGAAGGCTCAAAAAGCCCAACCCAACCACACTGAGAAAGACTGTTTTAATTTCACCTGGGGTTGTAAATCAATATCCATTTACTATTCAGTTACTGCTTGCATTTCCCTGGGTAATAGTATAACACATGTAATGTCAATGCAGTTTGGCATTTGTCCTCATTAGTATGGCAAAGGACACCTTTTTGCAAGAGTAAGCAAGCATCATGCCACATTTGTGACATTTCCTGCAGGACAAAGGGAAGATGTAATCAGTTTATGTATGAAGGACGTGCAGCCCCTCTCACATGGTGCCTCCAATGCTTTTATAAATGAAATCTCTTGAAAAATTAGGCCATATGTTATTCTATTGTATGTTATTGATTACAGCTGAAAAAGGAAGGTAGGGGTGGCACGGTGTAGTTTTTTGAGTTCTAATTGATTTATTGATTTAATAGTTTAAAATAAATACATCATAAACATACATTCAACAATGTCAGCAGTTGAATTGGCCAGTAGCAGCATAACAAATGACACTTATGGTTATATACACATATGTCCTTATACATGTTTCCCTATACATTTGTAAACCTCATATATAATTTATTGCTTGCCATTTCAAATCAAAGTTTCATATACATTAATTATACATTAGAATCCTACTTTATAATTGTTATTTCTATGTATGGTTTGGAGTTTGGCCTAAAATACATGTGCTTCTTGCAGGTTGTTGAGAATGTTGTGGATACTTGAATTGAAGAGTAAGCCAGGGTTAGGGCAAATGAACAGCTACACATCATTCTTTGCTTAGGTGAAAAGCAGATTTTCCAGATTTTACCAGAAAGAGATTTTTCCAGATTTGATAAGAAAGAAAAGCTGGTGCTGCTCCCTGCTTGGTGAGTGATGTGGAATGCATTGCTGGTCTCAGCTCCCTGCTCATCGGGAAAATCAGTCTCACTCTTCTGAGGGTGGACAAACACAGTTTTAATTTGTGTTTCATACCTTCAGTGTTAAAACAATATGGGTGAATTCTGGGAGAATGGGAAGCATGACTGATCTAATAGTTAAGCAGACTCTTTGCAGCAGTCCTAAGCTCACCTAAGAGAGTTCTCTGCAGCTCCCAGTCCCTCAGCCCTCTGTGCCATGCCATGGCATTCAGCACACCCTGTCTTTGTTATCTGCTTCTTGAAAAAGCATTCTGTGCTGTGGAATTGCTTTGTCACACCAAAGACAAGTTTAAACATTCATAAGATTTTTTTTTGGTACTAATAATAGATCTTTGTATCTCCATGTGAAGAGACTGTCTCCTGCTTGAGTCAGAGACTGGGCTGTTGGTTTGTTTTCTGACAGTGAAGTGCAATTAAAACTCATCCCTTTTGAAGCTTGCTAGTGAGAGGGACCCTCTGGCTTCCCAGGAGCTCCCTTTAGACTGATTACATAAACTATTTATTACTTGAGAGAAAGTGTGATAGAAATTTGGGCGACTTTTTTTTTAAGTGTTTGTATTAAAAACATCTCTGTTGCTCTCTATATAGTAACATAATCCTTCAGGGGAAGAAGAGGGAGTCCTTTTTGAGTGAGTAACATGCTCTGCAGAAGGGCTTTTAGTGATCCCAGTGTGCCCAGATAACTTGGCAGCTGCTGCAGGAGCAGGAGGCTGTGGGAAGTGTGAAGGAAGGGATGGGGAGCAGGGTGGGAGCAGAACCTGGCAGGTGCTGGGGAGGATGGCCACCAATCACCTGGACTGAAGAAGGGTCATTGCTGAGATCCAGGAGACAGATGGTGAGTTGCAGAGATGGGCAAAATTAATATTTAACAACATAAACTCAGCTCAGTTTGGGCCAGCCATGACTTTGCTGCTGCCAACACCATCTGTAGCATTCCAGAAACACATCCCTACCTCCTCAGCCAAGAGGAGCCAGGCTCAGCAGAGGAGAGGCAAAACACTGTGAGACACCAGGTTCTCTGGAAAGGGAAAAAATGGCATGAAAAAGGCACTGCCAGTAATTCCCAGCTCCTGCAGGCGTGTGGAGGAACTTTTGGCTGGTTCACAGGGGGCAGAGGAGTGGAAGGAGGCCTGCAGCTGTTGGGGTGAGAGAAACAGCTTGTTCTGGGATTGCAGTGGAATGAGTGACCAGGGAAGGACTGAGCTTCCTCCCATCCCAGTGGATGTCTTTTGACTCCACACTGTACAGTGCAGGTGAGATGAGAACACTTTTACATCTCAGAAGTGGAAGGACTGTAACTAAAGGAGAGTGGGCAGAGAGGAGCTGGTAGAAATAATATATGAGATCAGGGCAAAGTTTTAGGGTCAAAATTAGCAATATGAATTCTAGCGAAAGGTTAGGAACGCAAATCAACTGCAACTTAGTTACTAGGCTGGGAACTGGGTTAAAATATTTCTAGCTAATAAGACAAGCACTGAAGAATCTGCTGTGAGGTTTTTTATTTTTTACTTTCTACAGTAGATTCAGGAAGAGATCAAAGTTGCAACATAAAAACCAACAAATTTTTTCTTAAACCATAAGATTACTGCTGCTTTTGGTGAAATCCTTGAAAGCAGAGACAGAACTGTTGTGACGATTTTGCAACCCCCCTTCTCAGCTGCACAGCTGGGGATGATGCATTTGGATAAAGTGGAGGAAAGCTGCCCGCTGACTTCTATTATTCCTTTCTTAGGTAAAAGAGGAAAAGGTTTTATTCCTAGGAAAGCTTTCTTCTGGGAAAGAAAGCATAAAACCACAGTATAAAACCTGGCATAAAATAAATCTTAAGTAGGGACATTGTAGCTATTAAAGTGCTGTGTAATGAGAAGGCAACCCAGGATGGGCATCTTGTTTTATGTACAGTGCTGCTCTATACATGAAGCCATCTAATCAGATATAGGTGTCCTTTAATTAAGCTCTTAAGTAGAGTGTAGTAGCAGTGAGGGAATACGATGAAAAGAAAGGGAGAAGGAAGGCGCTTTATTTACCACACTGGGAAGCCTTTATCGTATGGAAATGATCAGAATTTAAATTTTTGTCATCTGTCACAATTTGCTGCTGCTTTAATTAAGGTAGCACCGAGGACAGCGCGGTGAATGTCAGTCACATGGCAAGGCGAGGGCTGCCGAGAGGGCAGGGCTGCGGGAGGATCCGGAGGGACATGGTGCCAGATGGCCCGGCTTCTTTTATTAATTTAGATCTCCATTACGGCTTTTCTTTCCTTCGTCTCTCCGAAGGATGAGTTGGTTTGATAGGAAACATTTCACCGCCACGGGGGGACGCGTTTAACCCTCCGGAGGCCGCAGCGCTGCGCAGAGCGCGTTTGTCACTCGCGTGTCCCGGGGCCGGACACCTCTGCTCCAGCCCGGGACTTGGCCAACAGCAGCCCTCCCTCGGCTAATTCATGGAATCCTGCTGTCCTAAACCAGCTGCAGCTTCTTGGCAGCAAACCAAGGCAATGTTCTGAGCTGTTTCTCTTCCCTTTCACCCTCACCTGCTCAGGGAGAAGCCTGTCCCTGCTGCCGGCCATCGCCGCTTTGGGCTGGTCTCTTACACCGCAAAACCTCCTTGGCGGCAGCAAATAGCCTCACTCCTCTTCTCCCAGCTCTGGGAGGCCTGGACACCCAGAAAGCACAGAGAAGTACTGAAAAAAAGAGAGTTTAAAGGATTTTTCCAGTTGGGCTTGTTCCGCACAGCCGCGCTCGGTTCGTGCGGGATCTGCCGCCCCCCGGTGGCTCCTGCGAGGAGCTGCACGCAGCGGGAGCTGCTGGGTTTGGGACTTGGTTAGAGATTTTGGGTGTTGCTCAGAGAATTTGGGTATTACTTAGAGATTTTTGGGTGTTGTTTAGAGATTTTGGGTGTTGCTCAGAGATTTCGGGTATTATTTAGAGATTTTGGGTGTTGTTTAGAGATTTTGGGTGTTGTTTAGAGGTTTTGAGTGTTGCTTAGAGATTTTGGGTATTATTTAGAGATTTTGGGTGTTGTTTAGAGATTTTGGGTATTATTTAGAGATTTTGGGTGTTGTTTAGAGATTTTGGGTGTTGCTCAGAGATTTTGGGTATTATTTAGAGATTTCGGGTGTTGTTTAGTGGTTTTGGGTGTTGTTTAAAGGTTTTGGGTGTTGCTCAGAGAGAAAACCGGGAATATTGTCTTCCAAAAATCTGTTCGGCACAGCTGAAAGCGTCTGCATTCAGAGCAGAGTTATAAAATTTCTTACCTTTCTTGCATCCACAGTGATAACAAAGGAGCTTCGATTTGTTTGGTCTTTTGCTTTATCAGTGGTTATTGGATTAGTATTGGCAACAAAATGAGCTTGTCTCTTGTGATTCAGTGGGAAAAAAATTGTCAAACTTAGAAACAATTTCTAGATCCTGAATATGTATCCTCTATAAAAAAGCTTGTTCAGCAATTCATGACTTCATTCAGAAACCTGTATTACATTTAGGTCATTCTGGGATTCCAGTAGGGTAGCTAGACTCATTTTGATCATGGCTGTATAGCAGAAAAAGTAGCAAGATGCATTTCCACGTACTGTGGTTTTAGTGACGTGCAGGAAAAACACTGAATTCACCCCAGAAATTTGTGGCACGCCATGATAAGAAAAAAAACAAAGAATAAGCTCTGAATAAAGTGCCACGAAGAGGATGAAGCCTGATATGATAGCACAGGGAATAAGAGATCACATTTTCAGGATTCTGAATCAATAACTGGAATTTTGAACATCTCGAACAATTTTCAAAATATCTTGTATTGTGACCATAGATTTTTTCCAAACTATGTCAGTTTGTAATGGTTTTCCAGTGCATTCCCAAGGATTTCACAGGTGTAGGAGAACTGCATTTCGTCATCCCAAGGCTGGCAGTGACACAACTGTCCTAGCAAAGTGATTGATGCTGTCACCTCTGCTGGGCCTGCAGTGTCCAGCTCTGTGCTGGTGACAAAGCCTGGGCTTTGCTGAGGGGCATGCAAAGATAAGAGGTAGGGATGCCTGGGAGCAATCAGAGACTCCTTGGAGGGTCTGTGGGGTGATGGGGAAGCAAGGGATCTCATGTAGTCCTTGTGCCAAGTGAGACACAAGAGGAATGTTGGTGGAGCACAGCATTCTACTTCAGAGTATTCTGAAGCCTTATAAAGGCTTACTTCTGAAAAAGCTTACTTCTGAAGCTGTAAATTAAATATTGGGCAAAATATTAGATGAGATGAGATTAGATTAACCAATCACAATTTGTTAGGCTATGAAAATGAAGTCTTTGGGCACTGAAAATATGCATTTTTGAGACAGATGCATAAAAATCAGAGGCACAGTTTTGACAAGGATCTAACATTTTCAGTGTTTTTTGCAAAGCTTGTCCAGACTTTTGAAGCTTTGTTGTCATTTCAGACCTTTTGAGAGCCCCCAGCTTTCCTTGTTAGACTGACAGCAACCAAAAGTCCTTCCCTAGCACATGGAAATTGCCTGGATATTTTTCAGTTGTTCTGTTAAAATAACTTTACGAATGCTTTTTATCCTACCTTCACCCAGTACTTGAGTTCTGTGTTCTGATCGCTTCTATTTTAGTCTCTTTTCCTCAGTACATTTTGTCTTAATATTGTTAATATTGCACCAGGTCTAGAGAGAATGAGCTCATGATTGAGAGTGAGTGAAGTGGACTTTCAAAATTATATGACATACAAAATTGTATAAAAACTACTGAATGATTTATTTAGGGATATGGGTACATTATACCAGTAATCTATTTCCCAGTATCTTCCTAAGCAGCTTTCAAAACCATTTTTTGATTTCTTTGGGTTTCAAATTGCTGCTAAAATAATGAAAATGGATGGAGCTGGTGATGAATCATCATGACAATGTTTGGTACCAGCGGGGACTTTTGCCAGCGTGTTTTCATCAGGACCAGGGTCCCAGTGGCACTGGCCCACTTAGACCTGCAGATACAAACTAAAAAAGAATTCTTGCCATTTCCTTTACTTGTACTGGTACTGCAACAGCTTAAATTAAAGCTCCTATCAAGAGTAATAAATGAATGTGAGCCAAAGCTCTGTGGTTAGGTGGGGGCAGGCTGGGAGCCGTGGGTGTTTCTGCAGCCTGGGGGGCTAAGGTACCTCAGAGGGAAGAAGGCACAGGGATTCCCTTTAGGCACCTTGTGGCAGCATGTCAGCACCCAGGAGTGTCCTCCCAGCCCAACCAAACACAAACCAGGCAGCAGGAAGGGCTGGGGGGCTCCTGATGACCTTTAGAGAATGGTGTTAAACAATAATAACTTACCCTTCTTTGCCCTGCTCTGACACACAGCTCTCTCCTGAGGGAGCCTGGGGAGCCCATGTTTCACGTGCAAATTAAGCAATGGGAATGTTTCTGTGAAATGGAAGTCCATGAAAAAATTTGTTTTCTATGAAAGAGCTAAACCTGACTTTGCACTTCAGCATCAGAAGTTTTATGGATGTAGCTTGAACCAGACTTTTGAAAAAGGAAACGAAACAAAATCCAAGCAAGCCCAGAATCAGGATCAACATTAAATGCTTATTTCTTGCACTAAGAATCAATATTGGTCTGGTAAGTGGGATTCTATTTTCAAGCCTTCCTCCTGCCTGTGGGGACTTGATTACTGCTGGCATTAGGCACTGGCTGACCTGGCAGCCTGCATTCAGCCCCACAGGTAAATATAAGCTCCTGACTCTGAGGAGGCTGGGTCAATCCACAATTTGTTGATTGGAACTGTCATTAATTATGGCTGCAAAAGCAGTTGCAGGTGACAATACAAGCGAAATAAGCACCAGCTGTTGTGGAAGTCATAAGGTAGGAAATCTTGGTCTCAGGTTGTGTTTCTCAGTAGCACAAATAATTGCACAGCAATTAGTACTATTTTTCATTTAATAGGTGTGACATGACCAGCAGACATACTAATGTCTGATATCTCTTTTTTTTTTTTTTTCTTCCCAGGATGATTTTCTGTATAGTGTCTCTGTTCTAAGTGGAATCCTTTGCACTGTCTTGGCAGTAATCAAATTTATGCTGGGGAAGGTCCTTACAAGCAGAGCACTGATAACTGATGGTGAGTGTGACATTGGTCCTGCTGCTTTTACAGACTCTTCCAGGGACCCCTGCATGGCAACAGCTGTGAAAGAGCATTGAAATAAGGCAGCCACTGAGAAATGGGAAAAACCCAAACCCAAACTCTAGAACAGTCTGTGGTACCACTGGCCTCTAGCAGAGATAGCTCAGCTGAAATGGGAGTGCCTGCTGGAAGCCAAACAGTGGATGTGTGGAGGGTAAGCAATAACAGAGTTAGAGGCAGAGCAGACCATGCATTAGAGGTGTGTAGCCAGAGGTTAGGCTGCAGCAGGGGGATATGACACCAGTTTAGAGAGCTTTGGTTAAGTCACCTCCATCCTCACTGCCTGTGTCTGGTAAAACCCAGAAAGTTCAAACGAAGCAGAGTCTGCTGCAGAAACACTGCCTGCCTTGAGCAGGGATCATCACCAGCATCCACAGTGCTGGTGGGCACCCCTTTGGTGTCATTTGTCACCACAGTGCTTTCCCTGCCACTCAGCAGAGCTGCTGGGGCAGGGCAGGTGTGAAGCAAAACCCTTCCCTGCCTGGCACTCCTCTGGTCCTGCTGGGGTTTGGCCCAGGGTGGATCTCCCCCACTGCAGCCTTGGAACACCTCACTGCCACCACTGCCTCAGCCCAGCAGCTGACTGCTTCTGGTTTTAAAGGTAGGTTTAAAATCATGCTTTAAAAGTAGGTCCAGAAATTCCTCCTACTGACAGGGCTCAAGGTCCTGAATCCTCAGAAATCCCAGGGATCTGCCCTTCAAACATGTAAGGCCACAGTGATGGCAGAAGTTTCACAGCCCCTACAAATCTCTCCCAGTTTTTACCTGCCAGGGCAGTTTGAAATACTCAGTGAACAGACACTGTAGGGTGTTCATGATTCATGGGTCGTAGTACCTAAATTATTTTACTCTTTGCTACAGATTTCACTCTACGGAAATTCAATTCTCAGCTTACTCTAGAGATACATAAATTTTGCTTTATTTTGAGCAAATTAAACATACTTATATTTTTTCTGCATGATGTGTGATAACACGTATTATGATTATCTCTATCATCCCACTTATATAAATTCTTCATGAGAATTTATATTTTAAATCTGAAAGTAGCAAAAAAGGCATCAGAATAGCAGTGAGGGGGTTACAACTAAGCTATTGCCTCTCTGCATTTGGGATTCTCTCCCAAGAGACCTCTAGCTCAGAGATTTTATTCTTTCCAATGGGCTCTGCCACTCTAGAAATTTTAAAACAAAAATATCTCCAACCTGCAGAAAGGATTCTGGAAAGGATGCTGGGAACTGCAGCCCAGTGAGCCTGACTTCCTTCACTGCCAGAGTGGAAGTGGGACACATTGACCATTTCAGAGCTGTGCCTAGGCAGGCAAAGGATGAACCCTCCCTTTAAAAAAAATGTAGCTTAGTTTTGAAACAGAGCAGTTTATTCAGCCAAAATATTATCTGAAAATTCCTAAATAACTCCAGCTCTGAATTGTTCTCCTGTATGACAGAGAAATCTCTTTCCCCATAATTACATCTTCATGCTAATGATACTGCTTCTGAGCTGGAGACTGCTCATTCTTTGATTAAAAAAATTAGGGAAAAAAGTATACAATTACCTCAGCCTGCTTTTTATCTCTCTTCTTCCCTTTAGAACTGCTTTAGAAAATGTAGGAGGCTGATCTTAACATGTGTGGTTAAATATCTGCTTTCACAAGATGTATTTACATATGTACTTGATTTATTAATGATCAGGAAGAGACAATGTGATTCAGAAGCTGAGACAGATTTAGCAGTCCCCTGCATATCTTTTTTTAGTGTTTTCTGTTTCCTGCTAATTTACCTCCTGTGATCCCTGGCTGCAGACCAACAAACTGTTTTGAGTAAAAGGAGCATGAATTTTTCTTCCTAAAAAATAGGTTTACTTTCAGAACAGCAAATTCTCTTTTATGCATGTCAACCACTATTAATTTTTTTTGAATAATTTTGTTTTAGAGTAGGGCATAACAGCAATACCTCTTTAAAACCTAGATGTATGAATCCTAATGAGGCAAAATGTCATTTGTACAGTTTGTTTATAGCAAAAACTCTTGGCCTTTTGGATAATAAAAATAGCCATTTCCTGCCTTGAATTTTGTGACATCTCAGAGGACAATTCTGTGACAGTCAGTGATGTCAGCCAACTTTCCTGTAGGTTTTGGGTACCCATTTCCTACCCAGATTTAGCCACCTGTTTTTTCCTGTGCTGGCCTTACACTTAGAACATGTCTGGATTAATACCTGCAGACATTACATGATTTCCTGCCACATCAGCAAAGAAAGGTTTGGCTGAATGAGAGTCAGGAAGGGAAAACAATTTCCTTTGCAAATAGCTTTTAAATTATTTGGAACCATCAGCCAATAACTGCCATGAAAATGTTTTTATTCTTTTGCACGAATCCATCGTGCTGATGGATTCTGAATTAAGCTGGACCAGGGGAAGTAACACTGGTTTAAAATTCTAATTATTAATTTGTATTTTATATACTTCATAGACACAATATACACAATTTCAACACGTGTTAGCAGTATAAATGAGTAAATAGACAAAGACTGGATGTGAGAGGTGGATCAAAGGACACTCTCAGGAACAAGTGTCAGGTGTGCCATTGTTGGCAGTCATGGGGAATTGCAAAAACCTGGCTAAGTCCTGTAAACAGCAGCTGGCTAGAGCTGACTCACCAAGAAATATAGAATATTTCAAGTCTGATATTTCATTTGTTATCTAGGTTAAATAGTGTATGGATCTACCCAATTGAGGGGTTTTTTTGGTTGTTTTTTTTTTTGTGGGTTTTTTTGATTTTTTTTTTGTTTGTTTGTTTTTGGTTTTTTTTTTTTGGTAGAACAACAGTGGTATCTTTTGGTTTGTTGTGGAAAAAAAATCAGAAAAAGGGAATTCGGAGTTAAAAAAACAGAACAGAAGGAATGACTTATAAAACCTCAAATCAATAATCAATCAAGCAGGAGTTGAATGGAAAAGGGCATTAATTTTTCCATTGGAGAAAAAGAGAATGGGTTAAATAAAAAAAGTAATCTGAAAGGATGTTCATGAGAATTGTAAATAGTAGATAAGAAGCTGCTGTGGTATATCTAAAGCATAAATAGAAAATATTGCTAGGATTATCCTGTATGTCATCAGCAATGTCTACAGCTCTAAGCAATAGTGCCAAGCATGTAAATAAATATATGGAATGGGATAAAACCTCCAAGAGAGGGGCTTTGACAGGTCACTGTGCAAAATCATTTTCCTTTCCATGAGTTCCTGCTGTTCATCCTGTAATTATTTTTTTCCCCCTTCTAGGTTTCAACTCTCTTGTAGGTGGAATAATGGGATTTTCCATCCTTCTTAGTGCAGAAGTGTTTAAACACAATTCTTCTGTCTGGTACCTGGATGGCAGTATAGGAGTGTTAATTGGACTTACAATATCTGCCTATGGAATCAAGTGAGTATCTCCTGGGAGCAGGCAGGGCCTGTGTCCAGCAGATGGGCTGGCCTGAGAGGCAGGAGGTCATAGCCTTTAGGAGTTTAGGTAATTCCAGTGAAATAAGTCCCTGGAATTTATTAGACTAGCATCCAATGCTGGAGCAGAGTGTGTGGAAAGGGTTATAAAAGGCTGTGTCCCTCACATCAGCTGGAATGCAACCAGGACTTAAAAAGAAATTGGAATAATTTTAGATTTTTGTATACTTGGAATACAACATCTGAAAAATACACAGATGGATAAAATCAGTCCTCCTTGTGTTTAGGGCACATTTCTGACCACTGCTTTGCCTTTGGATTAAAGGAAAGGTGCCCAGTTTAAAGAGGGATCTTGCTATTGATTTCTGTCCCAGCCCTACCTTTGGGAATTTGTGAACTGAAGGTTCCTGCTCATGTTTCAGATGTTGTTTCTCTTTAATTTTAAGATGCTTTCTTGATTCACACCAGAAACAGAATAAAAAATCAAATTAAGCTCTGCCATGCACTTCATTGCTACCACAATTTCCCTTGACTGCATGGAATCTAACCTGAATTTTGGACTTTATCCTTTATGGCTTATCTGCCATAAGAGAAAGTGGGAGATGGAGCATCTTAGTTGGAATTATGCCCAGTGGGAAGCAGCCCTTGGCCAGGCTGCAGTCAGCCCTCAGCTGGAAGCTGTGTGGGTTTAGTTTTGTTTTTTTTTTTTTTTTTCAACTTGGTTGATTCAATTAACATTTTAATGGGGAGCACTGCTCTTAAATAGGTCGGTATAATCACAATTTCCACTGTAAAACTAACTGTTCTGGAAAGCTGCATAGGCTGTTACGCCACCTGAGCTCTTTTTTACTCATTTCTATATTCAGTCCTGGGGCTGTCCTGTGCCTGATGCTCGGTGCTCTCCCTGCAGGCTGCTCATCGACATGGTGCCCAGGGTGAGGCAAACGCGGCACTACGAGATGTTCGAGTGAAGGTGCTGCCCTCTCCCTGCAAGGACTGTAGAGCCACAGCGTCTGTCTTGGCAGCGCTGCCGACGGTATTTTCCTGAACGTGCCCTTTGTTTCCCCGTGGTCTGTTTCTGTTGAAGTTTGTTTGAATGGGAAATCTCTCTGTAAATCTGGCATATTGTGCACACTGCTTGCGATTCAGCCAAACAGCAGCGTTTTGGTTTTTTTCTTTTTTCTTATTTATTTCCAGTATGCTATTGATTCCTGTGACAATAGAAAACATGCAGTTTGCAGTTTGAACCCAGCTGCCATGTTGTATATTCCAGAGTGAAAGTGTTCTCAATGGTGTGGTAAGCCTGTGGGTAAAGAAGTGCCAGTTTCAGATTTGAGTTTTGGATATTTTTTTTCCCCCTGGCCTGTATTTTCCCAAACACATGCTGTAACAGGAGTACAATCCTTGCTAACCTCTTTGACTAAGAGTATCCTACATAGAGTCTGGACACCAAGAGCTGTGTTGCTTAAAACACTTTAGTAGCTACTTCCACCCTCTTGTTGAAATAAACACCCAGAAAGAGCAGGTCCTGCCCTTTTTGTGATCAGAGAGATACTGCATTTTAAACCCAAATTAACTGAAACGATACCTCTTCAATTTAAATTCTATTTTTTCTCAATGAGACACCGTTCATAGCTTTGCATGGACCAAACAAGCACACACAGTGTTACTGTACAGACCAAAGCCAAAAAAGTCATGCAGGGAAGAGGAGCTGCTCGAGGAATGGGATTTTCATCTCCTGTTTTACCCTAGCAGCTGTACCAGCGTGTGTGACGTTGTGGTTGCTCTGTAGTCTGACAACGGCACAGCAGTGGCTCAACCTCGTGGTGAGATACAGATCTATTTATTAGACTTAGATTGTCCTGTAAAGTGTTGCTCACTTTCCACCACACATCTTATATATTACTTAATAGCAGGTTAAATGATCGAAGAATCTTGATGTATAATCAATAAAACTGGTATCTATTTTATACAGTATCTGTAAGTAACATTTGAAAACTATTTCCAGAATGTATCATAGAACAAAGTCTTCCTGTATAGCAGCCTATTAAAACTGGATTCTCTGGCTATAGCCATTTTCTCATTATTTTATGTATTCCAGGTCGGTTTTCACAGCAGAGAATCAGTTTTGTTGCTTCTGTTTACCACAGGTGAATAAAAAATAGGACAGACCACTGTAGAGTTTGAAATAAGGCCATGGTAAGTAGGTGAGTAGCTAGAAATGTTTCTAGTACATAGTATTTCTAGTACATAACAATAGACTACAGGTATGAGAGTAGATGTACAATTAGACTGATCAGTGAGGGATGTACAGCGGAGACACTTTTTTTTCCACAGGTGTGAAGTTAAAACTGCATTTCCCATCATCTATGACTTGACCAGGTCCTTAAGGCTCTAGTAAAAGCCAGCTCCCACTGAGATGTGTTGGAAGAGACCCCCCAGTGGTTTCCCTGACCTGGCAATACCCATATGAGCGGGACAGTGAGTCCCTTGATGCAGGATTCTTTATGGCAAAACGAAATTTGCCCTGCTGCTGTTGTTTGTTTCCACATATTTAGGATCAATTAAGTTTGCATAAGTATTTGTATGCAAACTGGTGCTATCAGTGCTGGTGTTGCTTGTGCCTGGTTGTCACAGGATGATGTCACTCAGCTGAAAGGTGACAAAGGAGCTACTTCAGAGGAGCATTCAGCAAGGACTCCAGCAGGACTGGAAAGTGTAGGACTGCTCACTGCACTCAGCACAGGTTGATTTTTAAATACCAAATGCCACCCGAAGACCCTGTCTTCCTGCACAAGACCTTAATGTCTTATACTTTTGCTTTTCCCATTGTGTTTCTTCTCTCACACCAGTTCCATGAAGGGAGCTGTGAACTGGTACTTCCTCACTGATTAACAGTGTTTGTCAGGCATCTTCAGCCTCAGAATCACCGAGCCAGGGCCTGAACCTAGCAATACTAGACATTTCATGAGTTTGTTAGTTTTCCTGAGGGCTTTATTCCCACTCAGTCCCATTGCTAGTTTTGAGAATGACACTTGAAGTGCTGCTGCCCAGGGCCATGCAGTTTGTAGCTTACTGCTGCAGGAAATTGAGAAGGGACATGGTGGTGGCTGAACTCCTGATCTAACTTTTGCCACACCAAATCCTAAACCACTGAAAGTATGCAGGACACTCAAACCAACACCCAGCTCAAACATTAAACAGTTCTGTTAGAATGCCGAGTGTAAACAGGAGCACAGATGTGCTCATGCACAAAGGAAGGTTAAACACTCAGTTAATGAAGTTTCACACTTCCTTCTGGAACTCAGGAATGCTCTGAGGATGTTTCTAAGTACAGACACCTGAAAAGGAAATGTGGTTAAATGTGGTTAAATGTGGTTAAATTAAACAAGTTAATCATATTCTTATCAGATTAGTTTAAACCAACTGCAGAGAGTTTTCACTTGCCACAGGTGCTTCAAAGCATTGCTGGTATTAGCAGGTAAATACAAGAAAATAACAGAAATACTTATGATACTTGATAAAGTCCAGGAAAAAGTGATTCTCAGAAATGGTGATAAAGCCAGCTGGCATCAAGGAGACTCTGTGTGGTATGTGACAATAGTAGAGAAAATAACTGGTCATCCATCTACTGTGACACTGCTCGAGCCAGCCACCCTCAGAGGGAACAGTTTCTAGATGAGTTTTCTTTATTAAATGTCAGTGCCAGCTGATTTTTTCCAGCTATGAGGTGGCAAGTGTGCTTCCAGCTAGGCTAAGGGAAGGTGGACTTTTCAAAAGCTGCAACAGCTCAAAAGCACTCACACTAATCACCTGAAACTTGGCACTGGCCAAATAATAACCTGCCTGGTGATCACAGCAGCGCGCAGCTCTGCCAAGGGCTCTTTGTTGTGCACAGGACCTGAGAAGGAGCCTCAGTGCTCACACAAGGAACAGCACTGGCCAGAATGAAGCTGCAAACTGACACTTATTAAAGCCTGGCCAAGCTCAGAATTGCAAATTAATGCCTGAAAGTGACTGTGACACTGAGCAGATGCTTTGAATCTGGCCATATTGTTCAGCAGAGAAGGGAGCTCAAAAACTCTGTCAGGATTACACGAGTTGCAATCCTGAATCCCCAGCCACGACCCATGCTCACCAGGTAGGCATGGAAAATGATAATGTCCACTTCTAGCTAAAAGCCAGAATTTTTTGAATCTTGATTGTCATTTAAAAAATCACCAAACATCTCCTGCTGATTTATTCCATTTTACTTCTTGCTATAGTAGGCAGACCATAAATAAGCATGATCCAACCATGGTGGAAAAAGAGCCTCAAAAGAAGCTCCCTGATGAAGTTCCAGGAATGGACATGAAGCAGATATCCCAGACAAGGAGCTCCTCAGATGTGGGCAAATTCAGCTGTAGGCACACCTGCAGCTGGGAATGTACCACAGAGGTGCTCACCACTGCTAATACCACTTGTATTTCTGCAATCCCAGCTGCCTGGGAAAAAGTGAAGGCATTTCTGGCATTCTTTCTGTGGCCAGCTCATGGAGATGCTAGGCCATGGCACAAGGATTAATAGAATAGTTTGGGGTGGAAGGGATCTTTAAAGGTCATCTAGCCCAAGGTGATCCAGTCCCTCTATTAAGCCTTAGCAATATGCAAACCAGGGATGTTTGTGCCCAACCTGACAATGCATTTTTCCCAGGCAGTCAAATGAAGAGCTAGGGAAGCTCCTTGAACAGAGATTATCCCTGGCATCCACGGATTTGTGTAGGTGTTTCACACAGGGGTTGCACATAGTTTTGCTGTGCTGGCAGTGATTTCTCACCTCTCTGCCTGTGCTGGGTGTGCTGAGAGGAGCTGTGACAGAGCCCATCCCTGCGCCTCTGGCTGTGTTTATCCAGGACCAGGAACTGCACAGGAGTAGCACACACAAACACATTCCTGTGGCCTGGCATGTGGGGCCAGGTTATGCAATGTGAGAACATAATTCATTCAAGTAACAGAGCAGCCAGGGATGTTTCCCTCTCCTGTTCCCCCCAAGACTGGGAGCTGCTATTTTCCTTTCAGCCACGGGATTGGTATTGGAGGTAGCACTGAACAGTTCCTGTTTTTTCCCTGTTCAGTGGGATCAGCTGCCCACTGTGGTGAGCACAGCTGCCCCCAAGCCTCCAGCCCACTCACCAGGAGCTGCAGGAGAAGAGAGGCTCAGAGTTCAGGTCCTGCAGGGGCTAACACCAGCACCAACATTCAGCTGCAGGCAGGCTAAAAGTACATTTTCTTCCAAGTTAGTTTGGCAAGTAACTGGGAAGCATGCCATTTTGTCAGCTCCCACTGCTGGCACCAAACTCAGCACCCTTCTGAACTCACCTCTTGCTGACACAGGTTGTAGGGATTATTGTCACCCCTCACCTCACCACGGAACAAGGAGTGGAGGCAGCTCCTCTTAAACAGGCCAAGTGCCAATGCCAACCTCCTCGTGCTGGGCAGGCCCATGGGGCAGGACCCCAGCCTGCAGCACAGCTCGGGCTGATCACACCAATTCCACCCTCCTATGGAGGTGAGGAGGAAATTAAAGCCAGGAGGGGTTTCTAGGGATTTGGCAGCTTCCCTTCCAAGATCCCCTGTACTTACAATGTTACATCAGCTGTTACCTGCTGAGCCACCAAAGGCTCTCACCTGGTACATTTTCTTTGGAGTTTTTCAGCAGTTTTGTGCAGCACTGGTTTGCTCTGACGTGTCTCTCCTCACAAAGGTGCAGGAAGCAGATGTCTTCAGCCAGGCAGTGCTTCCCTGAGGTCCTGCAGGAGCAAGGACCCCGAGCCAAGGCTCCCAGCAAAGCAGGACACACGGTGAGACCCAACAGCTGGAGTCTGTTCTGTGCAAACTGCTCCCAGGTTTTTTTGCTACAAAGCTTTACTACCTAGATTTTAGCTAAATGCAATCTCCATAATCAATAAAATAAAATAACAAGTCCTGACAAGCACAAACAAATACAGGGGAGTGTGAGGCAGCAGAGTGGGTGCTCCAGCTCTTGCACACCAAGGGGAAGTGTTTTGAGAGTGGCACGAAGTCCCAGCAAAACGTTTCCATCTGTGGACTCTCTACCAGCTGGAGTTTGACTAAACCCAGTCTAAGCATGTGAGAGTTGAAGTATCCAGTATTTAAACTCCCCCAAAGGAGCTTTCCAATACAGCTGCCTGGTGTATTTTTTGTTCCAAGTTCCAATTTTGACAGATTTTTTTCCATTATGTGACTGCAACACAGCCCACATCTAACTCTAGCTGCTCACCATTTTACAGATGTCTTTTCAGCTTTTAGATGTCAAAGCTGAACAACAATTAAGGGAATGAAACAGGAAGGAAAACATTTCCAAAAACAAGCAGAACAAGAGCCTGAATGAGCAGTGTCCTCCACTAATTCATTTTGATGGTAGGAAACATTTGGAAATTGTGGTATGTTGAATAGCAACACAGAACCAACAACATTTCACCCGATTTAGTCCAAGGGGAAGTATGCCAAGGACCATAAAAAGGGGCAAGTGGTGACGGATATTCACATACTTTTCCTCACTGAAACAGCCATAAAAGGCTCTTGCAGCAGCACTGCACAGTGGAAAAACCACCCTCTGTAGCCACAATGCATAGAACTCCCCAGGGAAGAGACTGGCCAAGTGGATATCCAAACCCACCTCACAACCTCTCCCAGCCTGCAGGCATCTGTCTGACATCTTCATTTATGCTCTTGCTTACCAGGGTGTGTGTCATTAACTGGCAGAGGGACAACACAAGGCATCTCAAGCTGATATTTACTGACTTCTGTACTCTTCTGATTCTACAGTACTCAGTTATGCGTGGCCACATTATTAACAAAAAAACAAAACCTCAACAAACTTAGAAAAAGGTAATGCTGGAAAAAAAATGAGCTGTTGCTTCTCTCCAGTGTAGTTGTGGGGGTTTATTTTAATATATAGCAACTGTGCTACAAATGGACATTTTTTTAACAGATAAAGAGCTGTCTTTTTTTTTTTTTTTTTTACTATTATTTTTTCCACTGCCTACTGCTCCTGCATTAATTGCTCTATTACTCTTGGATGCCTCCACCAAAACCTCTCCACATTCCCAGCAGCTGACAACAGAGAGCCCTTCCCTCAGCCTTGGCTGGGCTAACAAAACCTGAGGTGGGCAGAAAAGGCCTGTCAGCAGAATGGGTGCCACTGAACTACCCTGACAGCTTCCCTGGAGAAGTTTCACACTGGCCATTTGTATTTATTCAGAGCTGCCAAGGTGATTTCATGTGGCACCTCTCGAGTGCACTGACTGCACACCCCAATCCCAAAGCTTCACTCCTGAGCCCTTGTTCCACATGCAAATGTTTCATAAGCTCCCGAGTGCTTTGCATGTTAAACTGGATCCTGCAGGACAGCACTGTCTAAAGCTGCTCTTTTACCACAGTGCAGCTCCACCTTTCAGCTCCACAGTGTATTGTGTCAGTAGGTCTTGCAGGCCTGAGAGCCACTGGGCAATTCCAGTCTCACTTTCCCTTTCTCCCAAATGTACAGTGTGCTGTAAATTCAGTGTGTGCTGCAAATTTATAGGAAAGCAGGAATTCCTAACTACTGCGGTGACAAAACTGCCTCCTGAAAGGAGGCCTGATGTAACCCATGACCCAACCCAGGTTTAAAACAAAACAAAGCAAACAGTTCATTACTCACCTGATGTTCTTCTGGCTAAGGTGTGGGACTTACCTGTGCAGAGGTGGGGCAGCAACAGAAACACCCAGCTGCAGAGTTGCAAGAAGCCACACAAATGCAGTTTAGGATAAAAGGCAGCTCATGGCATTCCCATTTAAGCACAAAGCAATCATAAATCCAAATCACACAAGAAAAAGGTTTATTGAAAAATAAATTCTCCCTAGTTTTTTTCTACAACAGTGAAAACAAAGCATTTTTTCTATGCCATTAAAGTACAGACATTTACTGTTCTAAAAAAAACAAATTAAAAAAAACCCCCATCTATTGAACCCCAGGAACTTGGCAGTATCTGAACCACTGCGTTCTGTTCTGTTTGAATCCAACTGCTTGAACGTAATATAGTGGAACACAACCATTGAAATAAAACAAAGGATTAACCTATTAGGGGAAAATTCAAACCAAACACCCCATAGTACCAGCCTGACCCTGAACTTCTTGTGTCCATTTGAAACCCCTCATTGACTCCCCATTATTGTTTGCAAAAAGCAATATTTTCCTTTCAGTGAATTCAGTAGGGTTTTTTCCCAATTTACACTGCTACAGGGCTTATTCAGACTCTGACCCTCTTCAGCCATGAAGAGGGAGACTCCTCCAGGGAATGGTGCAGAGAGAACCCAAAGAGCTGCCTCAAAAAGCACTCTGGAGAATCTCCCTGCAGTGGTCAGCTCAGCAAGCTCAGGGGGATCAGAGTCTCCAAGCCCAAATTAGCTCTGTAAATATTCCCTGATATTTTTCTTCTAGCTCTCTTAGAATCTTCATGGTAACTTTTCTCAGAAAATTTACTCTCTTTTTTCCTTTGGTAAAAACTGCCATTTCCTCCTCCTCTCCTGCATTCCTTACGAAAACCAAATTAAACCTGTGACTCCTTAAAAATATTTTTCACTGTCACTGTACTGCAACAGACCTGATAATGAACATAAATTAGTTCTGGGTATTACACTATTAAAATTAACTGCCCTCAGACAGCAATTTAACTTGATTTATTGTGTGCCTATTTGATACTCCAAACTACTTTGCAGCTGCTGGAGCCCGAGCCAGGTTGTGCTGCATGCACTCGGGTGGCTCCAGGAAATGCCAGGCGTTATTTACATGCTCTCCTTAAAGCCAAGGATTTGGTGGCACCTGCAGGACCCAGGGCTGGTATTTGCAGTGACAATATAGATCTGTTTTCCTGCACCAGAAGCAGCCATGTGCTTTGGTGGCCATGGGGACAGCAGGGTCCTCAATGCCTCAGTTCCGTGAGCCCTTACACGAGGTGACAAATTCTGGTCTCATGCACAGCTCACTTAAGTAAATGGCACCTGCACTGAACTGCCCAGCAGAGAGAAGGGTTTCAATCACTTGAGCACAACTAATTCTTTAAAGCAATTTCTGTGTGTTGAGGGTGAAGTTATTACTCACTTTATCAAAACTTTGAGGACCTGGTTTTATTTACTCATTTAATAAACAGGTGGCTTAGTGCTCTTGAGAGAGGTCTCCTGAATTCAAACACGATTTTGTGTGTTCTAATTACATGAATATGCAAAGGATGACACCTATAAAAATGAATAGGTCCCAACGTGCAAGGCACATCAGCAATGGTTGCACTTTGTTGCTTTTCCTGGAAGAAAGAACAACGAATGATGCCTCTCACCTGAGGCACTCTGGGGTCCAGCCTCTGGTATTTTCAACACATTCCTACAGAAAACATTTTACACTTGATACATGGAGTTGCTGTTTACACATTTCATTTAAACATAATTATATTTGGAAATTACGAACTAATTTTAAAAAACCCTACAGAACTGTTTGAAAATGTGTAGATGAGATTTAAGTCACTGCCCATAAAACGGTGAGTTTTGATGTTACATTTACAGTGATATTATTAAAGCAGATCTCAATAAAATCCTCCATGTCCCTGGCCATTTCAGCTCCAATGAAAACATATCTGTCAGTGCATTGTTCTTGAGTTTACAGCAGTCCCTACAACAATGGGGCCAAAGGAGATGGAAGGAGATCACAAGTGAGAAGTTGAAGGCATAGCAGCTGCAGGACAAACATCACAAGGAAACAGCCATGCCAAATGTTAGCACCCCTGGAAAAAAGACTGGGAAATCAGAAACTGATAACTCCTGATCTCTCTAAAAATAAACAATAAAAAATTCCATCCCTCAGACTCCAAACTGTTGACTGAACAGCAATTTAACCACGTTTTCAACTGATACCTTAATAATGAATCAGTAAGATCAACTTAGTCAGAGCTGATCTGTGTTGTGACAGTAAGAAAAACTGGTTGCTGATATGTGAACAATATGCCCTGCAAGTGTTTGGTCTTTATCATTTAAGGTACAGTGCTTTACACTTATTAAAAAGGGAGGGCTGATTCTTTAATTTTAAGAAACATTAATGGAGGAGTTGTGCTATCACTGAAGCCAGGGAGAGTCATGAAGTTAATTAGGCTTGGATGAGATTAAATCCAGCCCGGCTCATCCCAGTTAATTTATTTTACTAGCAAAATCTGGTCCTGAAATGAACTCTGAGCAAAAGACACACCTGAGAGAGCAGTTTGGGTTTTGTTTACATGAACAATGCTGCAAACTCAGAAATCACCTTTGCAATTCAGATGGGCCATGCATTCTGAGAGGGGAGGGTATGTCTTTCGTATTAAGGACAAATCAAGGATGCTGTCTAGGATTTTAAAGGACAGTGGTACAACACGACAGCCTGATTTGGAGCTGATAATATCAAGAGAATGAGTCTGAATTCTTGGAGAATTTGGCACCAAGGTGCCAAAGCTGACACAAAGCAGCTGGGAGCAGAGTGGAGCTGGGAAGGTGCAGAGTCCTGGCTCTGGCTACAAGCCCATCCCAACTGAGATCAGATCAGCAGCTGCTTTGCAAAATGCTATTGCAGAAGAGTAGTGGCATAAAAAAGAAAATCCATTTGCAATAAGCTGGCCAGTCCCTGCAGACTGAGAGCTGCCAGTTCAGCTGTGATAAAAGGCCTGTATTCTCTGGCAGCACCAGGAACTGCCCCGTGTACGTCCATGCAGAGACATCTTTATCTGAAAAACCAACACCTTCCAAACCTCAGTGTGGATCTTCAACTTTCCTGCTCATCAAATCAGCTGTGGCTGTTCTTGGAGGTTTTCTGTTTTCATTGTCTCCCTGGGGAATGTTAATGGCTTTCCTTTGCTCCCTGGTCATTGAACAGACATCCCGGCCCAGCAGGAGCTCTCATGCCAAATCACAGATTCTCAGTAAATTGCATTCTGCTTGCAGAAGCAACATTTTGCAGGAATTATTAAAAGTTATAGTATCTTTTATCTTATTAAGCCTTACACAGTTTTAGAACAGATTTCTCCACTACTTAAAAACACTCAAAATTCACACCACTAAGTTGTAGAGTCATCAGCACAATTTACCTGGAATTAGTGTTCCATTATACTTGTTCAGACAGTGTCCATATTCCAAACATACATCCAAACCCCAAAGAAAGTAAAAAAGGCACATAAACATTAAATATTTGTAGAAACATAATCTGATATGAACAAGCAAACACACTGCTGCAACTATAAATTACAAAAAGAAACATAGAAACTAAGCAAAAAATGCAAAAAGCAACTCTATTTATACATGTGCAAATCAACTTGCATATATGAAATAAATGAGGTTTTTATTGGCATTTTTAAACAGTGTGTATTTACCAACTTTACCTTTCAAAGGCAAGCCTTTTATGTTAATTTTAATAAATATGTAAATGCTTCTCTCAAGTTTTCTAATCCCGTAGGAACAAGATTTTTGAAAAAAACTAGGTCACATACAAAAATACAAAATTTTAAAACAAAGAATGTCTTGATATGAGAGATATGTTTAAAAGCTTGTAAAATGGTTCTGTATTCAACTTTTGACATTTTTTTCCCATCGATCGCAGATGAATATATTCAAATGCAGTCATGCAAAAACCTGACTTCTGAGCAAAGGAAGCTGCAAGCTCTACTGTCAGACTGAAAACAGCAGCACAGTCCCCTCTCTGATGTCCTTGCTTGAGTGCAAGAACTGGACCACACCTCTATTCTTCAATTAGGAAAGAAAATAGTCATGGAACTCGGGCAGAAAGCTGCCCGCTTGCCTGAAATGTGGATATCTATTACAGGGTTTAGTAAATAATGCAGACTTTTCACTAGTCCCATGTTGATTTGCCTGAGTGTTCATCTGCAGAAGGGTTCACTAATTTCTCACTGCACGAGGGAACGCGGCTGTGAGATGGGGAGCGTGTGTGGAGCTCAGTGAGCAATGCCTGCAGCCTCTATGCACTTACAGTTCCCATGATAGTCTCCTTTTACAGGAATATAGACTGAAGCTGTAGGTCTTGATTTGCTATTCTTCAAGATTAATGAGTCTTCTCTATAGGTTTCAGTGGAAATAAGATCAGAGACCACTGACTCTGAATCCAGTTTGGATGTTCTGTCCCTGGCTGAAAAGCAAGCGGCATCGGTGCTGCTGTTTCATTTTTGCCAGAATGTACAATTCAGTTCAGCAGACTAGAAACAGTGCTACAGCATGAAAAATCAGAGCTTATAATAAACTCTCCCTGCTGGGGTAAAGGCAAACTTAGCATTGAGCAAAGCACTAGACCAGAAACTCTTATTATAACAAATACCAAAGCCCTCCTATCTTTAAAGGTTTAGAGGCAAAATCAAATGCAGTATGTATTGCCATGTGGGCCTTACAGCAGGGGAACCAAGCAAACATGTATTTACAGCAAAGAATTACACTACAGCAAAACCCACGTTTTGCATCCTTTAAGTGCACACGCACAAATCTTTGTTTCCAACATAATTCTGTGATATCCCAGTCCAAAATCAATTCCTGCCTGAAAAACATCGGGTGGAACCGCTGAAGACAAGTCCTGCTGTTGCCTTTACTTTCAGCACCAGCTGGAAGTTCATACACTGTGATAGGCAGGATTTTCTAGTTGCACAAATATACACAGGTATGCAGGGAATATTTTATATAAATACAGAATGAATTGTTGTACCTGCTCAGACCCATTTCCAATTGTCCTCCCCCAGCTTTTCCAGGGCAGTGAAACTATGGTAAACTACATTTGTGCTGACTGAAGCAAATGCTCAGCTATGGCAACAGGAGGGATTTTCATACTGGTTTGCATTTGTTTTCTTTTCAAACAAAAATCTTGCCTCCCATTACAGAACCCAGCTGTTCTGTTTCTGGAAAATTAATCTAAAATACAGCAGATTTTCACATCATCACACCCAGATCCTGGTGACCCTGCTGTTCAACAGCTCCCACAGACTCTTTTTGGATACTCAACAACCTCCTGTGCTGTGCAGAGTGATGTTATGGAGTGTTACAGGGTAACACTGTCAGGAGTGTTGAGGCAGGAAACCAAATGCTTGAAAAGGCTCATTCACTGCTTTTAAGTTGGAAGTTAAAATGTAGACTGTTCTGGAGGATTTATCCACAGTGCAATATAGCATCTCCCTTGCCTGGTCTTTGGTAGGTCACCACATCCATCAACATTCCCACACAGATAATGAACACTGCTTACCAGAAAAATCTGAACCAAGCAGATATGTCCAAGAAAGGAAAATGTAAAGCATCTATGCCTTTCATTACTACCTGGTAATCTTTATGGAAAAAAAAATATCTGTGCTGATTTAAGGTTTTATTCCAGCATGGTGAGAGCATGTCCAAATTGCAAACCTACAGACTCTGACTGCAGTTTTGTTTTTCACTAATTTTAACATGTACCTTCCTGACTACAAATGGTGCTGTCAAGCATGTCAGCTTTTGCTGAAAATAACAAAAAATTACCTCTGTAAAAAAAAGGCAGTTTAGAGGAATTAACTTGCTTCTCTCTCTCAAAAAAAAAAACCAACAGCTTTGATTTAAATTCTGAACTCCTAAATTGTTTTTTTCTAAATTTGTAATTGGTGTGCCTGATAAAAAGAGAAGAAGAAACAAGGAACAAGCAGCCCCCTAAAACCAGAAAAAACAATCAAAGAACCCAAGAGGATTGATTAATTTTTTTCTTTTCAGCTCTTTGTCTCCTCTTACTTGTTCTCCAGAAAAAAAATTCCTCTTTAAAAACCTAGCTAGTTGTGAGGACATTTTACATTTCTACCATACAATAATTATAGTTAGCTTAGTTTCATCTTTCTATGTCATTCAGCAACACTTTAACTACTGGAAGCCATAGCAAACTGAGGCTCTAACAATAATATTGCTCCAATGATGCTGAATACTTTTTGCTTCACACAGTATTTCTAGTAGACAGACTACAACAGAAGCGTGGGCAAATTCCAAGGATTACTCTCTAAATGGGACCAGTAAACTGTGATGAGTCCATTCCAAAAATGGTTGTGTGTTTTTGTAGCTTTCCCACACTGAAGAATGCCACAACCCCAGTGAGCTGTGCAGTCACCAAGATGTGTCACACGCTGGCAACTGCCTATTTGCTCATTTGTGACACTCTGCTTAGGCTGCTCTGGTGCAGCAGCTGTGATGCAGACAATACCTTGTTGTATACAAATATTTAATTTAAAAAAAAGGGAAAAAAAAAAACCTGGGCCCAAAGAACCCAATAGCAGGGTACAGAGCTCTCTCATTATTCCAAGTTCTTGTGAACTAAACCACTTTGTAGCCATTCAATCCAGAGCTGTACCCAAACCAGTGCACCTTGAATAAAATGTTAGTCCTCCTTCCCCAGCATCCCCTCCCTCAAGCACACTTTTGTCAATTTCCTACTGGAATGAAGTTGAGATCCTTTAGCTAACCATGATGGGGGATGTCCTACCTCATTAAAAAAATAGAAAACACTTCACCCAAACAACAAAACAGAAGTTTGATGGGTCTGGAAATCTTCTACAAACTATTCTGTGCAGTCATCTTCAAATCACTGTCGAACACGAGACTCGTCTCTCTTCGCAAACAGCTGAAGGAATCTGAAGAGTGACACTGCAAACATCCTTACAGGAAGAAAAGTTCAGTTACATCTGTTTAATATGAATCCCTCCTCTCTTAGTAGGTAATTCTGCCCAGCAATGATAGCTCTGCCTGCAGTGGAAAACCCGGACCAAAGTGCAGGGAGTACTAAGGAACTCCTCTCCAAAGGACTCACGTTGTCCCAGCTGGGAGCAGCCCTGCTGCTGCTATAGGCAGTCCTGGCAGAGTGCAACCTGCCCTTTGATATAGTCCCTGCAGGGGCAGATCCTTCTGTGGGCAGGGTGGGAGCCAGCACAGCTGAACAGCAGCAGGTCACCTTGGAAAACACAGTGCTTCCTCCTTCCATCAAAAGAGGGGACCAGGATATCGTTTGCAGACTCCATGGTGAGACATTCGATATTATGCCTAAAAAGCAAAGCATGTGATCTGTAGCACACCTGAGTTTGTGGGAGTTTGGTACAGTTTTCAACCTTCCTCACTAAAAATAACAAGCCCTGCTCTATTAGATCCTAATTCGAGTGCATTTACAAGTGCAGCTTTCCAGAACATGACTTTTCTGCTGTACAGAATCTCTCTGCAGAGGGCAGTGCAGCCTTTACAGCTTTACTGCTTCCTAAAGATTAATAAAAGAAGTTAAAGAGGAAAAAAAAATGCTTTTGACTATTCCCCAAAACCTAATATTTAAATAAATCATGGATTTTCAGTAGGACAGACTCAAAGAATCTAAAATCAGGAGATATTCTCTTTGATTTCAGAAAGTCTCTTCCCCAGGGAAGCCCCAGAGAGCCAGGCAGCCCTGGGCAGCTCGAGGTGGGTGAGCTGGACTCTGAGGATGAGGGATGCTGCTCCTGGGCTACAGGGAACAGGTCCTGCAGCTCCCAGGAACCAGCCAGCAGGAAAATGAAAAATGCCAGTTGCCATTTTCTGACCACACAGCTTAAGCACCAGGGCAGCAATTCCAGCAAAACCTTGTTTTTCACTTATTCTGGAAACATTGGTAACTCCCAGCATTTAACTGACGTGTCTTTTCCACAGGATTATGATTTTGTCTAGACAGCTAGAAAAGAAATTTTTTTATATGAGCTGCTTCTGAACTTCACTGGAAATTACAACTTTTCAAAGAAAACACAAACGCCACAATCTTCTACAATGTAATTTAGCAAAAAGTGGGGACAGAAAACCTGGAAAGCAGACTCCCCAGCAGCCATTTGTGGGAGCCTGGTTTTGAGGACTTTGTTTTCACTCTGAGAGGAACACAGACACATGTCCAAAGAGCAGCATTCCTTAGTGCATAGCTGGTGGGTTTTACACATCTGCACTGACACCTCCAATGCACCAGGGTTCACAATTCCCTACCCAGGACAATAGTGACAGAAGGGTTTTGGTCCCCTGTGCTCCTGGCAGGGTGCTCTCAGCAGTCACCACTACCATACACTACACAAAGCTCTGCCAGACCCTCACTCACAGCTTGCTGCAGCCAGAGCTGCTCTCTCCACCTTCCCTTCTCACAGAACTTGTGCTTTAAATTCCAAGTGTGGTAAAAACCAGTGCAATAAAGAGACCAAACAACAAATTTGTGCTAGAAATACTTACCTAAGCAGAGCTTTGTCCTTGTTAAGATGCTGGAAGAAGGAAGGCTCACAGATGAGCTGACTTTCCTGACAAACTTGCTTACAGGATTTTCCAGGTTCAGCAATTTTTACTTGAAGGGCACTTAATGGGGGCCACATCACCTGCCCGTGACAGAAATCCTGCAGTGACAGATAATTCTTTTGTTATGATGTGTTCAGACAACATTTCACAATACTCAGTCTGTATTTTAACATTTGGCAACTCTCACCAGAAGGTGATCAAATAGTTTTGGCCTGTTCCATCATGGTTTGCTTCCTCTGTACAAAACCAAAACTTGTGTGAACTGATCCCTCACTGTGACCCAAAGCCCCCAGATTCATTTACCAGTTCTCAATATTTTTCACTCCTTTTTCATTTCCTCTCCTGAAGGAGGAAGTTTTCATAATTCCAGGTCTAACCACAATTGTAATACTACACAGTCATGAATCACAAAATATCATGAGTGATAGGTGAGACCAAAGGAGTTGTCCTCCATCTGTCTTTTCTTGCTCTTCTCTCAGGGTGAATGTTCTCACTCCCTTTGCCAAGCTCTGGGGCTCAGCTGACCCTCTGCTGAGCCAAGTCAGTTTTCTGACTTCATAGAGTCCTGCCCCAAACATTTTCTGCTGGGTTATCAAGTTCTCTGCTTGGCCACATCCTTCAAAGTCAGTGTGTCTGCTCCATCAGCCCAGCCTGCCTCATCCAACAGCTCCCAGATTTGCAGCAGGGAATCCCTGCTGCTTTGGCTGTGGCTGCCTGGCTGCTCCTTTGATGCCAGTGCCAAAACTGAAGCAATCCCTCCTCCCTCTGGTTCCCTGCCTCTGCTGCTGCCTTGCAGAGCAGACACAACTGTGTGTGCAGCCCCAGAGGAAACAGGATCAGGGATGGGTTCAGCAGATGGCAGGGCTGCACCAAACAGCCACACTGGGCTGCTGGCAGGGGCAGGGCTCTGGCAGGATGGAGCAGCTTGGAGATAAAAGCTGGTTTAGAGCAGCTGGAGGTGGCACTGCTGGGTGTGCAAGTACAGCTCACAGCAGTTCTCTTACCTCAGACCATAAAGGCCTCCAGCCCAGGTGCTGGATCTGAAGGTCCAGGGAGTTCACTACAGCTTTCTTGTGAACATTGTCCTCCCTCCTGACCCTCAGCCAGGGCCCCAGAAGGGAACTCTGGACACCTCTAAATGCTACAGTTCCACTGTCCATAGGGTGACCAGTGGAGAGTGTATCTGGCCCCATCTCTTCACACTCAAACATCCCCTGAATGGTCATGGTCAAGGCACACAACCCCTGAACCAGACCAGTTCTTTGTTCCAGCATCTCTGTTCCCATTTCAAGCTTGTACTGGTTTCTCTCTTCTTCCTGCCTCCACCACAAACTTGTCAAAATAAGGTCTCAATCTTTATTTTTTTATTGTTGGTTTATCTGACATGTTAATTAGGCAAAGTGCTAAGTACATGCAGCTAAAAATGTGCTTGAGCATCCTGGGAGCTGTGAAACACCACCAGCTTTGACTATTAGTCAAAGCAATGAATAAAATTACAATATTCTGTGGATTTCTGAGAAGCACAAGGGAGGGCTTAGCCCTTGCAGGAGGCCAGAGGGAACAGACAGGATTCAGCCACAGGTGCCATCTCTTGATTGTCTCCTTTTCTCCCTTACACTGAGCTCCATTTCTTCCTGATTGACAAAAACTCCCCATTATAGCTAACTTGGGTAGAATAATCAAAAGCAGGAGTGATACTTTTACAGGTTTTGTCATCAATACAGCAGCAAAAAGCTTAAAGTGTTTATTGGCAGGAAAGTGAGAATACTGTGCTATGTTAACTGCCCTTCTGACCTGGAGCTGTGTTATTCTTTAGGACTATCTTTAAAAGCACCCACCTTCAAAAATACAAGTACAGACAGATGTCCAGTGCCTTTGAAAGAAAACCTGGCAATTAAATGACATAGCAGAGATAAAGGTTATTCCTATCTCTGTTCTGCAGCAGCCAGAACAAAAGGCAGAGCTGGCTACTGCAACAGATCTGGCTTGGGCAGAAGTCCAAGCAAACACACAATTTCTAGAAACCAGGATCCCTTGTAAATCTCTGCAGTTTATTACTCCAACTGAACATCTTCTGCTGCTCTCAGCTGGCAGTAATGCACAGGAACCAAAAGCCCTTTAAATAACTGGGTTCCAAACCATTTAAATCTTTATTGATTGAAACTAAATACTTGAAAAATCTGCCCAGAGGCTGCAATTCTGCCCAGAGACTGCAATTCTATCAAAAAGTACCTCTGTATTTAAGTGATCCTTCTTGATCCAAAGCTTTTATGTGTGTACACAGCTAAGGAAGTCACATACACACTGAGAAATTGCTTTGCCTTTCTGCTTTCATATAATGCCAAGGTCTGCACAGCTACTATTCCTACTTGGACAGCAGCAACACTGGGAGGCTTTAAAATAGAGATGGTCCTCCCTTTCCAACATAATCCAAGAGTCATGCACAACAGAAGTTCATACCTGTTTTTCAATAAAGGCATTCATCCTCTGAAGCATTCCCTCACAGGTAAATTCATAGGGCAAATATGGGTCAATCTGTGGAGACAGTGTGTTAAGGTTAGAGGGGTTTTTGTTTCAATCAACTTTGTGGTGTACTCTGTGACAGCAGCTTCTGGTCCAAATACTCCATTATAGCTTGAGTAGCAACAAGAAGTACTAATAAACTCATTTACAAATAGTAATTTTACAAAACCATCAGCAGTTTTAGCTGATTGTTCTCCTTTTTAAAATCAAGAAGAATTGCTCCATGACTATCTTTATGGAAACTCAGGGTACACTGCAAAGTGGCAGATGTAAGGCTAGTCTGAGACCCTCTGGGATTTCAGAGCTCCTGTTTTAACTAAGTTTCAGTTCTGAAGTTGAAGTGACAAAACAGAATGTGATACCTTTGAAAATTCCTTCATACTCTTCTCCCCCTTGAAGTGCCCTCATTACCATTCCACACTGTATGTGCACAAGCACTTCTGTGGGAATCTCAAGGCTACAAACTCAGAGTTGAGCAGTGCAGTCTGCAATGCTCTAAGGATCAACAACTAAACTTCCTCACTGAATGCACAGAAAACACAGACTGCTGTATAATCCACATGTGAAATTCTCATTTCTACACAAATTCATCCACTCATTTTTTTCAAGAACCTGACACAACCAGTACTAAAATGAGAATTTCAATGCCATAGATATATAATAACCATTTTTTCTTCACTATCCTACCAAAATGCAGCACTCACTAGACTAACATTAGGAAGCACTGTATGTGCAGTACACACAACACCCTCAAGTGCTGACAGCAAACTGAAGACACATTTCTCACCTTTTGATTCAAAATTGATTTCACGGCCTTCTCAACCTCAGAAAGATCATTGATGTCCACAGTCCACACATGAGGCTTGCCAATGTAAACTTCAGCATAGGGATGCTGAGATGTCAACTGAAAAAAGAAATTATATTGGTAAAAATTAATGTGCAAAGATATCCTTGCCTCTCACTCTCTTAATCAGACTTTTTGAAGAAATGCACTAGGATAGTGCAAAAATTCAGTTAGAACACAACAGCCAGCATCATTCCTTCTGAGTTACTTCTCAGATTTTCTCTTTAGATTTAGAGTGTGAATTTAGTTGGAAAATTGAAAATCAGGTAACACAGATCCGAAGTAAGATATGTGCACCTCTAATTTGCAGCTTCAATCCTCACAAAGACCCACATCACAGAAGACTTGGTGTTTACTGAAATGACCTGCACCACGACCCTGCTTCCCCACAGCTCATTCACAGAGGTACCCTCCTTCTTCACAACCTCTCACTGCCAAAAGTCCTGATTAGACCTGCATGGCTGGCTCCCAGAGATGTCATCCTCACCCTGCATCCTTCAAATCTCAAACATTTCCAGAGTTCTGTGAGCAACACTGAAGAAATAATAATTTTTATAACCAAGAATGACTCTCATGACTGAGAGTAGAAGAGTAATGTGACCTCACCAAGAGTGATAACCAACATTTTGCTCACTACTTTATCAGAAAACAATATCAATGAATACCCAAGAGGGAAACTAAAAAAAGCTGTATCAGAGTTGCTTTCAGAACTAGCAGGACAGCTCAATTAATTATTTTTGTGACCAGTCACCCAGGAGTGAGAACATGCACATGAACACACAAAAGGGAGCAAAAGCTATAGAAGAGGGAAGTGGTTCACACTAGCCTCAGAAGAAAACTGCATTTTCAATAAATACCAAAAACCCCCACAGGATAGGTTGTTTATAGGCAATGTTTATACAGCTGCCTCTTTATGCTGTCGTTAGGATAAAAGGACATTGCAGAAGATCTGAAGCAGGAAGCAGTGTCTGTTGGGAAGAATCTTCTCCTGCACTAGGAGATATACTGTACTTGATCTTTTCTTATGATCTGCAAGAAACTGCTGCATTCACTATTAAAAACGCATTTTAAAAAGTAGCCATTGCATTCTGCTTGTGGAGAATAGTAACTTGCAAAGGTTACTTTACAAAACCAGAAACACAGACTTCATCTTCAAATTCTTGTATGGATAATCATGTCAGAGAACTACACAAGCTCTTTTTGTTCTTCCTTAGCACTTGAAGAATGCAGAGAAGCATTTCAGGGCTTTTTTAATCCCAAAGAACCAGCAAATGGATTACTGGCAATTGGATCTAAATGCAGCTGTGAGGAGCACTCAGAGAAAAGGTTACTCTCAGGACAGGTCAGCAGGCCATGTGAAGGCAGCAATACATGGATATACATGATGTGCTTTGGATTTGAGCAGTCAACAGGGATTATTTCTCTGTACAAGTCAGGTATACAGCATTTCTGTTAGTGCTCACACATGCCATTGGGATTTACCATGGCATTCCAAGCCCTGAAATTCCCATGCAGCACTTAGATGGGTTCAGGTTATTTACTGAGCCTGACCAGTTATGGTGTTTGGGCACAGAACAACTGGAAATGAGACAAAAACCAAGGGACTCGGAGAAGAAAAGTTTTGAAAGGTGTCAAGCCCAAGGAGGAAGTTTAAACAGGGTTTTATTCCCTTATTGCTGTCTCCTTTGTTAGCAACCCAGACTGAGAGAAGGAGTGAGCTTCGGCTTGTACAGGACATGAATTCAGTGTATAACAAGAAAGGCAATTACAGTTGTGGATAAAATTATAAGGAATTTATGTTCCTGATTGAAAATGGGAAACTGTCTTTTGCTTATCAACCAGCTGGTGCTGCTCAGGACACAATTTATATGGCCCAAGCATAACCTCAATTGGGAAGGTTCTCATCATCTGCATGTTACCTGAGAGCTTTCCCTTGATGTAAATACATAAAGAATATATGTACATACACCCATGAGCAAGCCATGGCCACAGACATGAGTCTGATGTCAGAAATGGCTCTGTGACTATTAAATGTTTACAAGCATAGGCTGAATTTTACCTACGCTGAATAAAAGTAAAAGTGAAAAATATTCCAAAGTCAGTGCCAGGATGAGGGGTTAGTTTACTTAGCTTCAGTCTTCTCTCACTAGAGTCTAAACACTGACTGTTTTGAAAGCTTGGAGTTTGGTTTTCCTGTTTTCTTCAAGAGTCAGTTCTCCAAAAGAGAACTCTCTCTCTCTTCAGCATTCAACCACATCCACGGTGGGTGACCATTAATACCTTAACTCAACAGTGCCTTGAACAGGTCTTTTCTGAAGGAAAAAAAAAAATCCTAAAACACACACAACCACCCACAAATGCCCTTTTCATATTTTACTTAAGCACCTATTTACTTCCTGCACAGTACACTGCAATGTCTGTTTCTTCAACAAAACAAAACCACTTTCAAATGATGTATCAAAATGACATGCTCTGTTCCTGGGCAGAACATCAGGTTTCCAAGTGAAACTTCATTTTATGATGTCTCAATAAGAAGCAGCAGAATGCACCCATAAGCAAATCAAGAGGTAAAGCTTGAAGTATGCTAACATTTTAATTATCCTATAAAAATAAGGACTGATACTCCCATCAATGACTAAAGAAAAAAGCAGTTGCACACCTCTGGCAATAAACCTTAAACATTAATGCAATTTCTCCTACACTCTGTTACTAAAAGGAAACCTGCAACCATTTTCAGTAAAAAAATTATTAAGATAGAGCTTACCTCTCGGAGTGTAGGTTTGCCTTTGAAAAAATCTGTGTTTTTGCTACTTTTTGGTGGGTTAAATCTTAAATTTAGGAAAGCACATCCATTGGCAATAGCCTCCAAGGGAGCTGGCCCTTCATATGGAAATCCAAGACCAACAAACAGCTGAAAAACACAAAACAAGGAATATTTTCATTTTTGTTATTCACAAAAAAGCTAAGAGCTACCTTAAAAGAAACAAAAACCCATTCTAAATATACCAGCCTGAAGAAAATGCAATGCTAAGAAGAAAATAGGAGAAATTCAACAGCTCACCACCTCCCACCCAAGCAGTAATGGAATGTCCTGTAAAACACATTTGACAATCATCATCTGTAATGAGCTGAGGTGGTTTTTCATGGAGCTGAGGCAACAACAGAGCCTTTTAGGGCTTTTTTTGGGCGGGGGGGGGAAATTTCAGGTTTGATTGGTGTTGAAGTGGAGCTGCTGGCGCTCTCCTACAGGTACAGGTTCTAAAGCAGCAATCTCCAGGAACAGCTGCAGCAGTGTTTTCCCGACTCCCAGAGCAGCCAAGCCGCTGGCTGTGCCAGCAGGAACACGCTCCTGCTACACTAATTAAGCCTCCTAATTAAAACAGTAGGTGGCAGCAAACAGCAGCTCACGACAGCGGGCCGAGGCAGCGAGAGCCCCCAGGGGCTTCAAAGGGAAACCGGAGCAAAAATCCATCCCAAAGCTTTTCCTCCAGCAGCTGAGATTCCAGGTGGTCTAGAAAAGGCACTGCTCTGCTCCAGTGAAAACACATTAAATGTTTTTTTGGAGTTGTCTGAAAAAATCTTGACCTCTTTCCTGGCCAAACGTAATGAAACCCCCTGAATGAAATACAGGATTTTTCATCTTCATTTGAATGTTTGTGTATAATGGGAGAACTACAAGCTCTGAGTTGGAACAGCAATTTCTCAGTACTGCTGCATAACAAAGTGTATATATATATATATAGATATATATATATAGAGAGAGATATATATATATCTACTCCTTTTATCAGGGAAATAAAGCACAACCTTCATAACTATGAGAGTCATGAAATCAGGACACATATTCAAAGAGGTCAAGGTGTACTATTCTGCATCAAATCTTCTGCAACACAGAAATGAATCCCAGTAACAGAACATTCACAGCTGAAGGCTCTTCCTGGGAACTGATCCTAACATTGATGCATAAACTCTAGTCAGCCCTGTCATGCACAGGCATTGCAGCATCAATCCTCCCCAAGCCATGGCAACAAGAGTGTAAATTCAGAGTTGGCTCATTTTAGAAAAGCAAGTTAACACCTCTCAGCATAGCTGGGGACATACAATTTGCACTGCATGGAGCTGAATATTGTAATTTCAGTTCTCAATATTCAGGTTAAAGAAGCTGCCTACTTGCAAAAAGTTTCTCAACTCTCTCACAGATTTAAATCTTACAGAAACTCTCCAGTGGCTGATAATAAAAAGATCTGGAAGCTATTTCTACTAAAGACAAATTATGTAAATTCTAGTTTTATATGGCATAAAATAAACCACCTTTCAGTCAGAGAAATGTATACTACATACAAGCTCAAAAGAGGCTGAATTTACAAAAAGGTAATCTCTTGAAAACAACAAATTAAGGACAGTAAATCATTTCATGCAGTCTGCACATAAAATATTATTTATTTAAACTACTCCTTAGTTCAGGCAGAAAACCAGCTGAGAACCAGCAATTAAACCTATCTGAAGTATCAATTCTCCTATGATCCTGTATTTGTCTGTTATGTAGGGAATGCTGGGTTGTTTGCTTAGTTTTGCACTTTTCTAATAAACTGCTGCTGTGCACTGCTGAGTTCTGTGTCTGACTGGTCCATTTGTTTGGGAGGAAGCTCCATGGGAAAAGAAACATGGGTTTATGTTTTGACAGCACAGAGAGCAGTGCCATCACTTAATCTCTAATAAATAGCTTACCACCTGTTTCCCATCCATTTTCCAACCTCACCTCTAAGCAGCACTGTTCCTTTGAAGGAAGAAAGAAGGATGTGTCTGATCCCTAGAAAAGGATGTCTGTGTGTGTCTGTGTGCTGCCTGGTGGTCTGAGATTGCAGCCTGGCCTAGAGATGCCTGCAGCCCCTCAAATCCTTCTTTCAGCTCTCCTATCACCCTCCAGCACATTATCACCAAACCAGCTGAAATACCCAAACTCAATCCAGACCCTTCTCCAGAAAGTTGTCCCTTATGATGATGTGTCCTTGCCCATGGCAGGGGGTGGAACTAGATGATCCTTAAGGTCCCTTTCAGCCCAAACCATTCTGTGAGTCTCTCTGTAATTAATGTTCCTTGCTTAGGGAGTCAGTATTTTTGTCTGGTATAAAGAGCAAAACAGAAATATGTTACATGCCTCAAGAAAGTCACATTCATTCTGATTAAAAGAGCAAGTATTAGAGAACACAGGCCTTTTCTGTAACTCACAATGCTCTCATTTGCTAATCCTTTGAATTACATGCAGTTTGTTATTTCCAGAAAGGCTAAAACAATCTGTCAAGGTACTTCCTAAGAGTATGCAGCAAATATTGCAAAAACTGAAAAAGAACTGAAAAAAAGAAAAAAGTAGAAATAAAAGTCAACCATTTCCAGGTACCAGTGAAGCAAATATCCATTGTCCATACAGATAAGGCCGTGGAGAAGACAAGGCTCTGTCTCACAGAGTGAACATCTAGACCAGACTGTGCTTCCCCTAATTTGTGATGTAGCTGTACACTGCTGCTTCCAACCCTGAAGGTGCTGACTATGGCTCTTAGGGTGATTTCTCATCAGATGGAGGGCTGGTAACCCAGACCACCATGGAGAGGCTGAAGATCCATTCTGCAAAACTCCAAATGTGACTGTGTTGGTAACACCACAGTGGGTACACATGGCTGAAAACATCAGTCCTGATTTCACTCTGTTAGCTGCAGGAGAACTGCTATGCAGAGGAGAATTGCTTTATGCTTTACTGGTTGATTAGTGCTTGGAAAAAATTCATATTCTGTTTGTGAGCATTTTTCTCACCTTTCCAATGTTTCTGAAAGCAAAAGCCATTATTTTTCCTAGAGATCTTTAAGTGGGCACAGTGCACAGCTGGCTCTGCCCTGACACCCCACGGAATGTGGTGATTGCCAGAAGGAAGTTCCACTGTAAAAATCTATCTAAAAGAGATAACTGCCAACAAATACAGGAGTAGAATGATCATGGAAACAGCAGCGAGGGGCTGGGTTTTTTTAAACCATTCCTTTTTAGCAAGGCCTGCTGCCCCAGTGTGTCTGTGCCTGTAGGTCTGCATGGACCAGAGAAGGGGATTTGTGTTTGCAACATCACTGGCTCAACTTGAGTAAAGTTGAAACCCTTAATAGTTTGGTTTTCATGACAAAGGCTCCTCAGGAACCTTCTCCACCTTTGTAATGAACTGCACCTCTGGTTTGGAATGTCAGACTTTTGAGTTGGCCACCCAGCATCACACCAGCCAAGACACCACTCTTCTTGCTGTAATGTAAGCAGTCCTCTCACACTGCAGTAGTTAAGTGGAGACACTTCTGACACAAAAAGTGACTCACAAGCCTGCTAACGAAAAGCTTTTTTTTTTGTGGAGTTTACAGCACCATATCAGACTACTATTAATATAAATAAATAAACAGTCTTCCTAAATTATAGCTGAAAGTATAAAATAAGGTGTGAATGCTTTACTTCACTGACTGTAATTATGACTAGTTGAATAGTTAAGAAAAAATTTCATATTCCAGAGACTACATGCTGTAGTTCCATGCACAGGAGTGTTTATCTTCTCCTCTCCCCTTTCTAACATTACTGCACTTTATTCAATTTATTCTGTCAGGTTGGTAGGTTTATCACCACTATAATATGCCTCCTTACTCAACTTACATATTCTCTTCTAAACTCCAGAAAGAGGAGTATAGCAGAGGTTAACTATCTTGCTATGTTCTTCTCATCAATACAAAACACCTTCTGCAAAAGTCAATCCTTTTGTGATTCAAACAACTTGAGAATAGAATCACTCAGTAAATATCTTTTCATCTATTTTATGAAGTGTAAATATACATTCCTTCATAAAAGGCAATATGAAAACAAAGTTTGTTTGCCTGTGTCTGTGTAAGCAGGGTGTTGCTCCTACTTTTATTAATCCCCATACAGAAATCACAAAACCCACTTAGTAAAAGAATTTGAACTCTCTGAAAAATTCACAGTGACTTGAAAGAAAAAGTTGCATCTGAAACTTTCCCGGAAGGAGAAATACTTCTCAAGAATTCAACACTGGTTCCTCCAAGAGAGGCTGGTCCAACTCCTCCAGCTGCCCACTTGGCACAGAGCCCTGTGAGCTGGCAGCAAGGCTGCCAGCTCGCCTACCCCATTCTCCTCCGACGTGATGAATGGCTTTACATCTTCTCATTAGGAACTGGAGACATGGCTCGTTTTTGTCATGCTCTACGCAGCTGAACCAGCCATGATGAATCTCAAACAGCCCCTCCTGCCTGCAGAACTCCCTCCCTCCCTCCAAAATGTGCTGCTTTATAGCACACACAGAACGAAATGGCAGCTGCATGCTGCCTGGAATAACTGTGTCCTACCAGCTACTGCAGGGACCAAAGACATTTTGGGAATGCAAAGCTCTGATTAAGAATCACAGGACTGAGCCCATACCTATTGGTATTTTGCTGTCTAAGGACAAAGTGAAGCAGTGCAGCATAAGCTGACACTTCTGACTAAGCTGAACCATGTGATTTGTTAAATTATTATTTAGCTCTCCCTTTCTGAAAACCAGAACATTTGTCAGCTGACCTAACAAAAACCTGCTAACACAGTGCTGAAATCATAACCAATGACAGACAATTCTTGCCCATGGTCTCGATACATCTCGACATCTGAAGGTTTCTGGAACTTTAGGGACAAAGGTTGCTGTCTCCCCACGATGCTCCAGACATGCATTGTACCCACAGAGGCTCCCAGCCTGGAGTTATGGCCCTGATTATTCCCACACTTGCAGCACACTGACAGTCTGGTGACAAAACCCCATAACCAAATTCATTAGGGGCTCTGGCCATGCTGCCTAGTGAATAAAGTGATTTTGATTAAAAAGTGTCCTTGAACGTCACTGCATGCATGTGCACACACACGGGGCTCCTCTGGGCACAAAGCTCCTGTTCAAGTCAGCTTGATTTTTGTGAGAAACCTGCACTTATTTTAGCAATTCAATCCAAGACCCATCTGATATAAACACAATTGACCCACACAGGCAGCAGATGGCCACTGGTGACAGGTGAGCAGTGTTTTGTACTAAGCTGCGTTCAAGTATTGCCTCCTAAAGGGTATCAAAATCTGGAACTGTGAATATCCAGGCAGCAAGAAGACTTGGAGCAAGTGTGTCTGTTGATCAACACTGACAGGTAACCATATGCTGAGGCAGAACAGCCAGAGCACCTATGAGATACAAAGCATCAGCCAGCAAAAAAACCCCAAAAAACCCAGAAAAACCCACCCACCCAATCCCCCTCCAACTGAAACGTCCAAAAAATGAGATGGGAGATCTCAGTTTCCACTTTCAATCCCAGGATGCTGCTGTTTTACTTCTTCTGTTCAATTAGATATATTGAAACCATATTAGACAGGAATAATAAGCAAAATGCATGATGCAATAAGCCAAATTTAATTTAATTTTGTTGCACAATCAGAAATACATTGCACTCTCATTTCCCTGACAATACTTATGTATTAGGAGAAGCAGATGGACTATTAACAGCTTATCATCAGGGCAAAGTTTTGTTAGCCTGGCTGTATCCCAAATAAATAATTTCCTTAAAAGGAAAGCAGCTTTTATCATTTGCAAATCTGCTAACAAAAGTTCAGAAAAGCCATACAAAAATACTGTTTGCAGATGTAATTTTTAAAATCCTGAGTTCCTGCTACAGGAAATCGATGATTTTCTCCATGCCATCTACTAGAGAAACGCAGCAAATTCTGAAAATTATTTTCCCCAGTGTTATGAAGGAAAAAAACAACCATAACCAATGCACAACAACAGAATAAAAATCATTAAAATCTAAAATTCTCTAGGACTCTGACAACAGTAGAGCCACGCTTTTCACCAGACACTTTTTGTGAAAAATAAGCCATTTACTATCCCAGGAGCACTTCACAATCCCAACACAGTCTCTTCTATGTGACGATGCAATTACTGCTCAAAATCTGAGTGGAAGTGGTCTGCTACCTCCTGTGTCACAAAATCCATACAACTAAATTGTGTAACACGTAGGTATCAACTTGAATTTGTTCTAAATTGAATGCGTCTTTGCATTGCATCTTAGAGCACAGCAACTATAACCAATAACAACTAGATGAGACGTAGTTAATATTGAAAAGCAAGCTTTTTAATGTGACACAGGCAAGATGGCTGATTAAAAAAATAGAGAAAGGCTTAGTTAAACATAACTGTTTTTATGAACTGACACTTGTATAGGGACTTCAGTAATTCTACAGGAAGTCCATTTGCTTATTTTACTATTTCAGTGAATAGAACACGTGCTTCTTTAGGAGGTAGTCACTGTTCATGCCTGGGGTTATTACAAGGTCAATATTCTTCCCACATTATGATTAACACAGGGATTTCATACTCCACACAGGCAAAAGCTGTGTAATCTCAGATTATCTATGACGAAAGCAAATGTTGACTTTTTAATATGCAACATTTATCTGTATCTGCATGCATCAAGCCCACACACACAGTGGCTGCATTTAAAAACTCATAGTTTACCAACAGCTGTCACACAGAGATGTCAAATTACCATAATTTTCCCAAGTACTTCAGAAAGGAGATCTCTGCAGTTGTGTGGGAAGCCTAAGAGGTGCTTGCTTTTTTCTCTTTTTTTTTAAAGAGATTTTTGTGTCGAAGTGCACAGCAAGAAACTATCAACAGTGGTGCGCTTCCACAGATTTTGCTAATTTTAAACACAAAACCCCCTTCTTTCATCAACTTGAAGTTAAATATCCTATTTAAATGCAATCTACTGAAGTCTTTGCTGCAAAGTGCCACAAAGATTATGGGAAGGGCAGAGAATCCCGACAAAACTGCGGGGACAGAAGTTTATTTCAGTGTATATCCTGTCCCTTATCTTGAGTTTCCTTGACTCTGGAGGCACAGGCAAAGCACATCCCTCTCTTGTGATGTGCTCTTGTGCTCAGTCTCTGTGCACAGCTGAAGCAGAGGAAGGACATGAATGGCAAATGAAGTGCAGCTCTGCTTTTGTCCCTGGGAGAGCAGGGTTGCTCTGGGTTAAAGTCACTGGGAGGGCAGAGCAAGCATGTGCAGCTCTGGCTGTTACCTAACTTTGACCTCAGGGATGTACAACAGAGCACATTCTCAGCTGATAATCTCCTTGAGCTGAATATCACATTCAAGAAAATGAAAAATGCAGTTATCCCTGTTTCTCAAGCTGGTTGTTAAAAGGGACTGTAGGTTGTCATCCCAATTTTCTAATATGAGCTGTCAATCCACCAAACAGACATGATGAAAAATGTATTCTTGGCACACGGAACACAACTTAAGCTCCTTTACACATGATAATTTTTTCCCAGTGCTTTTAAATTAGGAGCTTATTCATAGGAGGTGAAAAGCATGCACTTCAGACACCCTCTATTTGGAGATATTTTTTGCCACCACTCCTGCTTGACAAACTTACTTTGGTTTCCCTCAGTAGAAACTGCAAATCCCGCCCGCTGAGTATTCCATGGTTCTTTACATAGCCAGGAATGTACATGGTGCTTGTCCCATGAACAGTTCCATGGACCTCCATATAGGTGTGGATGACATCCAGATAAGCCTTCTTATCCTGTAACGGCAAGGAAAAAATATTTTCAGTCTTTATGAATTTGAAGCAGCAATTATTTAATCAGAGCTGGTTTTTTATCTCCTGTACCACAAAAGCCAGGGAAAGAAGACTGATTCCTATTTGATTTCTATGATGTTTGATCTTTCATTACATTATTAGTTTGTTTTTCTACTGAACTGGAAGAAAACTGCAGCTTTTTCACACACAGTCGAGGTATAAAAAATCAATACCAAGGCCCTCTTAATTTCTAACTGGACAAAAACCAGGATGCCATCAGACAGCTGTAGTCTCAGCATGTTGAAACAATACCTGGCCTAAAAATACTAAAAACTCATTTTGAAATATCAAATTTTCACTGTTTTGGTTGAAGGTGCAAAGCAATTATCTTCTTTGTAAAGAAAAGGGTGAATGTCAGCTTAGTAAGATGCAGTCTTGCCATCTGAATAACTGAACACACCCCTTTATCTAAATACCCAGTGTCTGAGTTCCAGGAGAGACCCACAAATGTTCTGCCTACCTGAAATTTTAAAGGCATTTTGGAAAAGACCCAGAGAAGAGCAATGGCTTTAATGATGCATTTAAAAAGAATAAGAAAAAATAGCACACCATCCTAGTTTGCACACAAGAATTACTTTAATTTTCAGTGCCATATGTTTTTTTGAGTTTTGAAGACTACTAGCATTCCAAGGCAATTAGCTGAAAACTGTATTTATGTGCAGTCTGCAACACTGATCAGAAGACTTTCCCTCAATATTTGCACATAGTCTTAGTAATAGCTCTAAAATCAGGCAACAAGTTGCTGTACTTCTTGGCAGCAAGCAAGTTTTTACAAATTCTACTTTCACTCACTATTTTTGTCATGTAAATTCTGTGCACAGCTCCTCCACAGCCCTGTGTGAAAGCTGGCCAACAATTTTACTGAAGTTCATTCAAAGGACAAGTAGACTGGTGAAAATCCTGACTTTTCCAACCCTGGAGGAGCAGGTGTCACACCTAGGTGGATGAGTGCTACTTCTTATAGCTTCCTTGCTGAATTAATTGTTACAGAGGGTGTTTAATGTCCATTACAGTGGCTTCTCCCTCCAGCCTGCTCTGCTGGTGACCTGCTTGTGCTGGGGAGGATGGGCTGAGCCATCCCTGAATGCCCTTCTGGCAGCTCTGCCAAGGCTGCACCAGCCACTGTCCTGGGCTAAGGATTACATAAACCAGCCAACAGATAAAGACAAAGATGCTTTCTTGTTCAGTATGGCTGCTTTTGGTACTAATTAACACAAATTATTTAAAAAACAAAAAGCTTGTTCCATTTTTTACTTCAAATTTGAATTACTTTGTAAGAGATGTTCCTCACGTAATTGCTAAAATACCGTAATTAGAAATTGTGAGAAACTCACACACTCTGTCAAGAGAAAATCCATTTAGAACTTTTTCTTTGGAAATGAGCAGGAGAAATATAAAAGGAATGGCCTGGTCTTGTTTCCAGAGGACTCCTTAATCCTGCCTGCCTGGATTTTAATACATCCAGAACTTTGGAGTGAATATTCAGGGTTCTGAAAGGAAGAGAAGGCAAGGAAGCAGCAGGCGCTACTGACATGATCCACCTGTAGCAACAACACCAAGGCACTTGCCTCAGATTTTACTGGCTCATGACACAAACCCTGGTGACACAAACGCACTCTAACTCAAGAAAAATCTGAGCAACAAGCAGCTAGAAAGAACAAAACCAAAATTACCTAAAACTGCACTTCTTTTCAAGATTGCAACGATAATTTTACAAACCTTTTACAGAATACTCAGCTATCGTAAAATGACATTAACCATGCACAGCCTCAACTGGGAATAGTATTTAAGCATATAACTGACTTCTTTCCCAATTCAGAGTCTAAAACCACAGATAAAACATTTATTTTCGAAATAAATGGATAAATTATCCAACCAAAATCTCACTCCTTTATTTCCTTACTTGCTTTGAGTCAAAAACAACTGCTTTCATAATCATCTATAAAGTACCCTAGAAGTACTATTAGCACCTTATACTTTACCTAAAGCTCACTAAAATTTGTCTCCTTTTGCAATTAAGTAGTCCTGAATTTCCACATTCCTTATATACAAGTGTTATTTTGGATCATAAAAGTATATATTCTAGGAAGCCTCCTCAGAAAAATAATCAGGACACATAATCAAATTCTAGACATTAAAAAGAGTGAATTAGAAAATGAGAGAGTGCAAAAATGGCATTTATAAATAGAAAGGCTACATGGAAATAAAGCAAGAAATGAGACTTGCAAACAAAATACTAATATTCCTTCAACTATTTACTTGCTTCCTGAGTTGCTCCCTTAGGAGCAGATACAATTATTCTTTTATCTTAAACTGCTTGAACTTTACTTTCTCCAAGATGGATTCAAAGAGCCAAGATAATGAGCTGCTGGGGACTAATGCAAACCTGACATTCTCTGCAGTTTGTGTCAGACTGCACTGTTCACCCTGCTGTCCATGCTGCATACCTAGACTTAGAGGATGGAAGACAATCACATTTAAAAAAAGGCAAATTATTTCTCCTCAGAATCAAAATGGAAATGTAACAGTGAGTAACAGCTACACAAACCTTTTCTGAAACTATTTTTCAGCAGCTAAAATAAACATGCCATTCAGAAAAGTACTTTTTGTTGATCACTGACTGCAGAACTGCTATTACTGTTCATCAATCATTTCCACCTACTTTTAAAAGCATCATGGTAATGCCTTTCTCATCAAAGAAATCAAGTGACAACTGTTTGATAAGTCTTTCCCTAGGACAATGTTGACAAGAAGACACAGTATGAAGAGGTGAAATTTTAAGTTTGGTGGGTGAAAAATTTAAATATAAAAGCTACAAAAATGTGGTGGAAACACAGTTCATCAAGAACTGAACTCTGCTTTCATATTTCTCAGTGCAGTAGCTGGTGGTAATTAACAACTCTGCTTTACCAACAATTTGCCAGTCCAAGGCAATGACATTATTTTTCAATTCTGGACCATTCGGGTGCCCTCACCAAACATTCAGCACTGAATGAAATTAAGCATCACTAGAGGCCAACTGCTTTACAGAAAAGCTTGATTCAGAGTCCTCAACTGCTTTATGGATTGAAAGTTCAGACTGCAAAACATATGTAAAACAGCCCATGTACCCAGCCTCGCTTTCTTGCATTGAAAAATTCAGAAGGCCATGGTTTCATAAAGCCTGACAAATGTAAGTCAGAAAAGCAAGTACTGGAATACACCTTTGTGTATATCCTAAATGCATACTGTAAAGCAGAGAAGTCCCATCATCTGAGTGCTTATCTGCAGAAGTGTCAAGTCAAATGTAAGCCAAAATGCAGGGTACATGCAATGTATGACAATCGAGATTGTGACACAAACATAATCTCTGCTCGAGAACTGTCACCCTCTCAAAGGCTTCTCAAGACATGCCTGAATAATGAAAATCCAGTCTACCAGGGAGCTAAAAGAGTGCACAAAGGCTGGGGAATATTAAGAGAGTCAAATACATACAGTGTTTTACAGGGGTAAATCACAAAAAGTAGATTAAGTCTCCTTGGAGTCAAATATGAAACTTTCAAACTGCCCTGAATTTACAAATGGATGTGGAAAAGATTCAGTGATTCATGACTAGTAAGTATGAATTCTACACTGAACAAGTAATCTGAAATTTAAATAAAGAGTTAACTATGTAACCACATAAACCCATCAAAATGACAATGACAATTCTTCCTGTCCAAGGAAATCTTCTCTCACCAAACTGGTTGTGTTTTCTAAAGAAGCCAGTCAGCTTGTAGGAATTCTTTAAAGTTCTTAAAGGAATTAAATCTCTTGGGGAGAAATTGGGAATCACTCTTGTGAATGAACAGTCATCATGTGAAAGAGAACAGAGAAGTGACAAAAGTATGCTGTCATTATTCACAGCAACAAAACTCTAACTTCAAAATGTTGGATAAAAACATCCTAATATTGAATGCTTGGGGTTTTAAAGCTTTTGAAAAAGCCCCCTCAGTAATCCAAGGGACAGAGAGACTAGAAAAGAGACCATCTGATAAATTCAACTGTAACCAAAACCCAGGAAATAAACTCTCCAACCAATCAGTCAGGTTAGAAAGCTGGTATTTCTTTATTAGCAGCACTGGATGCATGGGGAATTCTCCCAAAGCATGCATGCTCAGTAACTTAAGAGACCAGGTTATATTCCTGAAATTAATACATATTCATCATGTTTTCTGAATACATGCACACGTGCTAATTATTGCCACGGACTTGCCTGAATATGGTTCTGCCTCTTTTGATGAATTTTTTCTCCTTGAGAGTATCTCAAACATGTCAAGTCATAATGTACTTCTCTTATCCTTCTTTTCTCAAACACACAATCCTTGTTCTCAAAACTAAGATATCAGCCAGTACCTATTAATCACTAATACAAATAAACAAGGAGGCATTAGCTGACACATGACTTATTAGTCTCAGACACAGGGAGTTAACACAGGGCCACATTAATCTCTGACATTTGTACTAAGCACTCTATGGTACAAAACTAAGCATTAACCATGAATATGGGGATCATACACCATGTGCTAAAGCTGAAAGTATTTTCCAACAACTTCCCCCACTGCTGCATAGACTCCTCACAGAAAAAAAGCATGTTTGGTAACTCAACTAAAGTGGCAGAAATGTTGACAACCAGTCCTCACTTGAAGTGTGGAAAGAAACCCCTGAGCTAACCAGTGTCACTCAAGAAGGAAGACTTTGCATTTTAACAACACATGATTATGGCTCACGAAAAACATCAGTCCATTGTTCAGTGGCAGTCAGTCCACTCACCAACCAAGTAAATTATAGGAATTTTTTGAAAGAAATTCAGAAATAAAAGAATATTATTGAATTATTCTGTAAAAACCATTCTCTCCCTCTTCACACACCACTGCACATTTTCTCAAGAGGCTGAAAACATTGGACAGTGTTCTGAGAGGGGTAAGAAGGATCCAAGATACAGAACAGTTTCCAGTGTTACACACAGAAATCAGAGAGAAATTCTTTAACAATTCTTCTGTTTGGAAAAGACAACTTGTCAGAATATGAGGGAGGTTTACAAACCCAAAGTTGGCATAAAGAATGTGGATAGAAACCGACTATTCCAAATGTCCTATACAAAGAAATCCAAACAAAGCTCACAAGGGACAGCTTTAGAAAAATGCCCAAGCTGACAATTTCTCCTGCAACAGGTCATAGATTTGAGGGACTCTGTGACAGAGAAAGCTGCAGAGGCAAAAACAAGTTTGCATAGGCTCCTGATCAAACAAACACTTTGAAATCACCTTTTACTGAGATCTCAAAAATGTGTGAACAGACAGTTTATCAACAGAGAAACAGATTCAGGAAATACACCAAATTAGAAAAGCTGGAAAGAGAGAGAATTTGCAAGGGAAGTATTATATAACTTTGCCATGCTCTTGCTCTCTCTGAATGTCCATTTATGGCTTCTTTTTTAGGCACCATGTATCTCTGAATAAAACACACATTGGCACATACATACATTTTGCACAAAAAATGAATAAAAAATCTCAGTGAAGGTTCAGGATTTCTGGCAGAGCTTGAAGAACTTTACCCACTTCCCCATCCTCATCTTTTTCATCCATGAAGGTTTGGGGTTTTTTAAACACTGAGGTTTTCCCAAGATTTGACAATTTCATTGTCATGCAATGCACACCAATACCTAAGCAGCAATTTCCTGTCCTCTGAAATTTCCAGAAACCAACAGACATCCTTGTTCACTGTAAGTGCTGAAGGAGAAAAGTGAAGGGGTATAGATGAAAATAGGAAGCGGGACCACAGGAAGAAAAGGTTGTGCTGGTTTTGTGCTAACCAAGTAATAATAGGTGATTGTGTTAATCAGTACTGCAAGACCTCAGTAATTCATTTTGCAGCTGAAGAGTTCTGCAAAGTGAGAAGCTGATCACTGGACTGATAGGTAAATATCCACAAAAAATATAGTTTTCTTTCTTTCTTCACAATAAATTAAATTCTAATTTTCATAATATATGTTAAAGAATAAACCTTTAAAGGTGTATGCTTATTTACTGCACTCATTTGTTTTGATTTACTTGTTTCTGATCCACACTGCTTTCAGAAAGAAACAGTGAATTTCAGAAATGTTGCTGACCTAAAGTTCCAATTTGTTATATTTGTGGCATTAGGCAGGACAGTGTGCCTGTGCCAGGCTCTAGGATAAGTTTTGATCAATTGGGAGGCCCCCAGTGCTGCTGCACATTCAGAGGAACACAAAATAGAATGACCACAAGACAAGTTTGTGAGGGCACTGACCACATGGGAGAAAAGGTGAGATGGAAATTCTGTCCCTTTACTTATTTTTCTTTTAGTTTAAAAGGTGAAATGAAATATTCATTCAAAGTACAAGCTAAACATGAAGTACCAAAAACCAACCAGAAGGAAGGGATTTTCCTCCCACTTCCTGCGAGAGGGCATGTGATGGGGAAACTACATTTCACCCCACGTTCCCTGGAGCTATGAAAGGAGGACAATAGTGTGAACAGCCTCAGTAATGTGCTTCCCCATTGAGAACAAGCTAAAGGTAACCATTTCCAATGCAGCTCTTCAAAACTTGCTATGCAGGCAGTATATATTTAAGGAGAATGCCTAGGTTTTCAAGTGGCATTAGGAAGAAATTCACACGTTATTTTGCTTCTAAATATATAAATATTTTCAAGACAACTCCAATAGACTATAATAAAATACCAAAGCAGTCATCATATACTTATGTTATGCACTGATGCCTATTTTCTGATACAAGCAACCTTCTGAATACTCTCAAAGCAACCCACAAAAAGAAAAAAGAAATATCAGGTACTGCAAAAAGAATCTTGACTCTTTCTTTCTTCTAGGATTAAGGGTCAAATTAGTGGAAGAGTATAACAGTAAGTTGCAGGAAGAAGAACAAAGACTTAGGAAGAGGAGCTAAGGCAACATGAAAGGCTTCACATATTCTCTTTTAATTGAAACGATCTGTAATTAAAGCAAATTTTGATAATGGAGAGCACTATGGGTTTCACACACATTTTATTAATTCCTTTTACCACCCCCCTCGCCCACTCCCCCCCCCCCCCCCCCCCCCCCCCCCATTTTGGCATAAGACTGATAAGACTCCTTTACTTTACTTTTGATAAGACTCTCTTTACTCCTTAGTAAGGCCAAAATTCCCAGACAAAACCCCAAACCTTTAATCCCAGCAAACACTTTCCCAAAACTTGACAAATGTTGCCCTTCATAGCTTGCCTCTAAAGACAACCTTTAGAAATGTGGCAAAATTCTTTAGAGCCTCCTATTTTTAATCTTCAACCCACCTAGGACTGTTTTAGTAATTAGAGGGAAATAAAGCAGATCAGTCTTACCCTCTCTGCACCACACACCCTTCCTGAGCTCAAGAGGTGTTCCCAGACTTGGCCACTGTGATATGGCATGGATGTCACTGGGCTCAGGCACAGAAAAGAACCCATATCTAAGGCTATGTAAAGCCATGGTGGGTTATACAGCCCTAGGGAGAAGGTCCTGTGCACACTTCAGTCCCACTTCAGCCTGCTTGGTTTAAAATTAAACAATTGGTTTGCCACTGCTATTCCCCAAAAGCACCAAAGTCTGGGGACAGGAACACTCTTCCCTCCCCACTGTGCTCCTTTAATGACTGATCACCCCCAGCAGTGACACATGTACTCTGTGCAGATTACACTTCTCATTAATTGGCCATGTTCAGTAGAAAGAACAGGAGCAGCATAAATAGATTAATCTGCTTCCATACAAGCCTTGGTGGCAGATGAAAAGAGCACTGAACAAGGAAAATGAAAGAAACGTGAAATAAGCAAATTACACAGACACAAGATTAGTTCAGGCCTTCTCTTGATCACAAGAATTGGATTTTATCACTCCAGATAAGAAATCCCACACTGTAACTGATTCAAAATCTATCTGCAGTGATTTTCACTTTATATATGAGTGCATATGGGCATGACTGCAGTTACAATCTCCAAGTTACAGTTTTAATCTGCTCAATGCTACCAGCACACAGTACACATTTTAATATGGCCAGATACCAAATCAAACATCTTGGAAAAAACAAGACAGGCAATGCTGATAAAATACAACAGTGACTTGAAAAGCAGCACTTTTAAAACATGATACAAAGGTCTTGGCTGAGAGTTCTTAATGGTGGAAAGGGGACCTGTCTAAAAATGAGACAGTATTTCCTTTTGGATTTCATGCTGGTATGGCCCACATGCCCTTTGTAAACTTTCATATTTCAAGAGGAACGTGAATAATCTTGAGAAAGTTCAGAGAAAACAGACGTGAAAACTCTTCAGGATTAAAAAGCCCAAAGCTCTCAGGGGTTCAGCATATACAGGCTTTTCAGGAGATACTATGGGTTGCTTTGACCTTAACCTATATATTCCTATAGGGCAACAGAACAGAAACACCATCAGTCCAGCTGAGAACGTTTATAGCTGCTACTAAGACTAGAAACAACCATATGGAAATCTGTACCAGAAATAATACAAAGCCTTAAGGGAGAAGGCAATTATTGAAGGACTTTGCCAGAGGAAACAGTGGGCTTTCCATTGTGTGCTATTTAAAAATCAAGACTGAGTGTTTTTTCCCAAAAAGACACATTTTTGTCTTAATCAGTCCATGAATATCCTGTGTGTCATACAGAATCTGAGACTAATCACAAATTTCCCTTCTGGGCACATAAACCATTCATACACATTTCTGAATCCATACAGACTGAACAAACCAAGAAAGAAATGTCAGTGAAAAACACCCTGGTGACTAAGGAGCTGTCTTGTTCCTTCAATCCAACTAGTATTCAATAGGTCCTTCAGCTGATGTGCACTGCAAATCAGGTCAGGCAATCTAGATGATTATTGCATGCTGCTGCTCCAGAGAGACTGATAGTGAGATCAGTCACTAGTAAAAGTACAAGTCACATGTAAAAGTACAAGAGCCTAAGCTTGAAAAGACTTGAAGAAAGGATTCCAGCTTTGCTCCAGCACTCTGAAGACAGGAGAGACTGCACACAGGGTCACACTAAGTCCTTCAACACCATGAGCCTAACAGAATAAATAAATACTTTCATGTACTTACTACATATTTTCTCAGCACAGTAGCCAAGAAGCATCCAGCTCTACCTGTTCTGCTACCACTGCAAACATTCTACTGCTTCTATCAAGTTTTAGTTTTGTGTTGTCTCACAGATGGACCATTTCCTTGTAGCTATCATCTTTAGAGAATTTATTCTGTATAATCTCAGTATCAGAATGAATGTTGCTTCCGTGGTTTGAAAAACCGTACAAGCCCAATATTCTCGTGCCAAGAAAGAGAAAAGGAATGACAATGTGAGACCCAGTTGGTTACATTGTTTGGCCCTATGTATGGAACTGTTAAGTTCCTTTTTCAGTTGACAAGAAGCTTAAAAATAAGTTCTTTTAAGGCAGGAGGGAAGGCACACAGAGGATATGGGCATGCAGAGTATTTGGGCACACAGAGCTGGAGGTAACTTGGAAAAAATCCAGTTACTAGTAAGTAATGTCTTTGAAAACTGCATGAGACACATTCCCAGGTGTGGCAGCCTGGAGCAAGGAGCCACAGAGAAGGACAATGGGTGAAAAAAAGAGAGATCACTATGACCTAAAACCACAATATACTTTAATTTAGTGAAAACATCACCAAACTTTGGTGTTATTCTGCTGCTCTCATCTGCAGATGAGAGAAAATACAATAATGGCAATATTAAAGAAACCAAACTCTGATATTATTACAGGGAGACAAAATGAAACTGCATACTTTTAGAGCCTTTTATGAAACAGAATTTCCATCTCAAAATGCAGCACATTTTTTGTTGTAGATATAAGAACAGAAGTAATTGAATGACAGGTTTGCTTATGATTAATGAAAGTTCACACCTTAAATTTTCTATTATGTTTACCAGCCTTCTGCATTTTCTAAAATTATTGTGACATTAAGACTATATTTTTTATTCTATCAGAAAGGTGTATAGACATAACAAAGGATCCACATCAATCTAGACAGAAGTTTCTCTAACAAAGACTGTGAAATGTTCAATTTAATTATTCAAATGCTTTTGTTTCCAGAAAAAGAACTTAATGGGTTTAGACAGATGGGACACTTTCAAATTTCAAATTATGCTTTATTATATCGATCAACATAAATTTACTCAAGCATATGAGTATAAAAAACTCACCTTCCAGAAATTATCTACTTTGCCATAAACGAGAGATTGATTCTGCCTTTTGATGTCATTAATGTGTTTAATGTCACTGGAATTCAGATGCTGCTCTACCACAAATCCAAGGAAGCTGTTATCTGGAGTGTGAGCTGTAAGAAACAGAGCAGATTCAGCACCTTTGAAAATACTGGTTAATGTTACATTAAAATGAATGTTTTCAGAAAAGAAGCTATAAGGAACATATTATGCAACTGATCACCTACATCTTACTAGTACTGGAAGACATATTTGCTTGTTTTATTATCCAAAATTGCTTTTATTAATTTTAAGTCCTGCTCCAAATGCCTACTGGAGTAAGCAGCTATTTTGTGTCTTGTTTCTGATAATAAAAACTCTGCAGCTGGACTGAATCCAATAGTAATGATCTTTTTTTGTCTGTGTGCTAAGCTTTATTTTATTATTAGAGATAAAAGTAACAGAAGAAATCCAGCTTGACAAAGCTCAGATGCAATACCAACGGTTTGAAAACCCCCTGGATTTATGCTTGTTAGCAAAGATGCCAGCAAAGATGGATGTTGCTCAATGGCATAAATAAATTTTAGCAAATTTCTTGGGTTCACCTCCAATACTGGAATTACCAACTCCAAGCACCCAACTCACTGTGCATTACATACCCAGGCTAATTACTGGCCTACCAAGTCACACTATGCAAATCAGAATACAATTTGCATTGCCTAATTCACCCAGACACAGTGAGCATAAAATATTTAAAGATGGCAAGTGAAGTCAGCAAAACTGTTTTCAATCCAATCCAGGAAAAAAAACTGTGTGTAAAGGATATGCAATTTACTCATAGCTTTTGATACTATTTTTAGCCCTTGTTGGTCTTTTTTTCCAGCAGTGACATCCAGCAGTGCTGGTCACTGTTTCCCCCCCTACACAGACACAGATATTTAGGCTCATTAAAAGTCAGGGGGTTTGTTGTTTGGGATTTTTTTGTTTGTTTGTTTTCTTGGGTTTTTGAAATTTTTTTGTTTTGTTTTGTTGTTGGTTTTTTTTCTTTTGGGTTTTTTTTTTTTTTTTGGTAGACTGGGTGTTTAATTCCAGTGATGGACTCCGACACTCAATGCTTCAGGTAAAAATCCATCCTTACTGTATAAAAACTATTCCAACGCATGGGGGTTTTTGCCTCTAAAAAGTGCCATAGCCTCACAAGTGCACAGAGAAAAAGGCTGCAATAAACAGCAGGATCTCCTCTCTAGGCCTCCTGTTAAATTCTGGCACACAAGCTGACAATTAATCACATTTTGAAAAGCTTAAGAACCCAAAACAAAACAAAAAGCCCCTAAATCCAAAGACAACGCCCCAGGCATTTTTGATACTTGCAATGCTAAACCTCTAGTAGTTATTAAAAAAAAAATTCTATTGCAATTATGAGGTTTTGGATTTTTCTTCCTGAAAATCAGCCAAGTGGATAATGCAGGAGAACAGGGAAACCATACACAGTGTACACGTTCCTCTGCCATTACATTTAGCCTTTCAAATGACAATTACTCTTTTTCACAAAAAATGCCTCAGCAACAGCCAGGCACCCACTTAGACCCAAGGACTTTTCAGTATTTTACACAGCAAACAGCACATTTCAAATATGTCTGAAAAGGGGCATTTTTCCATCCTTTCATATTTTTGGATGAGAGACTGCATTCAAAGGAGAGGAAAGGCAGTACACACTCAAAAGAAAAATAAACCTTTGTTAAAGTTAGCACTTAGAACTGGAATTCAGTGCCTCAACCATCAGAGGCAGGAAGCAGCACTCAGATGGATTTTTAAGCAAGATCACACACTTTTAGAAGTACCAAGGCTGTTATTTTGTATGAAGGTATTTGAATTAAAAACATGGAAAACGTAAAAAGGGGAAAAACTCTCATGCTTCTGGAAAATTCAGAGAACAGTCAAGCACTTGGTAATATGCCACAGGTTTGAATATGACTTGCTTGTTGCTCAGGATAATTTTCTGCCCTTATAATCAGAGTTATCAAAACATAATAGAGTCTGGGGATCTTGGGAAGCTGTCCAGGGTTCCAATCTGCCATAAAATCTTTACTGGTGCATAATATGCACTTTTAATCACAACCCCATAAAGATGGTGCTATCTCTGCAGCAGAGAAGAAAACAACAAATATAAACTTTAAATATCACAAAACACGTTGACTTTTCTGCACCTAATAAAAAAAAAAAAAAAAAATCCTTGAATAATCCACAGCACTGGAATCACTCATGCTTCAGAATTAGTTTGCCTGTAATCTATTTACCACTTTTCCTGCACAGGAAAACCCACAGCCATTTCCAGCAGTAAAAATTGGAAATGGTTATTTATTAAAATTCCAATACAGTCATACTCTTTGGAAAATTCATTGTGAAGCAATTTTCTCTGCACAAGAGAGTGTACCAGTGGCAGTCTGCACTGCCACAACAGAGATCTCTAGAGAGAAAATTTACTTTCTTCTGCATTTCATGGAGTGGGACTGAGCAGTGCACACACAGCACACAGCACTGAGTGCATCATCCCCCTTGGTACTATCTTGAACAGGACCTCATATCTGAATTTCCCAACAGCTGGACAACTTAAAGCTAAATTGAGTCCCTTTTCCTATTAGGACACAAACCAATAAATATTAGCAAATGTGGATACAAAAAGCTGTGCTTACTAATATCCAGACACAAACTCTGCAGCCACTTTCAAGTCACATTTCACCACCACATGTTTTGTTACTTGCTTCCCAACAACTGTGAATGCAGCCTTTTATCTCTTGAACAACCTTCACTTCTATTTTTCTGGAAAAACTTGCACAGCAAATGTCGACAGACAAAATGTGCCTCTCTCAAGAATTTACAGGGCAACTGAAATCAAAAGCATGTCAACCTGGCAGCAGCATGTATAATTCTGCTGGGAAAAGCAGGAAAGTTTGAAAGATTGATGATGGAAGCTGATGAGAGAGAACAGAGCCCTGGTCTTAATGCCAGACAGGGACCAGCGTCGAGCTCTGGAGGTGGGCTGGTCACCATGAAATGTTTCCTTACAGATCTGGGCTGAGCAGCCTCTGCACACAGCAGCAGGTACTGCCCTGAGCCCCCCTTGCCCTGCAGCAGTGAGCCTGCACCCTGCACAGGTAACACACCTGAGTTACTGCTACAACAGGCAAGAGACAGATCCCTTGACCCTGGAACCTACTGCCATAAAGTTAAAGACTAGGTGCAGACCAGGTCACACTAATCATTTAATCTGACCCTATTTATAGAGAATTTGTACCTTTTTTGTGTCTGTTTTGTTTCTTTTTTAGGTGTGGCTGGGGTCACTTCAAAAGATATTTATTGTTGCTTGAAAGATCTACAGCAGTGCTGAAATCTACTATTTATTTTACAATAGCTTTGTACACTGCTGGCAAATAAATGTTAGTCATCTTACCTGAGGATAAATACTCATAATACGAAAACAAGCTGGTAAAATTTTTTACAAAGTAATAAAAAAAAGTAGAGACAAAAATTTTTTGCTGAGTGGTCTTTTTTTAATTCTGAACACAAAGAAACAGTGAAGGGATGGCGCTGCTGAGTTGTTGAGGAACTAAAGAGAAATACAGCACTATACCTAACATAGTTTCAAACTTCACTTTAACACCATGAAATGCAGGAGTGCAATTTATAAAAATGTAACCTAGCAAGTTCCTCAAAGATCTATTGCTTCACAGTAATATTAGAGAAAGCAAAAGTAACAAAAACAAACTCCCTGATACTTGATGGAAAGGCCAAGCACCACTTTCCACAGGTACCCAGGACGTAAAACTCCCTACCACTATTTATATTAGCTCAATAATTTTATTTTCTCATTGCTGGGTGGAAGCACAACAGAGTTTTTGCACAGTCTACAGGCGCTGACACAATTCTTCCCATTAAGCAGTTGCATTTTTTTAAACTGTGAACTTGTCTTTCATAATGAAAAAAATCTTCTCAATGACAGCATTCCTTTTTAAAGCTCTAAATTATTTATAAGCACAGAGGTACTTACGGAACATTGTGTAAAACTGCTGTGGATTGAGGTTCCACTTTCCCCATGGTGTCTTGTGGCCTTTAGACTGGGCATAATGGGCATGGTTAAACTCTGGCTCAGTCCCAAAGGAATCCAGAACTCTTAGCATACACCTAAAAAAGGAAAACAAATTTACTGTAGGTACACCTACATATGTATATATAAGAATGTGCATATATACACATAGTTATGGTAATTAAAATGTGTTTTGTCTTTGTTTGCAGCTGTGGAGAACATATAAACTGAAGGTACATTTTAATTTCAAACATTTCTGTTCATATTACATTCACAAAGATGTTATGAACAGCAAATTCAAGGATCTATCAGATATTCAAATAACAACCCTGGAGCTTATTTTGTCCTTACAGAATGAAGCTATGCTTTAAAATCCAAGTAGAGCTCATGGGAATGCCACAGTGGCCACCTGCATTTCCTAGGGCTCTGGAGTAGAATTTAGGCAGAAGAAGAGAGGATTTTCCATGTGTTTTCTAAAGTTCTCAACCATTACCACAAGCCAAATGCAGCAACCAGGGGCCACGTGCCAAGAAGATCAGAGCAGAAGAGGACATTGTCTTTAGACAATTGTATTTAGTCTCCAGATTCTGACTTTTAGACCTACTGGAAAAGCACTGAAGATGGTTTAATATGCTGAGTTCTTGCAGTCAGCTCATTTATTTGCTTATGAAACATTCTGTCACAGACTTTTGAAGAAACAATACAAAAGTCAATTACCTGCATCAACCAGCACACAACAGAGAGAAATCCTGGCACGGGATTACAAAGGGCCTGGGATGAGAGAATCACCCTCACCCTTAATCTAAAATCCTATTAACTTATTGAAAAAGAAAGAGCCCATGGTGCATGACAGGCAGAAAAAGTGTCAGCATGAAGAAGCCAGTACAAGTTATAGGATAGTCTAGAAGTTATGTTTCCAAAATGCAGCCAGCCAAATCTTTGCTGTGACTTGCACATGCTGACCACTGCCACTGAAGTGCACTAGAGAGCTCCAGAGCTGCTGACTCTTACCAGCTTCAGCCCTCTACCAACAAAATTGCAGGAAAGACTTCTGCAGGAATTAAACATCACGTGCAATTGTGTTACAAACACAAACTCTATCACTGCACATTGTATCACTGGGCTTTTATGTGCTAAGGAAGGGACAGATCCTCATGGGTGGCAAAGAAGGGAGGTAGCGGCAAAAATTACTATTAAAAATGGCTATTTTTCACAGTTTTCAACATTTCCCATGCTCCAAGCCCATATGTACATTCTGTTCAGTAAAACACCTGATTTTGGCTTTTAAATGCGAAAGAATTTAGCCCTCAAAAGGTGAAAGAACTTACCTCCAACCATTTGTCAGCTTTAAAAATAAAATACTGTAGTACCCAAAATAAATTTACATGTTACTTATATGTTGCTCCTTTCTCTAAAGTATTCAATCATTTGGGAAGTAGAAAAAAACCCAGCAACTTTTAAACTCTTCTTCGAAATGCTACCTTTGTATTTCAAAATACAAAATGATGTGGCTTTTTAAACCTTCACAGAGATATTTCAAACAAAAGGAAAGTCAAAATATACAACATATTATGATTCACCAAACAACAAAGCTGACAGATCAGTTTCTGTGCAGTGTTTTCTGTCAACTGTTCTCAATGAAAATATTTTACAACAGTGGCAATTATCTCTGCATCACACAAAATACTCCAGCAGGACCAAAACAAGTTCTGCACTGATGAATCATTCAGTAATAAAAGCCCTCTTATTTCTTGGCAAACAAAATTCCTCTCAAACACACAGCTTTTGGCCAGGTACTTGAGTACAGGAGAACGAAAAGTGAAAAAATGAAAGCTACTGAAAAACTGCAACATCACTGGAATTTGTCAGGAGATGTACGTAAGGAGCAGCACACTGCTGTGTTGCCTCTCTTTTTCCTGTACTCAGATGTAAGATAAGCAGCACTAATGGCTCACAGGGATATGAGGAACCATGTCTAGTACACACAGGGTCTCTGAATTAAGACAGGCAAGGTGATGCAACAGAAATCTATACCAGAAAGCAGGAACACAAAAAAATGTTTATATGATTTGATATAAACTAAGTCAGAAAAAAGATGACAGAAAAAAAGTACAAGTCTGTGCAGGAATGGTATGAGAGATCAAAGATTGAAGTGGTGAAATTAATCCCTGAAATGCAGCAGTAAAGAGCTGGTAAAGATTAAAAATTTAGAAATGAATGTAATTAATACCAGTTATGCTGAACTGATATTTTAATATATGTAGGAATGCCTTGATTGTCTACCCTACTACCATATTCTCCATTTGTTTCACCTAATAATTTAGATGCCTTTCATTTTTTTATTATTTTTGCATACAATGCATTAGCATGTCTAAAGTGAAATAATTAATTTTGAAAATGACAAAACAGTATTTTTTTTTTTATAACTCAGGGATATATTTTAAATTGGAATGCTAATTTGGTATACCTTTAATTCCAGTTTTCCCACTCTTCCTTCCTGAAATGTCACCTAGCTTTAGGAATGAAGCTGCAGAGAATTGCAGTGTGCCCTGAAATTGGTGGCAGAATAAGTCTATTCTCTGCCTAATTAAAAAGAGGACTGGTAGGTAGTAAATTGCTTTAGAAACATTCATATTAGTCTTTTTTGTCTAGCACATTAGAAGTGACAATTTTAGGGCTTAAAAAAAAAAATCAGACAAAAGTAACCCAGGATTATTTAAAGGGAGTTTTTTTCCCCTAGAGTATTGGGCAGAAGCACAATCTTCACAGAGCTGACCTAGTGGAAGTATTTATACACATTTTTTGTATCCTTCTCCCACTTCATCAGGCCACTCAGTATTTGCATTTAAAATCTTAGGACAGAAAATAACCCTCCTAAAAAAGATGTGTTCCAGAGAACACATACAAAGCAGGAATGTTGCTCATTTCTCAGGATAGCTGTCACGTTAATTTATTTCAAGAAAAAAAGCCAGTTGGATTGTTGGCATATGGGAATGAGTCATTGCTAGAGAGACTGTGGGAAAATGAAAAAACACATGATTTTTATGAGCTACATGGAGGATGAGGGTGCTAAGAAAGACTGCACTTCTCAAACCATATTAATTTGTATGTTGATTCGTTGCACACAAACTGCATGCAAACATCCACACCTCAGAACCGAAAAATCCAGCACGTCCAGGCATCGTTCTGCTTGGAAATGAGGTGCACTCCAAAATGAGATGTGTTCTGCTGTGTTCCTGCTATTTGCAGCACCAATTATCCCACAGATGAAGCACACACTACCAAAAGTCACTGATGCTCTCAGCTGTGCAGAAGTCTTTCAGAAATACTCACTCCCAAAGCAGCAGGGTCATTCTTTCGAGCTTGCAGTTCCAGAAACCTGATTTGCAACTACCAAAAATTTCCTCAGGGCTCAAGTTCACCCAGAAAGATTATATAAAGCACTCTAACAAAGCGAGTGTTCTGAAGGGAGAGGCTTATTCTGTCACTCTATCCTGATCTGAAGTGAATAAAAACATTTTAATCCATTTTTATCTGAGTCTGGTCTGAATAAACCAGACTAAGCTGACCTGCACACATCTACTGAAAAACACTTTCTTTTGAAATAAACATTATTCCTACTGACATGAAATACAACTGAGAAAAAAAGCCAAGTTTGTAAAGAACAAGGGCTAAAAAGCAGCTTCATTTGTGATAATATTTATTTTGTTGGAATTAAACGGATGTCTATGCTGTCATAATGCACTTAGTGGTTTAGTTTCAAAACATTTTAATGACAAAATTTATAAGGTAACTCATGATGCTGGGAGAAAAAACAATTACTGGAAGAGGATCCTGAAATAGGAGACAGTATGCATGAAGCTACAAATTAATTGTCCTGCTTTAATCAATTCTGTAGTCTCTGATAGACTCTGGATCCTCTTTTGTACACTGAACTTGAGAAAAAGCCTCACATAATTAGAGAGATTCACAATAAATGCAACAAGTTCCATGAAAGGTATACAAAAGATGAATTGCAAGTAATGACTTAAACCCCTAAATGTATGTATTTTAAAAAAGCAAACTGAAGGAAAATCAGTATAGAAGACATCCTGTGGGCTAGAAGAGAAGAAAAAGAAGTAATTTATTCTCCAGAACCTTATTAGAATAACCAGTAATGGGCAGTTAGCAAGAAACCGAGCCAAGAAAAACATTTTAAAGAAAAGCTTAATTATATAAAGCAACATGTTGGGGCATCTTTTTCAGTCTTCAGTAAAAGATGAGGCAAAGATCTCTCACGAAGGACAAATGTGTCCTTATCTATTTTTCAGTCAGGCTATGGACTGGATGAGACTCTTTCCCAGTGCAAGAAATGCAGTGTTGTAGAAGACAGGAATTATGATATCTGTTTCTCCCCCAAAAGCCTCAAAAAACTCTACAGTACCTAAGGTACTTGGAGTTAAATGTAATTCTGCTCTCCTAAACAAGAAAACACCAGCCATTACCACAAAATAGTAATCAATGAAAAACAGATTGATAATTCAAGATGTAATGATTCTAATGAAGAAAGAAAAATTGAATAGCTAATCTAATCAATATATATTTCCATAGCTTTGTTACAGGACATACCAGACAGGTAACTGCAAGCAGACAGGAAGAAACGTTTAAAATTTATAATGCTTTCATATCCTGACCACAGTGCTGCATGTGATCTCCTAGTGACAATTACATCTGGCAGACAGACAAGCAACTGTTGCTCGGCGGAAAATGGGATTATCTTTATTAGCAGGCTCCTAAAAACTAGAATATCCGTTTACTCCCCTGTTTCAAAAAAGAGATTAAGAGTAATCTAATCTGCAATGTTGATCACAGCACTCTCATTTAAAATTACACTGTAAAGATACAATGCTCTAGAAAATCCTGAGGGTGAAAGAAAACAGTTTTTCTGCCATGAACACCTTCCAACACCTTCCATCAAGTAGGATTTACTGGACTTTGTGGATCATGAAACACAGCTAGTTTGAGCAGGTACAGAAAATTCAACATCAGTAATTTGGGTTTGGGTTTCTTTCATGTTGATGTGTATTTGTACAACGCATGGGAGGCTTAATGATTTAAAGCTATTGACAAAAAGAAAAAAGGTTCTAAAACTGCAGATGTGAAGAAAGGTGCACAAAGTCATTTCTTGTGACCCTCATCTTCCATTTCTAATGGAAAGATGTTTATAGATTACAAAAGCAACAATAACTGCAGTTTGCTCTTCAGATCTGCCCCTGAACTCTCTGCCCAGTATCTTAAGGCATGGAACAGAAAATTGCACTGCAATTGTTGGGCAATACAATTAGAATAGATAAATCTCCACAATCATTGATCCAGTGTGGTTACAAACACCAACAAGCAAAACATGCCTCTGGTATTCCAAGTAAACAACAAAATGCAGTAATCTCTCCGCTCACCTACTAATTTACAGAAAAAATGGGGAAGTACAAGTAAAGAAGAGAGGGAAAGAGGGGCTGAGATGATGATTTATCAACAGGATAATTAAGATTTTTAAGATTAAAAATACTTGAATCCACAAATCTCAAGCTTGCTGGGGGGAATAATGATGGCATGCAAAGAACAAGGAATAGCCCCTGTAATCCTAAGAGCTAAAGACAACAGAAAAGTGCATTTTCACTTTTAAATAAATTCACGTGAATGGACTTATTTCAGTATTTTAATGTGTGTTATTCAACAAAAGCTCCTTAACAAAGCAGTTTAGAGGGCAAGGGAGTGGTATACTTACTGGTAATGAACCCACGATGGACCAAGGGTTTTCTTAAACTGAGTCAGTCCCACAATATCAATGTAAATGAGTTCTACAATTTTATCCCCCTGGGTCGGGCAGCCAGATCTGTTACCTACAACCTTCTTCATAATCCTAAACAAAAAAAACAGCAATATGAAAAAGCATTACTTTCCAAAAACCTTGAATTGATGCTGTAGTACTATTTATTCCAATAATTCCAGTTTCCAAAAAAGTTTTACTCTTTTACTGTTTTGAAATCATGAACCATGTAAGAACACTGAAATGCTAGAGATGCTCCACATTTATTAAATGTAAAGCACTAATTTTCACTAAAAGTCTCATCTAGTTTAAGCAAAAGAATATATAATTGAAATGCTTAAAAATAGCGTGATTTGAAATTATTCAAAATAATCTCTGCCTTCTATTGACAGCTTTATAGTATAAGAGCTCTCTATAAAACAATACTGTCATGTAATTTAAAAAAAAAAGCTGCAGAAAACGTACATGTGCTCAAGCTGCAAACAGATGTTTTATGTCTGGTGCTGAACTAGTTGGCAAAGCAGGACAAGGAAGAGTAAGGAACAATTTGACCTAGCACAAGCAATTGGCTATATCAAAAGTAAAATGTTTAAAGAACTTAAACCTTTATCTTAAAATAAGATACTGAGTGAAGAACAGCAGAAACTGAAGCAGAGGACACAATTAGGTTAGTCTGTAACATTTCCCATTGCAGCTGGTTAAAGCACCTGGAATGTTAAAGACTAAGCTGCTTAGTTGGAATTTTACAACATTCATTTATGAAGTCCCAGGAGCCTAAAGCTACAGTGAAAACACATTATCCTTTCCATGGCACATATACTTAGCTCATGAAAATAGTCTTATCATCTGTTTAGTGAATTATCACTTTCATTTTATGCTTCAAGAAATTATATACTGTTAATAGGAGCTTCAAGAGTTTACAATTCTTTTCCTCTAATTCTAGTTTCAAAAGCGAAAGTAATCTCCTTACTCCTTGAGCTCTGCCAGTGAAGCTGAAATCCTGATGTCATGGCCCAGTAAGTAGAGAGATGTAATTAAATCACTCCACTGGACTAATTCACCAAGTGGGCCACCGCTAAACGCATTTTCTGCAATCTTGAATCCAGATTCTTTTGTCAAAAGCCCCAAATGAACAAGGATCTGGAAAGGAAAGTCATATGTTTGAGTTATCGACATCAAACACACAACTGTTACACATTACAGCAGTTTTTCTTTCTATTAAATTCCAACTATGGCCATAAAAAAAAACAAAACAAAAGAACAGACAAGCCAATACTTCCACCCCAATAAGTTAATTTTGTAATGAATGCAACGACTGAGAATCTCCAGCAAGGAGCTGAGCCAGCCAGGCTTAGGAGAAGGTAGAAATACATGAGGCTGCTACCACTCAGGACTGGCTCCAGGAACAACAAGGCAAGAAAATAAACCTGTTGTTGTGTTTGCAACTTTTGGCTTTATCTTAACTACTTGAGGTAATTAAAAAAAAATAAAATCAAACGACACCTTTTCACTTCAAGTATCTATTGACTTTAAATTGAACTCATTAGACCTCCTGGTCTAAACCAACCCTATCCAAAGTTTTGGTCAACTTTAAGTCTACTTAAATTCAAACCGAAGATACGCAATTTAGAGTCTCAATTTTGGACAACAAAGATGTAGAGCTGTTGTTTCCCATGACTACATAAAGCACTCCTGTGTCATCAGCTTGCAGTAAATTCACAGTTTCTCCCTTTAGAACACAGTCTCTATTTAGTCTACATAGTCTCTATTTTATCCAGAGGTCAGAAAACTTACTCCAAGATAGTTTTAAGTGTTTTGCATGAGTCAATCTGTAAAGCAAACACCCACTGCAACAGAATTTCAAACAGCAAAATCCTTCTTGAAAAGAGTATAAATATGAGCGTTTTATATTTTCTATTTCCACTCTGAAGCTACACCTGGAACAAGAAGCTTGAAAGATCCCATAAAACAACAAGTGACAGGAATAAAAGTGTTCTCATTTACCTTTTTTCGTTTTCTTTTCTCCAAATTTTGTTTTTCTGCAAGTGATTTAATTGCTTCAATCCAGGTATCAGCCATTCGTCTGATGCGCAACATCATCCACCTGAATTCCTCATGCCTCGACATCATTTTATAGAGATTATTAAAGTTGATTCGAATTTCAGCCTTCAAGCAAAGCATTAAGAAACACCACAAACATTAGTTATTCTTCAGCATACTTTCCAGAAGTTAAAAAATTCCTCAAATGTGAGCTCTGTGCTTTATATTCCTCTTTTTTAAAAAAACAGAGAAAAAGATACGCTCCTAGCACGTTAAGATTTTAGTTCAAATATTAAATATATACTTAGACATGTCTAAGCTGCATAAATTACTGTTATTTTTATTAGTAGTACTTGGTAGCCCAGAATACGTTTGCAATGTTTCACAATGCATTTATTTCTGCAATATAAGATCTGCTATTGTTCAAGTGCTTCAAAATGAGGTACAGATGTATCTAAATCATAATACAGAATAGTAGGCTCAAGATTTATGTATATCATGAATCTTCCAAACACAAGGAAGTCTCCAATTATACCACAAAGGAAGAAACATTACTAGGGTATAAATTTTAAAGGAAATACTCATTTTAAAGCTAGATTGTTCTAAGATAAATTGGTTTTACAAAATGAGACAGGCTATATCTATATTATGTTAGAAGTGTTCATATGCAGACCAGCAATTATCTTAAAATAACTAATTGCTACATAATTAGGCTGTAATGATTTAGAAACAACTTCATGTGCTGTATAGTATTTAATGGGGAAAAACTGGGAGTAATCAAAATGTTACTATAAACCTGAAATGGATATAAGCCTCTTCCATTAAGGCAGTTTTGTAAAAAAGATTTTTGGGACAATAAAAATTGACATTTTCACATATACTTAACATTGGTGAGCAGTCTGTGGATTTGTAATTTTTCTCAGCATCTGTGTACAGTATTTCATACATTTAAACACAAAAATGCTTTTAATGAAAATCTACCAGTAAGAGCACAATACAGGGACTGCATACATAAGCTACACAAGTCAAGGAGGACTCCTTTCAGCTTTGAAGAATTGAGGAGTAAAAATTGTAAATTCTAATATTTTTAGCATTTACATGGCAGGACTCCAGGATATTTTGCATGAATCACAATTACTGAATAATTGCTCATGTTTGTCCTTATTAAGGACACGGTTGTTCTTACCACTGTTTTTTGATCAGTTTCTTCATTAGGATTTTTTGCTCTCCAAGGTAAACGAGGACACCAATTTTCAACCTGCAAAACAATCACATCAAAATAATGTTACTTTATTTTCAGCTGCTTGACCAAAGCCTCCACTCACTGCCTTTATATTACACCTTTATGTTAACCTGATGGCTTAAGGCATCATAATAAGGTGATCATTTCAAGACAAAAATGTTTTTTTTCCAGAAAAAGCTCAAGATTGCCTTTCACAATTCAATGCTCTTTTACTCCAGCAAATTTGCAACCAAAAGTCACACTTAGGTATTCATTCAAGATAATGAAAATAGAAGATCAAGGCAGAGGTCAGCTGTTAAATGCTCAAAATATAATTTCCCTGAGCACTTCTAAAATGTTTTCAAGAAGTTTTTTATGCCTCCACACCTTACAAAAATATGCATTTTGGAACATTTCCATCTCCCTAGAATAGCTTTATAAAAAAAACAAAGTCTGCTAAATCAAAGGATCAAAGTTCTACCTTGTAGCAATGCAGACCAAAAAAGTAAGAATCATTATAGAATCAAAGCCACCATGTTTGAAGGCTATAAACAAGGTAATTATAACATAAGTAACAATATTCACAAGCATCAACAGCTGTGATTCTTAGAGAAACATGATCAATGCAAATGCAATACATCTATTGTCCACTAGAAAATAAAAATGTACAACAGGGAGTAGTCAGTTAAGAAATAGTAAATGGATGCCAAGTCACTGAGAGCTCCTGAGCTGTTCCCAGGGATCTTACCTGTTGTGTAGAATCCTTATTATTTATGTACCTTAAGAAATTAGACCACTTGCTCTGAGGAAGGAGGAATCTCAGTGTTGGAGGCAAACCCATGAAAGCTGAAACATGACTGTACTAGGAAAATGGGGAAATGCAAAAATTTATCAGCTGGCTTAGACACTCCATCACCACTGGTTAAGTCCGCAACTCTCAGAAAACTGAAAGTCAGAGTTGCTTCTTTGGTTCCTCCAATCACAGACATGTCAAAACACAATTTTAGCTTAATCATGCTGCAGAAGCCTGGAGCATTACAGATTAAAGGCTTAAGATCACACCATATGATTGCCTGGAAGGCCAATCACATGAAAATAAATGAATAGCCATCCTAACCTCATTAAAGAGAAGAAATGTATCAACCTTGGGTTCCTCAGACAAATGAAAAAAAAGCATTTTGAATGCTATGACTTAACCTATGTGTTAGTCAATTATCAATGTGTTTAATACAACATTTGAAAGCAGTGACTTATCAACCTCCTTTGAAAACATCTGATTCTTCAGTGGTCTTCAACTCTGGAACCACATCAGAAATTGTAGCAATTATTAATCCTAACTTCTACAACTATAAAGTTGTGGCAGAAAAGAGTAGCAAGCTCCACATTATAAATCATGCACAGTCACAAACTCTCTATTTTTTTTTGTTTTAATAGTAAAAATTTTGCATTATTCCTAGCATTAGAACTGATCTAAATTAAGATATGACATTTCAAGGACTACTGTACATGTCCCTTTTCTGACTTTATGTATTTCACATTGCACCACAAGGCATCCTAAAGGAATTGCAGATTTTTCAGGGCTGCCAAGGACAGTTCACTGTATGCCTCACTGACTGAAAAACAAATACAGTTCTTTTGTGTTTTTAGAAATACTCCCTCTAGTCTAAAAATAAATTATAATAATTCTCATCACAAATAAACACTTAAGGAATAGATTCAAAGTAATATCAGTGTCTGCAGTCGGTGTGACTCTCATTTTTCCTTTAGCAACGAGGGCAGAAAGGATTATGGTATCACTAAAGTGGGTCTAGATGAAAACTCCATCAGAAATAAACTTCAGCTTTGCAGTCGTTCAAGTACAGAAGCTCTACCTACAACAAGCCCTAATTTTGAACAAGGTGAAGGAAGGCAGTACTGTTCATTTGGATCCTACTCTTTCACTCATTCATTTGATCATTTAAGACCAAACACTAAAGCTGTCTCTGAAGAAGGAACCAGGACTTCTCTTCCAGCACTGCCTTCCTCCCACTGAGTTCTTTCTCCAGCTGATTCTCTCCATAGCAACCTACTGCTGTCCTGTCATGTAGATAATTTAAAAGGAAGGATGTGATACCAGACAGATTAGCAGTTAAAGACGACTGTTGGGAAGCAGCATCTGCAGATTTGAAGACAGACCATTTTTTGGATGAATGATATACATGCTAAGCTATTATTCAGAACACACTATATTTATCTTTGTACTGTCATATTTTTGAATAAGACCAGCTGTGCCTCCTGTTCCTGGTACTGAATTCAATGCAAATCAAGGGTATTAGATAGTCTTTGATCTTGCTCAGGAAACCACCTGAGAATGGTTCCCTACTTGGTTTGGAATCACATTAGTCACAGCACTGCCTGGAGTATAAGTAGCCAGCTCCTTAAGTTAAAGTTGCTCAGCAGTTTAAAAGTTCAAAATTTAAGTGCTACATGATTCCAGATACTAGAGAAGAGCTGGTGTTCTAAACTGCTCTGAGGTGTAAATGGCTAGGTTTAAGTTGAAAAAAAAAAACCAAACAAACAAACCTAATAAATTTGAAGAGTACTTGCTTTATAGAAGCTTTGCAGGTATCTGTTCCAGTGACTCTTCTCAGGACACACACTGAAACTGAATGCAAGGCAAGATTGCAGCACTCGACTCTGTTACAGAGCAAGAACTTCAAGCAGAGTTTCAAGAACCTGACAAACATCTGTAGCACTGGAGTAGTCTGAGCATCTTCCAAATTGAATCCAAGTACACTCTGCCAGCAGCTCTTCACATCCAAAATTTCAGAAAGACCTTTATGCTTTCAAAGAGTCACAGTGGGAGTTGAATAAAGCCAGAGCTGAAGGGTATGCTCTGAGCACTTGGAATAATCCTCATTTTGGACTCTGCCAAAGGGCAGGTGCAGCCCATCCACAGGGAAGCTAAAACAGCTTTCTTTGCACACCAGGTGAACAGTGTACTTCTACCCATGGTACAGTGCCGCTCTTAGGTGTCTTGAGTCAGTCCAAGAGAGAAGAATCTACAAACCAAAAAATCCAGTGCAATGCATGGTGAAAGAAAGTGCATCTTTAAATTTATTAGGCAGTATGAAGGCAGGCAGCGAACTTGTAATGCCACAAATCCCTTTGAGAATTTGATGTGAAAGAACAGCTCCAATTGAGAAGGTGACTTGATCAACTCCTCTTTTTTGCTTAGTATTTCCTCAGTGACAGAATGCCTTTCAAGGGGTTGGAGAATGTGATGTGCAAGATGAGTGCCTGTCTGGTCAGTGAAATGGAATGGGATACAGGTAGCTTTGGATGTGGCCGTTTCCAAAGGCAGTGAGAAATGCTGGCTGTTAGGTACCCACAGCCCAGTGACATTGCAACACAACATTTCACACATCAGTCCACAAACAGCCTCTTGTCTGCCTTCAGCAATGGGCTGTATTGATTCCTCTCATACACTGGCATTTATGTCTCTTGCATCAAGTCATTAAAAGACTAATCCCAGTTTAAGGTGACAGAAGAAGAAGAAATAACTGAGCCCAATTCACCCAAAATCAGGCCAATCCACCAACAGATAATTCAGGGACAAAGTGCTGACTATCATTAGCATTTCAGTTTCTCAGGGACATATGTAAGATGACTAAATAAGTCTGAACTTCTGGTGATTTACATTTCAGACAACAATGCTGGTTTTGTGAAATTCCTGAGTATTTGCATAGAATTGAAAGAAGCTGGTTTGATGTTACATCACACTGAAGAAATGCAAATCATTAACTCCATGTCCAGGATTAGCAGCAGAAGTTGTGCAAAGGGGACTTCCCCATGGATGTGAGCAAACTTCAATAAGCTAGAAAAACCACAAGGATTTAAGGAAACTCTGTAATTATGATACAATTTAGTGAAAATTCCTGGGTTTCTCAGACTACAGCTTGCACCCTGGAAACAAATTCATGTTCAGAATTACCTTTGGTTTGTGTTTTGCTGCTTTAGCCCTGAAAACAGAAATAAGAGTATGAAGAAAAACACTCCCACTATCAAACTATGCCTTGTGTTTCCATCAAGTCTGAAGGACCAAAACCAAGAATTTCTCCCCAGCCGTGTATTAGCACACATACAAAAGCTACAGGAGTCCCACAGACTAATTCCAACCAGTTTTAAATCTTTGAAGTGTTGGATTCCAAGGTGGGTACCAAAAATTACATGTGCACCTGAAAGGTGAGCTGGAGATCCAAAGCCTGGGATTTTAGAGAGACCTGCCCAGCTCCAGCAGCTAAGCACCAGTGTCATGGGAGGGGGTAAAAAAAAATCTGTAAGCCCCCTCTACTTTCTCCACTTTTTTTTTTCTTTTAAAGCTTGGAAGTAGTGTGAAAAACTCATTTTCTAGAAGATATTTTTAAAAGCTTCATTCTTCAGCTGCAAACTGACATTTTGGAGTGAAATATATTTTTGTACTGCCTAGAAATTAATTTTTTCTCATTTCTTCCCAGAGGCAATGCCATCCCTGAAAATGATAACTGTGCCAATGCCACTACAGTGTTAAACAACTGCCTTTTTCATAACTAAATGCTAAGTTTAAAAGTAAGTAACTCTTCTCTATGGGCATCACAGTTAAAAGGAAGCAAGTTTAACTTGCTTTTTGATGTTCGCTATTTCTAATCCCTGTCTGGCTCTGTATTCAAGAGGATCTAAGTCTGGTTTTGCCATTCAGGCCATTTGTATCTCATGCACCCTTCAAAGACTCCAGCACAATTTGCATTCTGAGGACCAGAGGGTGGCGAGGCCCCGGCACAGAGTGCCCAGAGAAGCTGTGGCTGCTCTGGATCCCTGAAGTGTCCCAGGCCAAGTTGGACAGGGCTTGGAGCAATGTGGGACAGTGGAAGGTGTCCTTGCCTGGGACAGGGGTTTGAACAGCATGAGCTTTAAAGTCCCTTCCAACCCAAGCCATTCCATGAGTCTACGACCACACAGTTGCATATCACATCCCAGGAAAGATCCAGCACCTGAGGCAAAACAGTGAGAAAGAAGTGCAAAAATTCCCTCAGTTTATTTACAAGTTTGCACAGGGGACAGCTTTAAATAAAAGGCAGAAGCCTGGACATGCTGGGCTGCTTCTTGCTTTCCTTGGGCCGCCTCCCATTCTGCTCAAGCAGCCAAGACACAGAGCAGCCCAGAAGAGCTGTTCCCGAGTTCCTGCAGGAGTGCCACCAGAGCAAGGCAGAACTGCTGGGACCTGTCCTTGAGCAGGCTCTTCAGGAGAGAAGACCTGGGCCAGCCTGGGTTTTGTCAGCATTATTGCTGTTTTGCAGACACTCATGGGGAAAACACGTGGCTGATACCCAAAGGCTGGGGTTTATGCCAACCTTTTGTTTCCAAACCTCTACATAAACTGTGGACAAATTACTTTGTGTCTCTGTGGTTCTGACCCATATTGCACACTAAAATGAAACATTTTGGGCTCCTTTGTTTACAAGTTTAAAATTACATTACAAAGAGTACTGGATGAGCAGAATGTAACACCCTAACTGAACTACTTCAGAAAAAAAAAAGTAGATCCCAGAAGAGTATGAAAGAGCACAGACACTTGTCACACTAGATTGTAGAGGTGATTTTAAGAGTAAAAGTAGATATATGCATAATTTCATGCACATTGTCTTTCCAAACTGAGGTTGCACATAATTTGATGCATATATTGCCTTTTGAAACACGCACGTACACAGCCATCTCACTCCAACAGTCTAACCTTGAAGTAAAAAAGAAAAATCTTAACAGTAATATTCTTTCCATTACCCTAATGCATTTTAATATTTTAAATCAGCAGTTCTGACTTGAGAGCTCTGTGGACACATTTATCATTCAGCTGTGCAACCATGCTATAAACTGTCAACTCTTCATCACTGTCCACTTTGACAAATTACTCTTGCAACAGCATTTCCAAGTTATCCCTAGCAGCCAACACACGCCATAAATCCACATCATTGTAGTGTTATTAGAATTTCATTTCATGCTTGCATTCGCAAACATTTAGGCTTTCAACCTCTGCTGCTGGACATTAATCATGAAATTAATCATAGGATTAAGAATGCCAAATTTAAACTCAAGGTTAATAACACACTCACCCAATATTAGTTTTACATTCTGTCATAAGAAAACACTCTAAAAGAAAAAAAATGACAACACCTTTTTCTGAAGTTACCAAATATTCATACAGGCTAATTGCACTTTTATTCCTTCATGAAACGAAAAGTTGACCAAATTAAATATTGCTGCTTAAAGAAAAATTTCAAACCCCAAGACCCTTGAAAAAACGACTATTCGGCCTCTGAAAGTCTGCTCACATTTGGCCAGGAAAGATCAATTATGAAAGAGGTAACAGCATCAACTGACTTTTCAAGACTGATGATAAGGGAAGTTTGTCATGTAAAAAATTGGGATTTTACAGAAATGCAAAATAATAAATGTCATTGAAGAATATTTGAGTCTTGCATTCAGTTGAGTTACATCATCATTTTTAAGATATATCTGCATTAAAACCATGAAGCACCTGCTGGTTGACAGAATACTAATGACCAAACACAGCTCTGCTGATGCTAAAACAAAGCCTTCTAGTAGAAACCTTAGATCAACAGCAGATGATTACGAAACCATATCTCTAGCCTCTATGATAAATAACAAGATAAATAATACAGTCATCCTGTATCTTTTCCTTCCACAGCTTCACAGCCCATAAATAAATCAACACTCGGTGCTAGAAATGGAATGAGTCAAAACTGTGATTCAACCCAGCCTTTGTTATGCCTTCAGATAAATGTTTTGGATATGCACTTAACTACTGCTGCTTCAAGCAACACCCCCAGAAGTTCAATGACAGTCAACAGAGTAAATCAACAGAAACTGCTTTGATTACAACCAAGTTATTTATTATAATAGACTTACTGTTTTAATCTCAGTTATATAATCTAAAACCCCAGCCCAACCCTCTCAATCCTACAGAAGCTACAAAATTATTATTAGTTGCAATCCTGCAGCCACACTGGCTCTTTCAGTTCTTTGCAAGCAGTGAGCCATTGGATACCAATACAACTCCTAAGATCAGTCGCCATAAGTTATCAAAATTTCACTTATAAGAAAGAAGAGGCTGAGGGATCAAAAAGACCTGACTATTTCTGGTGCATGCACTTCAAGCCAGTAACAGAGCTCATGATAATTAATTGACAAAATTAATTCTTGGGAAAGAAGTGTTACCCAGGAAATAGGAAAAAAACCTCATCAGGACAGGGACCCTACTCAGCTGAGTACAAAACACCTTCGGCTGTGACAGGTACAAAGGCTTTAGCCAATATAGCTGCAACTTCACGCAAAAACGTGACATTCAGGTTCTTTTTTTTGTTTCTGCTAACAGATTCCACAATTCACAAACAGTCTCCAAGAAGTAAGTGGCCATGCTGCTTAGGACAATGGACCATCTAGCACCACTTTCTAAATTTTCCATTCCAAATGCCTCCTTATTAGTACCTCAGCAGCTGCATTAAAAGCAATAGAAAAAGTGTTTAAAGGCAAAGATCTCTGACTGAGCTTCACAGGCAGGTTTAACAGGATACCCAATGTGGCCTCCCTGGAGAGCTGCTACTTACATCACTGCACTTACAAACATTAGAATTCTTCAGGCTGGAAACCCCTGCAGAGTTTATGAATTATAGCAAAATACTTAATAATTCAGTTTTAATAACTTTTTCCTTTTTACCCAATTATTCTGAAAAAAATGATGATTTCTTTTCAGAAAAGGGCAGTTACCAAAGCTAAGAAGGCAATATGATGTTCCCCTTCTGCAGATTAGAAGATTACTGACCTCACTGAGGTAAATAAAAAAGGAGCATGTGGACCCATCTACACCATAGCTCGCATAACAGGGATCCGATCGCCACATATCTTTCATCCACTGGAACAGAACAAAAGACACAAAAGTTTATTAGGTTAAAGTACAACAAAATAGCTCTGCTTCACACCCAAGAGTAATGGAGGAAGTAGCAAAGTGACTATAAATATCACAAATAACAAACCAGGGATTTTATTAACGATTAGCAGCACTGCATCTCTGCATTCAGTAGTGCTGGGGGAGAACAGCACAGCAGATGTGAGCACAGCTTATACAAACTGGCAGCAGGCAGGCAGAGACAAATATCAAAAGGAGATAAAATTAGGATCCAGACATTTGGCTTTGGCTGGCGTTGAATGCATTGTGTGTTCCCCACTATGATATGCTCCCTCTAGAATTTCACATATCATTTCAGTTACCAAGACTGAAATCTGCCATTTCTGCAGGTGCAAATAATTAATTTCAGTTCATATTTCAATATTCAAATAATTTAGTACATAGTTACTATGCAACCTGTTTCCCAAAACAGATCAAAACATAGACCAGAGATTCAAAATGGAGAGACTTTTAATTTCACAAATACTTGGGTATTTAAGCAAGCAGAAATTTTACTATTGTCCACCACTAATCACAGAATGGCTTGTGTTGGAAGGGAGCTTAAAGATCATCTCAAACCACCACACCTGCCATGGGCAGGGACAGCTTCAATTAGACCAGGTTGCTCTAGCCCCTTTCAATCTGGCCATGAACTTCTAGGGATGGGGCATTCAGAGTAATAAATCAGTATCCCTCACATTTGAAATATATCTTGGGGAAAAAAAAACCACCTTTAAAAACCTCCATCTCTGCAAGTTTGTTGGAGTTTGTTTCTTTGTTTTTGTTGTCTTTTTCTTTTTTCCTTTCCAACTAAAGTCTGATGGGTTGTATATTTAGCCTTTCCAACTGCATTATTAGTAAAATACAGGAGTTATGTAGAATTCATTGTGAATTCCAGAATTCTGGTTGCACACTTAGGCACTGCCTACTGGTGAGCAGAGGAGGCAGAATGTTTTCAAGAGAAAAGTGGAACAGAGGAACCACACAGATCTGTGGGCAAAGAGATGAAAGAAGTACAAAGAAATATCATGCTGAAAAAGGGCCTAGAGTGAGGTACCCACAGAATCACAGTCCTGGGGCAGGGGAACACCAAATTACTCATCATGGGGAAGAAAACAGGGCTTTTCCAAAAGGAGAAGTCTCTGAATAACAAGATAGCATTCAAACAATTAGGTTTTTCAGTAAATAGTATAGCCTTTTAATATGGCAATTTTTTCCTGTCTTAAGAGGATGCCACTTTTTTTCTCTGCAGCAGTAGTATTAAAGGCTTGAGGCGAGCAATGCTGCAGTGACACACAATCCTAAATATCCTATTTTTTGACTCAGTTGTTCTTGTTTTACACCGCTGAGTAGTGACCTCTTGCAACATATGTTCCATTTTTAACAGAATGCACATAAGATTAAAACCAGTTCACTTACCTTTATTTTCCCTTCACAGTGAGGAAAACCATCCATAGGAGGCAATTCACACTGTTCCTGGGCTCCATTTATGAGATCTAAAGAGAAACACAGACCATAACTGAGCTTCATTTCACAGTTCTGACAGACAGCCTCATGAATCCTGCCTTTTATTTTCATGAATCCACAGTCCAGACTGACTGAAGGGTCCTACTGGCTAATATTTGTCATAACATTAAAACTCAGTGTGCTCCTTTTCCACCACATGAGAAAATGGTTGCATGAATTTCAACTCTGACTTGAAGTGAAAGTGCTGAATTAAGAGAATCGATCAATGGAGACTCAAAAATTAAGTTAATCCATACTGAAAATAACAAGAAGAAAATAATTTCCTAATCAAAGTGTGCTTGAAACTACTAAATTGCAACAATTTGTTTTCATTTGTCAAACATTTATAGGATGTATATGGCTCTTAAACATAAAACTAGTTTTTCAAGCTCTGCTATCACTTTATCAAATACCCATGATCCAAAATCTGGCACCAGATATATGACCCAATTAATAAATGTTGCAGTATGATCTAATTTAACAACTGAGTAGCACTACATCATATCTCACAAGAAATATTTCCTATGGTCTCTCAAGATATTTTTTCTTCTTTTTTACCCATTTTAATATTTTTTCATTCTTGATTATTTCAGTGCATTAAAGACTGTAATATAGAGCAAGATTTCTAGCCCATGAGCCGAGGAAAAAGCAGAAGTTTTAAAGGACATTGCCCCTTCAGCTCCAAGGGACTTTCTTCTTAGAAGAACCCTCTAATGCAGGCCTTTAAGGCAAGAAAAATTATTACCACGGTGGAGAGATTCTTGCCAAAGGCAGTGGAGGAGGTTTTCAATTTAGGTAGTTCATCCCACAGTTATCTAAATTATACCTGCATCATTTCTGGCTTTTCCTACAGGCAAGAATCAAGATCATTAAAGTCAGCCAGCCATCAACCTGGGAACACTTTATACTGTGGCAGTAACTGTGCACAATTTCATCCAGAATATGTTAATTAGAGGGCCCAGAAGAAAATACAAAAAAAATGTTCCAGTATTAGACTAGAACAGCGACAAAAATCTGTGGATAAAAGTTAAAATTTTGCATTATATTATTATATGCAAAACCCACGACCTAATCTATCTATTTTCCAATTTTTTGCAAATAGCTTCTTTTAAAGACAAAACTCGAAATGTGAGCCAAGCATTGCAAAATGAATGTGATGAAGGAAAGAAGAGTCATGCAGGAAGTCCCCACTGTCAGTCTCTGCAGCAGGAGTGATTTGACAAACTGAGCTGCACTGCCAATGACAACAGCACTGAAGAGAAGTAGTTTGTACAATGACTTTGTAATCTCAAATCAATAAGCACTTTCAAAATATTCTGCCTATCTTCTTATCCTTGTGGGATTCTTGCAGACCAGACCACCAACATCTAAGGCTCTGATTTCTGCTCTGAATAAGAACATACAGAGCATGCATACAGATAGCAGCAATTTAAAGTATATTCTCAATTCAGTCAGTAGAGCTACATAATAATAGGACATTTTGCTTTACTGCAATTCAGGAATCATCACTTGCATCACACCTGAGATCTAACAGTAATAAAGAGTCATGGTTACTATATGGTAATTTTCAATAATCAGTAAAATTCCATTACAAGACCTTTATGGTCTGAAAGGGTTTGTGGGCTTTTCGGGTTTTTTTCCTCCTAACTCACAAGTCTGAATGCAAAATAACAGTTTTACATAATGCACATCAAATTCAAGATCTTCCTAAAACAAAAAAAGACCTCTGAAATCTTTGGTACAACATGCAGCTCAACCATAGGGAAAGTTTAACTTTCAGCATCATACTAAATTTAGGGTGGAAAATGCTGAATGCCTGGGTATAGCTTGCCAACAAGAATGAGCCATGAATTTTGTCATTTAAAATAAAAAATGTCTTCTATCTCAAGTTAATTATGGTATCATATGATGGCTTTCATCTTCAGAAGGTTAGTCAAGCAAATCCTCTCTTCTACTTAAGTCCCATTAAGTACAGGGTAATACATAAGCACAAGCTATAATTCCTTATTTTACAGCACACCGTGCCAAGTCTATCACTTATACCATATTTCATTTTAATGGAGATCTCATGGTCTGTTAAAGAAAGAAAAGATGGAGGAAAAAAAAACAAAATCTGGACAACAGCCTGATTTTTGGTAAATACACAACTGCAGTTTACATGTTTGCTTCTGTCAGGTGTGAAAACATTCTCTGCATCCCACTGTGTTTCTGTTGACAGGCAAAGATCTTTGCTGCTGTTCATTACTCACAAGGTTTTACAGGATCCCCATATTTGCAAGATCTACCTGCAAGAATGAAATCCCTCTTCCAAGTCACACATTGCACCAGCCTCACACTCCAACAGCTCCCCTGAGCCCTGGCAGTACCACCCACAGAGACTTCTCAAGCAGAAACCCTCCTAGCCCTCCCTGTTCCTGTCCATCCCAAGCAGCAAAAAGGAGGAGACAGACATTTTTCTCAGTCAAGCTACAGACTTTCTCAGGCTTCTGGTCTCCCCTGTGGCCAGCTGCACTAAGGCTTTTTCAGAGCAGTCCCACTATTGCTCTTCCACTGGGGTGGGTTACACACAAACAGAGCATGGATCTCTCCAGGCTAATCTGCACAGGGAACACGGAACACTAATGCCCACCCTTATCACCTCTAACTGTGCTGAAATATTAATGTGTCTGGGAGTATTACCAAGAGTACCTGACATCCTTCCCCCTTCTTGCCAGCAACAGTGAACACCCCAAGGATTCACTTTTCTCAAAAAATCCATGTTTTTTCTCCAGCATAGTCCACAGAGAGAGGAGATGCTTTATACAATTACCAGCTCCCCATTCCCATCTTCCCATTCAGCCTTACCATAGATCTATATCCCAAACACCTATACCAGCTTTTACTTGCTACATTCTTGGCTATTAATCAGGTAATAGCACAGTGAAGGCAATTCTATAAAACTTAAACAGTCCCACGAAACAATTTACATAAAGCTACTATCCAGAGCAGAAAAAAATGTAGCAATATGTGCATACAAGAGGAAATTAATGTGAAGGAACAGTGAAAGGTAACTCTGTTCCATCTGAGTATTCCCTAGGGAAGCAGTCTTTCCTCTGTGCCCATGAACAGGAAGCCAGCTGATGCAGTCAGACTGGAAACACATCTACATCAAGGACTGCTGTCCAAAGCAAGAACTGCCTGCAGAAATGGGCAAGTCAGTGCTGGTTTCCACACATAAGCCTGAGAATTCAGTGCAGAGCTCTGAATTCACCTGTGAATAATCCTGACAGTTCCAGTAAGCTACTACTTGCTCTGGTTGTACCCTTTGTTCTTAGCCACAGTCAGTGTGAGTTCTAGGTTGAGAATCATCCCTCCCAAATTTTTTCTTAATGATCAGACCCTGTATGAAGAATTACATTTCTGCTCCTCTTGCTGCTCATTTGAACTCAGCTGAGAGAGTGTGCTTGAGCTTGTTGGTAACACCTCGCAGCTGGCTCTCCTTAAACAGGAATGCAGAAGTGCCCAAATCTTGTGTTTCCCTTGGCCTGGTTGACCAAGCTCAACCAGATACCAGCAATTTACACTTCTGAGTGTGGTCCTAAAGACAAGGGAGATGAAGAAGTAGAACCCTGGGGATGCCAATCTACACATCAGGACCTTCCAAAGCATGAAAAGCAAGCACTAACATACAAGTCAAGACTTAGGAGTTTTTCATCATTTGGAGACAAAACCCCAAACTCTAATATCTCATGAGGATTCTTGTTAAAAAGTTCGGATAGATGTATTATGCTGTTAGCAAATTCATGTTGGATAATTCTTTCCTGAAGGGTAAAGCTACATTAAGCCAGACATTAAAGTTACTTTTGTCGGAAAATAGTATTTGAGAAACCACAAGAATTTTTATCCTTAATTAGGAATTATGTAATTTAAAATGCAAGCTCTCCCAGCTTGCAAATGCAAGTTTTCCCAGCCAAAACTTAGAGCTTACAGCCAAATAAATTCAGAAATACAGCTGTCAAGTTAGTAGTAAACAACAGCAGTTAATAAACACACTTTTTTCTCCTAAACTGTGTGTGAGCCGTTATATTCATTTATGTCCTACACACACCTAAGTGTTTTTGAATTCATGCATAGCTTATCTCCTTTTGACTGCTGTTATGAAAAGACATGATTATTAAACATTTATCTCATATGATGTTACACTAAAAGTCAATGCACTAACAAACTAAAAACATGAACATAGCACATTATAAATCTAAAAGCATGCAGTTGGTACAGATCATCCTGGGAAAACCAAGAAAAATATTGATAAAACACCAACCAATCGCAGATTTAAAAAAAAACTCTTTAAATACTGTTTGTGAGGTCCTGGGATATTTAAAATATAACTAACAAACTCCATCCTCATGTTTAGAAAGGAGCCATATGTTCCCTTCACAAATGATCTACAGCTTTGCATCAGACGTCGTTAGAGCACAGCAGGTGAACCTGAACTTGTGAACAATCCTCAGTTGTTTCAGTGCAAAGTCTGGCACGTCAATGTGGCAGATTTGAGCTAAGCCACCAAACCTGCACTGCAAGAGAAGAATAGATTGTTGCTTGCTATGAGCAACTGCACCTGCTAAAGCCCATGGCCTTCAGCACCTAAATACCAGTTCACAGATGCAGGTCTTCATTGCCTCCTGCATTTAAACTGCACAGGTTTTATTTGTAATGGTGAAGGTTTACAACACCCATGTTGAGAATAATGTGGCTAAAAGCACAGTCTGTGGTAGAGAATTGATTTTTGTTTGCTTTCAAGTTGCTCTTTAATAAAACAGTAAAAATGAGCAATATTAAGTGTTACAGGCATATTTCCTCCCTTTCCTACATTGCACATCCTTCAAATAATGTGCTTTGTAATAGGCTAAAAAATTCTGCTTCAATTTTTCTCCATCAGACAGTTAGGAAGTCTAGAAATATTCCACTAAGACAGCACACTGAATCAAGAGTTATAATTAGTCACTCAGCAGTGAGTGCTGTTTGATAGGTGCTCTGTTTGTCATAAGAGTTTTAAAATAGCAATATTGGTTAAAGCAAATGAAAAGGCTGCAATACAGCTGAAACTGCAAGCTGACACCAGCAGCCCATCAAAACTGCTAAGGACCAGCTTGGTGTTCTTCTGAGAATAGAAATGTATTAAGAATTTAACACGACACTAAAAATTATTTACTTTGGAACCTTGAGGCTTAAACTCTGATTTTCAGACTAGTGCATATTAAGGTATTTGTTGATGATATACAGCACAGATAATAGCTCAAGTCAAAAGTGCTCCCATCAGCAGATCTCATAAAATACAGAACCTCTCTGGTATTATAAGGTCAGAGTAATCACATCCAATCAAATCTATTCACCAATTTTATCTCTGTTCTCCTTCTGCTTTTAATCATTAAATATAAGTACTATCCTTACTTTAATTCATGAAACTGTCCTCTTGTTTCTATTTCAGTCCTGAAATCTGGTATCTGTGGTTAGACACAGACTGTAGTTAAGGCTGGTTTAGTTTGTGTAAGGTCTTCTTTCCCTTCTCCAACTAATTAACACATTCTCAATTCAATCCACATTTTTCATCTCCAGCTGGTAAGATTTCTTTAAAGAGAGAATTTGCAGTGTGAGCTGAAAGCACTAACAACATATTCAATCAAATGAGCTAAAGGTTTCAAGATTTTAAATGCAGAGCACAAAATGCTTTCTACCAACATTTTAGAAACTTCTGTAGCAAAGCGTTGGTATGATTTAAAGAAAATTAACTTTTCTGCCTCTAGTCCATCCTCACACAAGCTGTGCTGCTGTGTTCCATTAGCACTACTGAAATCAATGCAGTGTTAGGAGAATTCAAGTAGTAGTCAAGTGGTTAATCAAAATGCAGCCCAAGGGACCACTAAGAGCCCCCTTCAGCATTATTAACACAGCTTTGCACTGCAGTGGAAAATATTCACCAGTGGTCTTCTGCACACACCACACTGTGCTGTGACAGCCAGGTCTGAGGGCACACAAAACTCCCCAGCTCCACACAACCGCCTTTGTGGGAGGGGAAGAAATCTCAATACACACATACACAGTGTGGAAAAAGAACACTATGAATGAGGCACAATAAACACGAGTCAAAGCAAAACTTCACCTCCAGGAAGCTGCTATCTTGACTATCAGAGCCAGTGCAGTCCCACACCCTCCTACAGCTGGTACACCCTGGTGCCCTGTGGGGACAGCCAGTTTGTGTCCTGAGCCACGACACACCGTGTTGCCTAAAGAAAAGGCTGCTCTAGTCCTTTCAAGACAGGAGGGCAGCTTTGGAAATTAAAACAATATGCAGTATCTTAGCTTTTTTAATCTCTGCAAGTACAGGACTATGGTGGAACTGTGGCTTCAAACTGCCAAACCCAATGAGGCTGCCTAAGAAAATTAATCAGAGAGCCATGGAAACAAATCCACTGATCCTGAGGTTACCTGAGTCTTTCCCCCCAACCTAAAAGGCTTCAGTGCGGCAGCCCCAAGTCTTTAGGAATAAGGACATGGAAATACCACGACAAAGGTCCTTCTCACCATAGTAACATTAAAAAAAAGCCTTCTTGTAGCATTGCCAAAGCTGACTTGTCAGCCTGCCTTGCTACATATTCACAAAGGATGCCAGATATCTGACAGGCATCCAAGCCATCATGTCTTAAATGACAAGTATACACTGAAGTCTGCATCTTAATGAGTGACTTGAAAGATGTTAGAACTGAAGTTGTTAAAAGGGAACTGAACAGCCAACACAGCAGAACAAGTTAATGCACAAGGCAGAAAAGCTATGGAAGCTTTGAACAGATACACCAGAAATGTCCTTCCTCACTGTGCAGTGTTAAATGCAGCAACTTGAGCCTGGGCTGTCCTTAGGCTTAGCAAGAGTCCTCCGAGCACCAGCTGTGTACAGGAGGAAGGCTGAGGAGGATTTAACACAAACCTTCACTTGCTCATTTTTGTGGGATCAAAAAGATACATTAAAATTAATTAAAATCATTAAAAGCAGCACTTTTCAAGGCAAAATAACGTTTTGTAAACAACCAGTCTGGCAGAGTTTTCAGTACAATTATTATATCTGGGCTGTTAGATGGTCAAGATTAGCAAAAATTTAGCTTTTCACTGAACAAGCACAGCAAGAGCAATGATCACCTCTAAAGAAACCCATCCCACAACACAACGGACTAACCCCACTCCCACTGCTTACCAAAAACATCATATGAAGAAAACAGAGGACTGAGTCTCTGATCATGTTTGTGCAAGCAGATTTCCCTATCTGATGAACCATGACAGTGCAATTCTGTCCCACAAAAATCAAGGATTTCTTTTATCATTATCTTAGAAAAGCACAACTGTTAAAAACGAAACTGCCTAAACCAAACTGATCTTGTGCCTGTCACATGGAACCAAAGATGCAGCTACAACAACAGCAGCCCTGTAGACAAGCTCTGCTTGAAACTGCCATGGTTTTGTTTTCCCCATTTATGTTTAAACACCTCTACAACAGCAACTTTAAATCTACTTAGGGTGTCATTTGAGGCAGTGCCTCAAAGCTTCCTGTTCTAAAGGCTGATAAAAACTCTTATCTCCTGGACACCCAAAGTTTAGATTAATGTTTCCTGTGTGTATGGGAATATATTACCTTCCACAGATGCAAAAAGGATGGCTATCAAATATCTCAGAAGCTTTTCAGATACAAGTTAGATAAATAGAAAAAAGAGAGAGAAGGAAAGACAACCAATCAGCCAAAGCTTTATAAGCATCTTTATTAACAATTCACAACAATTATGTTGTGAATTCATAACAATTCACTCTTTCCTAAACAACAGGAGGTTCTGAAAAAGCAGTTGAAAATTGTCAGTATCAAAACCACCAGATTGCTTGATGGTTTTGTGGAAGAAGAAAAAGCAAAACATGCTTCCAATTTTATACATGGATCTAAAAGGTGGTGGGGGGGAATAACACTTAAGCTCCCACTCAAGGTCCCCAAGTGTCCACAGCTTTGTTTTTCAACATATTCTATGCAGCCTCATGCTCTAGCACAACTCCCATCCTCAATCCTCTAGGATTAAACATATTTATACTATTAAGAGCTCATGCTCTATTATCCTTTCACACAGCCAAAAAGAGAAAAAAAGCTGTTTTGCTCTTGGGCTTCTCTTAATGAGAGATTCCATAAAATTAACTTCAAAGGGAGAACTAGGTGCAGTACCACACTGAACACACTAAAGCTAAACACAGTGTGGGTATGAATACACAGTACAATCTACATATACACAGCAATTAGATTGAGAGTCACTAAATCAGTGACTGCTTTGGGTTGGAAGGGACCTTAAAGACAACCTTGTTCCAATCCCCTGCCACAGGCAGGGACACCTTACACTACACCAGGCTGCTTCAAGCCCTATCCAGCCTGGCCTTGAACACTTCCAGGGATGGGGAGTCCACAGTCTCTATGGACAACTTGTGTCTCAACAGTCAAAGAATTTATTCTTAATATCTAATCTAAACCTGTCCTCCTTCAGCTTAAGGCCATTTGTTCTTGTGCTATCACTCCATACCCTTGTGAAAAGTCCCTCCCCAGCTCTCTTGTAGCCCCCTTTAGGTGCTGGAACAGGCTCTAAGTTCTCCCCAGAGCCCTCCCTTCTCCAGGCTGAACAGCCCCAGTCTCTCAGCCTGTCTTCATCAGGAGAGGTGTTCCAGCCCCATGAGCAAAACTCAAGATTGAATCAAAAGAAAGTATGAGTTCACCTACTTCAGAGACAGTTAAGCTACAGTCTTTGCTAAATCCTCAATAACTTCTACTACCATTATCACTTTCTTATCATGAAGAAGTCTAATCCAGATGGAATTTCTTCAGAACCTTTTAACTGCCAAAAACTCCACACCACCAGAGGGATATTTCTATGGCAGATTTCTCCACTGTTGCCTCAGTTCTACAGCACACTTGATAGCCAGATGTGGAACAACTTAAAAAGAAAAATCTTTGTTTCATAACTCGAAACAAAGATAGGGATTTTTTTCCAAATTGCTAAACAACTTGATTATTTTCCATGCCAGTGCTTCCTTCTTCTTCTTCTGCTGTCAGGCTCCTTCAGAGAAGTTATTGTTCATTCCTTCAGGAAGTAAATTACAGTGGATTATAAACTCCAGATTTCAACATGTCAGGACATGGCCCAACACTGGACTTCCCCAGATTTTGTGGCCCACCTTGCTTTACACAGCCAAGACTATGTTTTGTTTTGCTGAACATGGTTTAAAACAAAGAAAAATAAGCTTTGCTACGTATTAACTTCTCTACTTGCAGAGAGGCCTCAGAAGAAGAAATGCTGATTAATCATCGTAAGTGTCTGCTCTTCCTGGTTTGCACGAGTGCTAATTTTTTTTTTTCCATGAAAGTGTTATCAATACTTACAATACACAGAAGAGCTTACAGTCTATTCAGATTGACCAGTCTAGCCTGCCATCATAATCAGCTTTAAATTGTTAGAAAAATACTATGTTTTGTACTTGAATTTGTTATAATCAGCAGTGAAGATAAATACTTACAGCATAACCACCTTCTTGTCATTCTATGTCTTATTTTACAATTTCTAGCTACTCCAGAAGTATGTAACACAGTAACCTCTACACAAGGTCAGGTGGGACAAAACGCAGATCTCAGGATGATTTGTGGCTCCACTCTTTACTGCCAAGGTTTACAAGCAGTGTCAATAGATTACAGGATCAACATGAAGCCTCACATATTTCAGAAAGGCTTTCCATTGGTAAAGGGGCACGGCTGTACAAATTATAGAATCAGAGGTCTCAGGGTACTGTGAAATCTCAATCCAAAACCAATAAATGCATGATGTAGCTCCACTGGAAGCAGGACTCTTGTAGGAAAGTCTGCTAATGATATTGCACTGTTTCACTCACAAATGAGGCTATAAACCACTTAATTTACTGCAGAGTTTTAAGCAGCAACTCAAGAAGTCTTTAAAAAAGGTTACCAAAATTATTAAACATTATGGTAATCAGATGCTCCACAAACACTACGGTTGTCCAGACAGAAACACCAAAATTATTAACAATCACTAACATGAATTTGTCTAACGTCAGCATTAAAATATTACAACTGGTAAAGAGAGGAAGGGTAATCCTAACATACTTGTTGTGATCACTTCACAGTGTAACAGCTGAATGTTATAAACAAAAGTATCATCTGTATTTGTAAACATACCTGTTTGAACTCCAGCAAAATGACAAACTATTGGGTAACAAAACGCCTTCACCACAATTTTCACATTACCCCAATTGCTTTAACACAATATAAAAAAGATGGTGTTGAAATATTACAGACAAAACCAACAATGGTATTGTCACAATGTCCTCACTTAGCTTATTTTCTGAACAATTCCTTCCTAACAGAGAAGATACTTATATTACAATTATGTTGGAATCATATGGCTTCCAGAGTGTGCTGTCAAGAAACTGCCACGAAGGAAGAAGTAGAGACAAGTTTTTCATTTCCATTTGACTGCCTCTGAACTGAGTAATTGCCAGTGATTGCTTCAAAAGGATGAAGAGCAGGCAGTTAACACAGGGATTGGGTTCAAGCTCTACTCTAACCCGAGGTACCATCCAGTCCAGAGGTACCTGAGCAGTGACATTATCCAGTCATCAGCGCAATACATTAATTAAACCTTAAGGAACTCTTACCTAAAGGTTTTTCCTGTTGCTGTTGTTTAATGGTTGCTTCAGACATTTTAAACTCAGCGTACCAAGAGTAAAAGGTAAAACACCTGCAGCTCCGATAAGAGGAATTGTGTTCTTTGCCACAGAGCAAGTCTCAGGCAAGTACAAAGTAATGCAGACACTGCAAATGGAAAACTCTTACCAGGCTCCTTCAATGTTGCTCCTGAATACCAACATTGTGAATCTAGCCCACTCCAAGAATAATAAACAACATTCAAATCAACCTAAGAACTAATGGAAGATGTTTCCTTTTCAGGTAAGAACAATGAACCTTTGCCCATAAATTTTAAAGCAACAGCATAAGTACACATGTTCCAATTATCTGCAAATCTAAGGAAATAACAGCTCTTTTGTCCAGTTATGAAAGAAAACATACAGGGATGTTTTTCATTTTATATATGGCCCAGAAACTCTAACAGTGCTGTACCTCTTCACTTTCCATCTCAGTGGAAATTTTTCCAACCAAGATCTTCTTCTGGATGCCTTGTGGCAGGAAGGTGGCACAGCCTGTCAGCACCCTGCAGGTGCTGCACCTCTTCAGGTACTGGTTCCTGATCTGCCTTCAGTTCTACCAAGACAAAGCAGATGGGGGGAGGGAAAGGTCTGTCTGACCAAGAGATAACATGACTTTAGCGCCCTGGTACAGATAAATGCAGTTAGGACTGAGCAGCTGAGAGCAACTCTGCTGCCACCCTGTCCTTGCAAATCTGCTTTCCTAGACTTGTTCCAGTGCATTTCCCTACCAAAGGCAGCATTTGTTCCTCTATTTTGAGAATTTCAGCAAGTAACACCCTCTCAACAGAAACATTTATTTTTGCAGGAAACCCAAGGACAGACAAGACATAGGAGCACAGTTAGCAAGTTATTTACCAAGTTGCCTTAACTCTTATGCTCTGCTCTCTTTTTGGGATTGCAAAGATCATTGGACTTAGACTCGGACTTTCCTGTGAGTCAGGACTGCCAGTATCTCTTTCAACCTGGTGGCAGAACAAAACAGTCCATTCACTGAAGACAAAATCAATGACTTCAAATGTCATCTCAAAACATGTTTTTATTTTAACTGAATGTACCAGGTAGGTGATCTCTCTCTGTCAAGTCCTAAGAGCTACAAAACACTGTAGGGAAAGACATTTTTAAATCATAACCAACAAATATAATAAATGTTTCTTTCAGTTAAAAACCAATAAAGTGCATATGGTAGAATGGCAGAGCAGACTGATACCAACATAAATAGTTAGGCTTCGAGAGTAAAGATCTCCCTGCTTTCATCATTCTGAAGTGCAACCATTTAAAGCATGAAACACCTGCTATAACTCGGTAAAAAGTATTCCCTTTAGCAGAGATTTTGACTTTCTTATCAAAAACCAAGTTACCACAGAAAAAAGATCTTCCACTGAGTTTGGACTTCGGTTTGTAATTGATAAAGGCTAGACTTTGAATTTTGTTTTCTAAGACATTCCAGATATCTAACACTGAAAAATCATGTTATGCCCAAGAGAGAAAATGTTCAGATTAAACAGCTCATAAATAATTTTACTAATTGCCATACACACCTGCTACATTAAGCTTCTCAGCTGCTCCTAAGCTGGGAGCAGAAGTGGTAGTATTGTTGGTTGAGTTTGCTCCCGTTCCGTTAAGTACAAGATTTTCCACCTTGGACTCCAACTTCCCAATGCGCTGCAAGATATTATCCAACAGGACAGCAAGCGTCTTCTTCAAATCTGCAAATGAAAAGTTAAACTGGTTAATAGCACAGTGCACACTTGTCAGACAGAACCAAAAAACAGATACAAGAATGAGACTGGATATATATATATATACACACACACACACATTCTCATGGCAAATCTTTACCATTAGCAGCTCTATGCACTCATGTTCCCTACTCTGTTCGGCCTCAGATACAAGCTTCCTTGGCCATGGAACTTGTCAGCCTGTACATTTTATGAAGCACAGTACAACTCCGATATCCACATTCAAGGTGAAATGTGAGCCTTTACGGAAACAGAAAAACGCTTGCTCTGCAATGGCTCAAGTAGTAAGAAGCTGCTTAAATAATAACGAGTCTAAACCTAAATCCATTTTCAAGCACTATCAGAGGAACAGTCTATTGATACTCAGTCACCTGGGAACAAAAATCCCCTTCCCAAAAAACCAGCTTAAAGCCAGTACCAAAACCTTCTCCTGGCACCTCCTCCACATAACCAGCTTATGCACTGTCAAATTAAAAAGAGATAATAATTTGTAAAAAAAAAAAGTTAAGTTCAACCTTCCTGCTGTATTCACAAAACACCAAAAATCACATTTCTTTTCTTCAGTCTGCTGGTGATTGTCTCTGCGTGGTGCGACACAGGCTTCCTTGGCATGGAAGGCAATGAACAACAACATGAATTTGCATACCAAATAACAACACAGAGAGAGTTCTCTGATTTTTTTTTTCCTTGGCTTTTATTTTGTTCAGATTCCTTGAAGGAGCACAAGACACTTTGGCAAGTTAAAAGAACTGAGGGCTAGAGGAGAAAACTAGACCACTATTAGACGAAATTGTATAATTATAATGGCAACAAGCCAAAGAAGACGAAACCATTGTCCTTTGTTCATTTACCCTTGTAAAGATTAAAGAATTTGGTACAAGGAATTTACATTATTTTTCCATTTAATTACATAAAATAATTGCATGTGTTTTGGTATCATGTATTTTCTGTTTCACACAACTTTAGAATCAAATAACTTTCTGATCTATAATAGAAAAATTTCCATACATCTGAAGAGATTCCACTGTCTCTACAGCAGCTGTATTTTTGCCACATTCATTCCGTGTTTTTTTCTATTTTTCCCCCATGACTATCTCAATTCTTGTGCAAATGAGAGACTAAATAAGAAAATGCTGTTGCTTTAGAAAGCTTGTAATTGTTTTCTCCAAACAAAAGGAGAATCATATTTATTCCATGGTGCCATAAAGAAAGGCTTTCTCATTATAACTGTGTTTTCCTTTGTCCTGTAAAAATCAGAAGGTGGAACTTGAAGCACTAGTTCACACATGTGGACTATTTTAAAAGGGGTCCAGAAATTATTTAATAGCATAGTGTGCAGAAAAAAAGGAAGTTCTGGACCTAACATGAACAAAGCCATGGTACAGAAGGAAGAAAAAAATCTAGGAAAAAAATGTAATAAAAATAATTCAGGAAAACAGTGAGGAAGAAACGTAGCCTACATAAAAGCATTCACAGATCATAAAGACTAAAGAGGTTCAAATTTATTATTTTTTAATTCTGATACCAACATACTGATATGAGAGACATCTTGTCAGAACAAAAAGGCAAGTAGAGGCTAGTTTGAGAAGAGGAGGGCAGAAGCACAGATTCACAGAATTTTTGTAAAAAACTGTTTACTTCTATAATGGAAAATGTAATATTCACCATGTATATCTGAACTTTTAAAATGAAAATGTTTGAGCCACCTACCTGACAGGTGAATACACAGCAGAAAGAAAAAGTGAGAAAGTAAACAAGCTGTGCAACCACAATTAAGGAATGACTGAAAACCTTTCAGGTGGGTAAAAGCAGCCAAATCCAGCAAGCATTAAATTTATTCTTGAACATGGAAATCACGACTGTGCTCACTTAAAGCAATCAGAGGATAACATTAAGAAAAATAAAAAGGCTAAATAAGCAAGACCATTAATTTTCACAGAATATTGAAGAAACCTCTACCAGTTATTATTAACATCAGTCATTAAAGTGTTTATTTCTGAAGTGCTAACCTGATTATTTGCTAGCAACAAGCCATTTGGTATGCCAAACAGGACAAATTAACTTATTAAGTAATTAGCTTACTCAGTTTCATAAACTATTATTTAATACGATGTTATTCACTCAACATAGTACTTGTCCTTGAAACATTTTAAATAACTGTATTACCATTATTTTCCATCTTTCCAAACTACTTTGTTGAAAACACCTGGCCACACTTAAATTTTAACTCTTTAATCTTAAAAATCTTCTCAGCCATGGACTTGAAATTCCTACACAAACCTTGGCTTTCCCTTCACAGAAGCGTCACAAAGTTATTTCACCCGCTTCCAAATGCGGTTTAACTTCTCCTTGGGAACTTGACCAGGGTTTGGAGGCAAGTCAACTTATTGCCCAGCAGGATTTGGAACAGGAAATTAATGCCACAGGCAACAAGCTGCAGGGGGAACTTTGCTTATGGATATCCTGTACCCATATTAATGCAGTTACCTTCAATATCTAGAGCCAGATTGTTTGGGGTTTGTTGTCTAGTTTCTTTCTCAATTCATCCACCATCAAGCACCCCTGCACAGTAACAGGACACAGGGAACAGCTATACACAGCAGGTAAAGTTTTGTTTTGAGCCTAATCACACAATCCTCTAAGGATCTCCACTTGCTTGGAGATCTCAACCCAAATTGATCTAGTGCCTCTCTGTTTTGCTTGTGTTGCTTTGCAAGGCTACAGTTCAAGTACAGTTCAACACGCAGCCACAAATCTGGAGTTACAGAATAAGGGCAGGTTGTTATTTAAGCAATGAAGCAATTTAATTGTTAGCTTTGTTGGGGATAATAATCTCAGGCTTACAGGCAAGCAAATGCACACCAACTCAAATATTTGCTGTTTAGAGGAAAAATAAGTGGTGACAGAAACATGACAGAGAGAGAACCTTCCACCAGGATATTTTCACTGCATGCAGCAAAAAGCACAGAGTATTAAGATAAAACTAGAGAAAAAAGTGCAGCTATTCTGTCTGTTGCATATTCTTTGTGTAAGCATACAAAAACTATCTACTCAATTTCTTCAGAGCTGAGTGTTAAGACAACCATAAAAGAAAACAAATCTAAATGACTACTTAGTTTTCCAGACAGTCTGAAAGTGCATAGGTAAGTAAAAAAGAAAGAGTCTAAAAACTGCTAAACAAGTAAGGTGTATTATGTGATCTTAACAGACTGAAAAGGAACAACACCTAACCTGAAATTTGACTATATTTTTTTTAGTAATATTTTCAGGTAATATGCTTCATTCTTTTCTGCTTGCTTTGTCTGACACATGCACAAAAACTTAACTCTCCTGTACAAACTGGAAGAGAGTAAGCATTAAAAACAACTGCCAAACAAAGCACTAAAACTCACGGAGTTTTCTGCCCTGAGGCAAATAGGATATACTTAAGCTTAATTCAGGATTATACCAGCTAAGTAAACTTAAACATTAAGTAAATTGACTGAACAAAGAAGTGAAACAGGAAAGAATAAATAAATATAGCAGGTCTCCATCTTAAAATAAGGCAAGATTTTCCACAGGGAATTTCTTAGATTACTGAAACGTAAACTGAAAAGCCTTCCAACTTTCTCAAAAACACCAAAAAAGTATTTTAAAACTGAATTCTAACAAAAAACCTAAAGCATAATAGACAGAGCTACTAGAGAGACATAACAAAAATTAGCAGACAGCTTCATTATCAAGTGATTGGAAATGTAAAGTTTGTCCCACTTACAAGGGAAGGCCATTTTCTCCATTTGTACAGAAAGTGCACAGGGTAAAGTACCGCTAATTGAGCGGCATCATGAAGCAAAATGTTTGGACAACTGAGGAAAAAACCTTAATCAGATTATCAAATAATCCAGAGAACACACTTACCATATGCTGTCACTGTCCCAACATAAGGCCCATCAACTACATTTTTATTTTCTTCAGCTAACGCTTTGATGTATCTTTTGCTGAGATCCAAAATTTGCTCACGCAGGACTGAACTGCTTTCGTGTTGTGTTTGTTGCTGAATAGTAAAATGCAGAAGCATCATTCCCCAAATAAAACCAAAAGTCACCAGAAAAAAGCCTAGTTTCTGAGAGGACAGCTTCCATGGAGAGAATGCCATGATTCCCAACAGCTTCACACAGTTACTACAAAGGTTCCTAAAGCATGAAGGCAAATAGCAAGTTCATGGTCCAGGTATATAAATATATATAGAGCAGGACTCAGTCTTATTCCAACTCCTTTGTCAACACATATCCGTATTTCAGTTCCATCCTGTTGCAAGAGAAGAGAAAAAAGCAGAGTTAGTGTTGCAGCATGTGCCACAGCACAGGTCACAGTTCAGACAGCCACGATACACAATGCTATCATATAATTTCAGAAGGCTCTAAGCATTCGCACAAACAGAATAATACCATACCACATCAGAAGGTTTCAGATATCTACCCAGACAGAGTAACATCAGTCCATTTCAGAAGGCTGCAAGCATCGGCTCTCCCTGCTCTTTAGCCCAGCCTCTTATTCCCCTCATGGTTCATACATTGCACCTGTGTGCCCTTTGCTCCCTTTGGTGATAAGTCAGTACATTTCAGCACTCCAGGTCTCACTGCATTCAATGCTGCTCACCTGCTTCTCACAGCTGTAGCCCACTGGGGATGAGGCTCAGCTGCAGCCCCACTCCCGATTCCCACCAACCAGGTACCTACAAGTTAGCACACCTGAAGTTTTTACTACCCACTCTAGGGGTTCCCTCTAACTGGCACAAACCAGGAGCAGACAATATGCTTGCTCTGTAAATGGTTAATTTGCATGTCTCATCATTGTACTGTAGCAGCCAGAGCAAAAAGAGGCTGAGAAAAGCACTGGAAAGACAACAAAGCAGGAGTGATGTGCCCGAGCAGGTGGAGAACACCTCACAGGATCTGGATCAAATTCCCTGCCTGAAGTGGTTTCTACGCTGTATTTCAGAGTAAGGCTGCTAGAACATATTTATTTGTGTGTATGTACGCAAAACTTTGCCATGTTGCCAGTGCAGCAATTTAAGAGAATTCTCAATGTAATTCAGTTCTCAGAAAACAAGTAATTTTAGCTGGCAGTGACACTGCTCGGAGTTCCTGGCACGAGCCACAGCATATGGCTAGATAGGTGATCAGGAAATCAGACTCCCTCAGGGGTAAAGAGGAAAGAAGAAATCTACATTATTTAAGCCAATACACTCTCCTGGCTTCCACTGCAAGCAGTTGGGAGGCTGGAATAATGTCCTGCTCTTGTGTGGCCTCTGCTGTGCACAGTTACTCCTCAGCCACAAAACACTCCAACGAGGCTGCTCTTTGGAACTGAATTGAAAACACAAACTTCTGAATGCAGCAACATATCTTTTATATATAAACTAATATTCTCAGAGCTTTTCATACAAAAGGGAATAAGAATTGTAATAAAGGCCTTCAAGATACAGTAGGACCAACTTTTCAAGGTAAACTCAGTTATAAAACCTGGCAAGAAGAATCCAAAGGCAAGAAATGGTCTGTGATGAGAGTTAGAGGCGGGGTCCTTAGCTTAAAGTCCAACTAGAAGAGGGGTAATTAAAAGGTAATTAAGTGTAACCTATCATGTTAGAACACAGATTTGGTAAAATGTTATCCTTTTAACTTCATAATGCTCCCAGACAGGATTAGAGAACATAATGTTCCCTTCCATTCTGTGCTTGCACAGATAATGCAGATGTTGCTCTGTTTTAATGGGATAATTACTCAGATCCCTGCTAGCAGTGCTCCCTGCTTGTTAAAATTCCCTATAGATCTTCTGCTCCCAGTTGACCCAGGAGTTCTGCAGTGGGACAGAAACACCTCTGGAACACTTATCTCCAATGTGCCTTGAGTGTGCACACTGCACATCATTGATTAAATTGATTGCAGAAGTGAAGGCACATTACTTGAACTAAAAGCAGGCAAGGCAGACACTGCCCATTGCACTCACACTGCTAAAAGAACAATCTTCTGCTTAAGCAGGAATGGGGCAGAGAAATTAATTGCAAGTACAGTGAAAAACATCATAAAGCCCTCAAGCTGGCTTTTTTCACACTGAAAATCTCAGTAAAGAAAATGAACAGTCTCAACAAGGAAAATTAAGGACTCTGTTTAATGGTGCTCTGCACAAATGTCAGTTAATTTTCCAAGAAACGTCAGGGAGAAATTTTACTTTTTTCTCTTTGTTTAACTATAGTCTTGAGATATTTTTGGTCTGACTGAATAGTAGAATATTGTTACTTCATTAAAAGCTGAAAGTTTTTCTATTCTTTGCACTATTGGGTGTGATAAAATACAGAAAATTCCATAGTCAAAAACAATATCATGACTTTAAAAAGAAATCTAAAATATTCAAGATAAACTCCCTCAGTGACTTAATTTCAAGTAAGCACCGACAATATCCTCTACAGCAATAAGACCTGTGGTTAAATAGTCAATATTTCTTTCTCAATTATCACTTGTTTCTGAAGCAGAAAACACTGAATAAGAAAGTAAACTTATCACCACCATATTTTAACAGACAAGTGCTAATGATTGTTTACGACTAGTTGTTTATTAAAAAAACCACCTCTGAACATAATTAACATTAAAAACAGCAATTAAAAATGCAAGCATTTCACAGCTTTCTTTTTAAAGATCTAGAACAGAAAGAAAGATCATATAAGAGTGTAATGACACAGAACTATGAGAATTATCTCCTTAAGGAGGTGTTGACTTTTCTGTTCTATTTATCAACAGAAATTTTAATTTTAAATCCACTTCAAAATTGTAAGAAGGTAGACAGCAAATATTAAACTTTTGCCATAAGAAAGGACTAAAATTCAATGACAGATGGAAGAATAATCCCCACTATTTCAGCAAACGAACAGAAAACCCCAAACCCAAATATCACCAACGAGCCCTGTTTTTCCTCAAGCAATTCCAGTGGCCAGCACCTTGATGAGTGCCCAACAACATGTGCTTAACCAACTGACTTTACAGCCCTGCTGGTGGCCATGGAGGTTTACAAAGTGCACAGCAGAATCCCTGTGCTCCCATGGGCAGCTGCACTGACTCCGGTACATCTTTAATCCCAGATTTGACAGCTGTCAAGGACTGCAACATAACTCTTCCCCAGCTAATGATCACCACAGACCTATAATGAGTCATTATTTGGTACCTAAGTGGACAGTGGACAAAGATATCAAGGGGTGATGTGGAATGCATGAAGACAGCAGCACAGAAATGTCTCCATGTATTTCTGTTTTGACAGGAAATTAACAACTGAACTGAGCAAGAGCTGAAGCAATAAACACACATTTGTCTACTATAATCACTGATGGATTTTGACTGACAAGTTATCTCTTTGCCCATACCAAGTAAGACATCCCAAAACTTCAGGTGGTAATGTATTTCCCTTATTCTCCAGCACATCTTATAAATGTTCCAAAGGAGGCAATCCTGTTAATTACCAAGGCTTTTTCCTAGTCTAGTCTCCTAATGCATGTATCTAATGAGGACATGGACACCCTCATTTGCTAGTGCCTCTAAAGAATGGCAGGTGCTTTTTTTTTACCCACTCCTCACCTCTTTTTTAAGCTTTGGAAAGGTGTGGTCCTACTCTAAGACGTCTCGTGAAATAATTCCAGCACCCTCTGGAAACTGGATGCTTTACTTGTGAGTTTGTTTGTGAACCTGCTAGGAAGATAATTCCTCCTGAATTAGTCAGAGCAGTTAATGTACAAAACCTAAACACTAAGTGTGAAAAACAGGATGAAAGTGAAAGGATACATGAAACAAGAACACCTCTAATGAACAGCATCTTTGTTATGTTCTTTCTCAAATTCAACTCTAACCAGCCAAAATCCCACCACAACTGAAACAACATTCTGCAGGGTGGTAGACAGGTGTTTGTGGTTTTGGGGATGTTTTTAAACAGACTAGTTACAGCTTCTGTGAAAAACACACCACAACTTACAACTCAACTGCCCCTACTCTGAACAAAAATGATTCACATATTTCATTGAAAAGGGGCTAACCTTACACCCATTTACACAGGCATAAGATTTTTAAAATACTAGAGCTACTATTATATAGCTTCATTAGAAACACATTTTTCCTGTTCTGTATTTAATAAACTCCTGTCCAACAGCTGGTCAATTCACTAGTTAGAGAGGAATAACATTACCATGCTGATGTCATAGCTACAAAAGAAGCCTCACACTATCAAGAATCATCTCAGATAAGTACCCTAATTAAAGTGATCTGTACGTCAGGGTTTTAAGATTTTACTTTTTTTTTTTTTAACTGCTTAAATAGAGTACAAACAGTTCATCTTCATGTGAACACATTCTGGTGACACATATCCACATATTCCTCTTCACATTTTAAGGCGGAGAATTAATCACCTACAAGAGATTAAGCAAAGTCTCTTTATAAGTATGTACATATACACAGCTTGATATTCTCAGTCCAATCTGTACCAATATTAGAAATAGTACTTAGGGTAAGCTTGGAACACCACTATCCTCAGGATATTCAGGATTAAATCAGGATACTCAGAATTAAATTCTTCATCAGTTTAATGCACCATTCATCAGTAGCTACACAGTTCTAAAACCTTAATTGTCTGTAGCCAAAGCAGAAGCTTTTGCAGACAAAAAAACAGCAGCTATTTAATTATTAGTTTGTTATAAACTCAAACATAAGCAACCTTACACATCATGACTAGTAAACAGCATATATGTATTTTTGCACCATGTGGCTCAGTAAAAATAGTAATTGCTACTGCTATGAAAAGCCCTGTATTCCAATGCCAAACGTGCAAGTCCCAAATTCTGGCCTCTTATACTTAAGAAATTATTCTAGGAGTAACTGCATGAGCTAGAGCTGGGTACCAGGTGCCTCTTGTTACAGCAAACATCTTAAATATGAGATAAGAACCAAGGGCTGGGAAATACAAGCACAGGTTAAAAGGAGAGGCCCCAAAATTGTGAGTTTCAAATACTAGTCAATGATGAGACGCAACCTTGAATTTTGGGAAAAAACCTGCTTTTCTTTTAACAGCAGCAAAAGCTGAAAAGGGGGCATAGTACTGCTTAGTTTAAGAAAAGGCACCTGTGACAGGCCCATCAGTGCTAAATCCGTGGCACCAGCTCTGTGCTACCCTCTGCTCAGGATTTATAACGAAACATTTACAGACTAATTGCCTTGACAATGCAGTAGTAATGACCAGGAATGAGTAAAACCCAGCCTTTAGTAACAGGTATTGGCAATGAATGCCAATCTACCCAAGTTCTGTAATAAAGTTTAGAGCTGGTTTTAAACTGCTTTGTTTCATCAGCCTTCTAAGCCTTCAGTCACAGCAATCTCTCATTCTCCTCTTACATATCCAGACACTAACAACATCTACTCAGACGCACTCATGCCACCCTGACTCTGCACAGTTATTTTATCAGAACCAGCTCCAAGAGGTGCTCCTCAACCCCTCACATCAGGATCCTAATGAAAATACTGACCTGTTTTCCAGATTGTTTCCTGAAGAGGGCAAGCTGCCCTTCTGTTTGCAACTGTTTGATTCTGTAGAACAAGTTGTTACAGAGCAGCCGAGGACAAACACCAAGATGTGAACTACTCTATTCTTACCAAGGGCGTACTAACCTAAAAGCTGATGATAATTCAAGCGTGAAGCCAGTGGGCTGCCAGCACGCCAGAGCTACAGGCAGCAAACACAGGGTGAGTGAAAACACCTGCCCTATCCCAGACCTCCTCCATTAAGGGATGCCAGGAGTCAGGCTTCATGCAGAAACTGATGCAATACATCCTAAAAAGATAAACAATTCTCTAAAACCTCTTTTCTAGGAATAATGAGTCCAAACTTGGAGTACTACGTTTTAAGAGTTTAAGCCAGACAAACTTTCAGTATACATAAACTAGAATTCCAGGCTGATGTTAACCACAGACTCCTACTGCAGCTGTATGGCCTAAACAGATGTGCACTGTACCCCAACGAATGCAAATTAATGGATTTCCTGGTATTGCAGTTGTTTATTCCTGTGGGAATATCCCAGCAGCTGTCCCAGCCTAACTGGCCAGTCTGTGTTCTGAAACAGAGCAATCTGTGCTGAGACTGGGAGATGTTGGCTTCCCTCAGTCCTTTTGGGGGCTCAGTCCACCTTTCCTTCTTTCAAACCACAGCATTAACAATGATAAGTTACAGCCTCCTACTTAATGCAGGCAAATGAAATCAAAGAGCAGCCACACGCTCGGTTGGTAGAAGATAAGAAAGGATCAGAAAAGAGAAAAAGAAGCCTGATTTCTGATGAGATTACTTGCATCGTGTATGAGACACGATGTGTGCTCATACCATTGTCAAGTGTCTTTGTACCACACACATTTTGACTCCAGTACTGACACTGGAATTAATTAACCAATACACTTAGGAAATATACTCCATTAACATTAAACCATCCACACATCTGAACAAAATGTAGGGGCCTCAGTTACAGAGTGTTCAGGAGCAGTTTAGCTGCTGTTCAGCCACTGACCATGTCAAATGCATAAAGCAGAGGTCAGACAGCAGGAAAACCAAAGGCTGAATCCCCACCTGCTTAGGGTGCCAAGGGCTGGATCCTGACTGAGTGGGTCACAGACACAAAAGAAGAACATTCATTTCAACAGGTCAAGTCAAAAATTTGAAGCCACCTCCAAACATTTTTGTTAATATTAAAACAAACTTTCTTCATTCAGTTGTGATCAGTACAATAAAAAGCAGAAGTCTGATAAAAAAGCTGAAAGAACATCCTGGAAGGAGTAGAAGCATGTGAGCAAAGCTGGTAATACTAAGTCAGATCTGCAAGTCCTAGGTCTAGGTGTGGACTTCCAACTGGTTGAAGCTGTACATACTCCCTACATACCTCACAGGCTCCTCAGGAAGAAGAGGCAGCTGAAAAAAAATAATGTAACTATACCAGATTTATGCACACTTTTGCTAACTGCACATTTTATAATTTACATTCCTTAATATAGAAAATAAATGCATGAAACAATTTCCCTTAACTGTATTACAGAGTCTTAGTTTTGCTGTTCCTACTGCTGCTCAATTTTATTTTCAGCAATGTTTCTGCCAACCCATTCTCTTCTTCTAGCTGACAGATGTCACTGTGTCTTCTCACTCACCACCCCTCTACAGCTGATGTGGCACCACGTACTGTGCCTGAAGTGGCAATTTGGGATGTAATCCCATGAAGTGAGAAAAGCAAAACAACACTGGGTCACAACAGAAGCAGCAGGACAGATGGACTGAGGGAGACTAAGGGTATAAATACTGCAGGTTTGGGGTTTTTTTAGGTTGGGGAGGCATGTTTGCTTTCATGCATGTGCACGTAGCACAAATTGGCAGGAGGTGGTGGGATGAAAGTTGAAGGAAGGGAAAGCAGTCTCTGATAAGGTGCCATAAAAACAAGTAAATTTTCATCTTGAGCAAGCAGCTTGCCTTCACTTTCAAAAATAAATTCCCCCACTTAGAAACAATTTGGGTGGCATCCCACATTAATTCCCTCATGTGGGTCTGTGCTTTCACAGAGCACTCTGAAGTGTTTCAAATTTTCTACCTGGCACATCACTTACTGTAGTTCAGTCCTACAAAAATTAAACCATCTGATGTTCTTCCTTTCATGCCGTTTGCTTACTGTGATATTTCAGGGAGGAAACACTAGAAAAGGAAAGAACACAACAGATAAGGAGAAAAAAGATCAGAAGAAAATCCATAAGGAAAAATCCTTATGTATTGAAATCCTTATGGTACATACACGGTTTACTGATTAGAAACACTCCAGGCAATGCATTGAAGAACACAATCACAAACCAATCTGATCTTCTTTCAATAAACTGAATGAATGTTAGGATTAGTAACAGGACTTCAATGAACTTCAGAAAATCAGAAATGTTCCTGACCTTGAAGGAAAAGAAGTGTACATTTTTACAGTCATTTACAGTCAAAGGACAGGGGAATATTAATAACCTTCGTCTTGCTGCTGTGTTAAAACCACATGCCTAAAATAGCATTTTCTCACTGAAAAGAACATTTTGGAATGTCAACATGCTGACCTAGAGATTAAGAAATAGTTTTTGGTTTTTCTGGGTTTTGTTTGTTTCTTTTTTTTTTTTTTGCAAGAAAGTAACTCAGAGAGCCTGAGAGCCCCAGTCATCAAGTACAAAATCACTAAAGCCAGTAAAAAAGTACCCATGTGACACGCTCCCATGGCTTCAAGAGTCCTTGAAGCCCACTGCACAAACAAGCCTTTAAGCTACTTCATTAATTTTAATGAATTTTAAAAATAGGACTCATGGCCAATAGGTTTTATCCTCTTTCTAGTGTGGATAAAGTACATATATTTTTCTCTTCCCCTCCTTGCATATCCCCCAGTGAAAGGCTAATATATGACATCCTCTTCTGTCATTCTCAATTGTACATTTGACACTGGACCTCTGAAGAATGAAACCATGGCACCTGCAGAGAAGTAAGGCCTCACCCTTTTCAGATCACCTGGAGCTGATAGTCACAAGTCCCCATAGTCATGTGCAAAACATCCTTGCCTCCTGCACAACAATCCTGTGTTCTGGTAATGCTCTCCCATTTCTTCAGGGCACAGGGTATCTGTGGCAGCAATAGCTGAAAGCATTGCTATGAACTTACACAGAAAACTTTATTTATTTTTAATGAATAATAAAATTCACTTCAGCTTATAATCAAAGCAACCAAATTACAAGGCACTCCAAGAACGATGAAGTTTATTACACAGAAATTGGATCCATTAGCTCATTTCTTGCATCAAGCTGATACTCCTGGCTCCAATCTCACCCACTGCTATTACCACAAATCAGCCTGTTACATCACATCTTGTGGTCTGTCCAAGAGGAAAAACAAGCAAATCTCAAGAGGAGCTCTGTCCAACTCTCAAAGGAAAGTCAAAACCTTCTTTGTAGTCAGCAAGAAAACTCTCATCGATGTGGATGCCCCGCTAGCATCCCCCGTCAAATCCATGGTCAACACACTAAATGTGGTCTTCAGCAATTGTGCTGGACCCCAGACAGACAGCCAAAAATAAATACAAGTTCTAAGGAAAGATCCACACGTTTATGCTCAAAATATTCACTACGCCTTACTGAAAAAGTTTATCAAAACAGAAAACAAAGAATATAAGTACATCTTTGTAAAAGAGTTAATTTTCTTGAATTTTCTACCATTTGCTGGGAATCGTAGATAATCAAAACAAACATAAATTCTCATTAAATTTGGTTTAAACTAATTGTCGCTACAGGATTCTACACACGAACTTTTTGCAAAGGACAAATACCAAGGGAAAAGACAGCAGAGTCATATTAAAATAGAGGAAAGCAGAAATAAATATATAGAAAAATTTTATGTGCATGTTATTAAGCAAGTGCATATCAGATCACAAGGAAGCCAAAAAAAGTAAACAGCTAAGCTGAACATTAAATGAGTCTTCAGAAATATTTATCTTTTGTTGCTTTAGAATTTCTTGAACTTGGGTCAAAGTATAACATTTCTTCCAATGGATCTGTTCTTGGCAAGCATGTTGAACACATTCCAGCTTATGTGGCTAGACAAATGGCTGAAAGTACAAGCTGCATCTCCAGAGAACAAAATTTAATGGAATTAAAATTTCAACACTGTCACCTGTTTGGAAGCAACAGTGCTGCTGATTATTCCATCACTCTGCATTTAAGACCTTTATTATTGAAAGGATGAAATTGTAATCTGTAATCTAATTCAAAAGTTAGTAGGGCAGCAAAATATTTTAACCTCTTTCCTGCATATATCCTGTTGCTTAACGCTGGTATTTTTCAACGGCTGATACCACCAAAGATTAGAGAAGCACTTTTAATTGAAATGAAAGAATAAAAACTGACAATGTTTCTTATTTCTCTTTGTAAGGAGCATCAATTTGTCACACAGAGACATCAAAATATTTAAAGGGACATACATGAAGTGTTGTACACTTGCAATGAAACCCCATTAGGAACCTACAGTCACAGAAGACAGAACCTTACTGCAAAGGGCTTGAAAGTAACGTTAGAGGAAACATTAGACAAAAGTTTCACTGTCTACACAGTTCTGATTCATTCAGCCATAAGAAAACAGTAATAACATAAGCCTTCACAGAAAACCTCTGCACGTGATTCTCACAATGCTGTTAAGAATTTTAAAGCCTTGTGAGGAAATATGACAAATACTGAATGATGTGGCCACGACCCCAACAGTATTTGCAAAGGAGAGCCAGGTGAGGGCAAGCACAACCACATTCTATCCTGTCACTGACTGTAACCACTGCCCTGCTGGGAGGACATCAGCTTTCCAATCATCTGCAGGATCTAATGAACTACACAAGTCTCCCCTGCAAATGAATGAGCTGTACTGAGTTTATCACAGGGCACAACTTCTGAACTATTTTGAGTAGGTGGAAAACAGCCTCCCCTCTTTCAGCATCCCTAGACAGCTGTAGAACAACTTGTACTGGCAAACTCTGAGGAACAGCGCTGTTTCAGCTGTAGCTCTTACAAAGCTAAATGGGGAAAAAAAAGAAAGATGTGATGTGTAGGAACAGGCAGCATAAGGAAAATGAGTTAGTAATAGGACTTTGTGGTTTCTCCCCAGACTACTGCTAGGCAGGGAGAGGCAGGACAACACACAACCCCACCACCATGACAAAACATAATATGCAAATGTTCTAGCAAGCAGCACAGGTTTCCGATCTGATGTTCTGCACAACACAGTACTAAAGGATGCATAGAGAACCCCCTAAGCTCTCCTCATTACTTATACACCATCATTAACAACAACGTTCTTCTTTTTAGCCTCACTCATTCCCAGGTTTTCAGGTTCTCTAGATAGTGATAAGCTACTACTTGAAAAAGCTATTTCATCTGCTGGTTCTGGTCCACATTGCAGTAATGGTTTGGGTAATGAACTTCCTCTAATGCCTCAGTGCTTTTAATAAATAATCCTAATTACTAGAAAGGCCTCCTTTCCAAAGCATGCTTTATTGAAGCTATTATCAATAGTCCCATTCCAGGTTTGGTAGCAAAAGTAGCTTCATTTTCAATGCTGAAAGTGAACCTTTATTCCCCCTGCAATGCAGTTTCAAAGTAATTGTATTTTAACATCTCAGAAAATTTAATTATTTACAATATTGAATGCTTGAGTAGTCATGAGCTTCCTTCTTCAAGGTTCTAGGTAAACTTGAATAAGAAAGTTGTCCTTAAGTAAATCAGAAAATAAAGCCTGAGGTCTTTAAGAGACATAGAATCACAACTTAGGTCTTGAAATCTCTATTTATGTAAGCAAATATCACAGCAGAACAGGAGCACATCTGCAAAAGAACCTGATAGGTTTTGAGGACGTGACATTCACACCAAAAGCATTTTAGCTCAGAGATGTGGCTGTCAGTACTGGAAGGATCGTGCTGTGGATTTTATCTAATCTGGTTTTAAAGAATAAATACCAACAGTTTGAGGACATCACTTGCATTCCTGGAACATTTTCATTACAGAGCAACTCAGTTTGTGGTCTCCTAGAGTACTCCATTCTGTGTATGTATATCTATCTATCAAAGTGTTATTGCAGGTTAGCAATTCACTTGCACAAGCCTGTCTCATGCAAAGCCATGTTTGAGCACATGTTAAACCTCTCTGAGCTACCAAACTCATTCATGTCACAGAGACACATCAAAAAAATTGCCAAGTAAGTAAACTCATAAATCAACTGCCTGTAGTTATTCTATTTGTTATTCAAGTAACATAATGCAATTTGTAATGTTAATGGCCAAAAAGATATACAAAACCCCTATCGCCTCCTTTACATGCATTTTGGTTATAGGCCAGCATACAATTGAAGATTTACTGAGAACGCACTTGAAAACAGTTCAGCTCATGCAGGACTAAGCTTAACTTTATCCAAAAGGGTTCCTTGAGTTCCTGCAGCTCTGTAACCTGCTAAGGCTGCCCACACCAGGTATTCCCCATTTTACAGCCTCCTAACCATTGCAACAAAGTGCAAATACTGCAAAGATGAATACCAATTCAGTTTTCTGCATTTTACTTTTTTCCACCTCTTCTACTTTTTTCTTGTTCCCTATCTTCCCTTACTGTAGAAGCAGAAGCTTTCTTAGTCAGCTACTAATTCACAGAAAGCTTGTAGCAATTTCGTCACCATTTTGACAGAAAGTCCAACAGGAATATGAAGGACAAAATTGGATGATTGAAAGAGTCTTGTTTCATTGGGAAATCACAATAGAATAAAATTAGAGACAGAAATTTTGTATTCCCATATTCTAGGTGCAACAGATTACAGATAAATAGTATTATCAACAGGAAGCAGAGCTAAGCTCTTCTTTTTAATTATGAGCACAACTTGTAAATGTCATCAACATTTCATGGATGCAGTAATAGATGACATTTCAGAACAGCAGATATGAGAAGAAAGTTATAGAGAAAACAATAGGCAAGCTTGAAAATCTGATTAGCGGGGAAATCACTGTAAGAAACACAAAGTATTAAGCTAGTAAAGAAACTGAAAGATGAGGAAGGGGGAAGAAAAAAAAATGCCCTGAGTGAGATGAGGTAAGAAAACATCTAAATGCAGGTCTAAGAGAGTAAAGGAAATGAATGCTAAGCAGATGAAAAGCTACTAAAGAAAGCAGCCTAACAGACAAGGGCTACACAAACAGAATGGCTGAATACACCAGGTCAGGCAAGACCAAGAAAACACAGAACATGAAATAATGCTAAATCAACACTGTGAGTGATTTGCCAACAGACACAAATGCAAGTGGCAAAGCATAACTAATATGTTCCCAAATGGGACTTTAACCACTGATAGAGGAAACCTTGTCAAAAGTTATCGCTATTTCCTGATACACTCCAGCTGCTAAAACTTTCATCTTGAGTGAGAAACAGGTGGAGCTTTTAGTTTATGAGAAAGTCACAAACAGTGAATGGAACTTATTAGATCAACACCTTCCTTAAATAAAATATTTAAGATAATGTGAAAGTTGTTCAGAATAACTATTCCTCAATATTACCATTAGTCTTATCAATATATCAACTTCACAAAAAATTAACTTCTTATAGGGTCAGTTCTCTATGTAATTTATCTTCCAAACACTTGCATAGATTCAAACCATAAGGATCCAGTCCTTAGTAAATAGGGTTTGTTCCACTACATATATATACATTCACAAATATAATAATTTCTACAGCTTTCAGTAGTCCTCAGGGACAAAATGTAACATTACCTTTGCATAAGACATTATGAGTCTATGTAAATGTTGCTTCATAGGCAGTAAGAAGATTCTGGAGACAGATGGTAACAGGAAACAAAACCACAGACATTGCAAGAACATATTCAAGATCTATGTGGAAGATGATGTGTTTGGCATAAATTACATATTAAGCATTTATGGCTCAAGAAGTCCAAGGTCTAGGGTCCCATGAATTACTTAAATTGGTGAACATCATCCCACGTGGTGAGTGACAATTCAGAGTAATATTTTCAAATGTTCCAAACCAGCCACCCCCTTTAACATACTTCACACACAGAGTCACATGGGAGAGATACTCAGAAACACCACACACCCACACAGCTAACCATAGGTGACAGAAGAGACAGAACTAAACATCCTTTATAGACTTGGGTGATTTCCATTAGTTCCTCCACATTTATTTTGAGAAAAAATTCCCTTCAATGCTCGGACAATGCATAATTAATTACATTTATTGACACTGAGGTTAGAACATTAGTCAAGTGTTGTCACATTAAATATTGCACAGGAGTGCCATGAGGCATTTTTTGATACTATGAAATCCAAAGATGTCCAAAAGAGATGTTTGTAAACCCACCCTTGTGCAGAGTCATGTTTAAGCAGTTTTTTACAAGAGTCAGCTGGCAGCTCAGTGTCTGTTACTAGCACACCACCACCTCTCAGCCCATGTACTCCCCCCAAAATTTGTATGCATTCACTTGATCAGGCTTTCAAACTGTACTTTGCTGACAGCAGAATATGCTTCCTGAAGGTTGGTAAGCATGCTTCATCACCAGCAGCCACGCTTTAGATCTTGCACTGGGAACCTTCCACATTCCAACAGGTGGGTGTGTGTAGTGAGTGTCAAGCAAAGAAACACTCCCTTGCATAACACCATTTTCTGCATTTTTATATAAGCACAAACCAAGAAGCACATACTGCTAGAGAACAGAATGATTTTGCTGCATATCAGATTTTTCAAATCAGATCAAATTTACTTAATCAAGTATAATTTAAATATCTCATATTGCTATCTTGCTCTTCTTCCCCTTTGCTTACATGCCATCTAAACTTCAAAAGAATAACCCACCAAGTACTACAGAGTAGAAGCAGCAATTCTCATTATTTAATTTTTAAGTATTATAATGCACTAGAGGCAAAACTTCTTTAGAAAAAATATCTCATTCTTCCCTGAAGGTCAGCCATTTCTGAGGCAACTCTCAACAGTCAAATAAGAACACTTTCATCACTTTAGAATAATAAATTTAGTGAGGCAAAAAAAAAAATCAATACACAACATATACTGTACTTGTGTATATAGTGATTAAAGAAAAAACCCCATACAGGGGTTCTTGCAAACCCTTCTTGCAAAATCTGCTTTACAAAACTACTAGAGGAAGAAAAGTATCTTTCAGACTGCAAGATAATGAAGAAAAAATGGTAGATTGGCATTTTCCCTCACTTAAGTCAACATTTCTACTTTTTTGGACAATAGGGAGAAGGAAGGAGTTTGAAGGACAAAGCAAGAACCACAAATAACCCAGATCTAACATTAGCAGTGGGTGAACAGTAAGTGCCTAAGAAGTTTTATGAGCAAAACTGAAGTGACATTGCGAACACTGCAAGCAAATAAACATCAGGAAGATTAAAAATGCAAGCAAGCAAGACTTAGAGAAATGTCAGCAAAACCACTGGCAAAAAACCTCCCCACACTACAGCCAATTCCAAGGAAGCTGTTTTTAAAGAACAAGAGCAGAGAGTTTTTCCCTTTCAAAAAGAGAATTGCGCCAAGACATCACACAATTTTTATTCAAGAACCCTGACAAGAATTCATTTTTAAACTTAGTGTTGCATAACTACAAAAAAAATAGTCATCCACTGAATTAAATGTATTTTAAATAAAAATATATTGACAAACATTTTCTATTCTTCCTCCTTTACTTAAGTTTTTTTTATTGTAATATGACAAGAAAGTTTTGGAAGCTCAGGTTTGGAAATAATATGAAATTAAATACCTGTCGTGCAATTTTTCAAGAAAAACAAAAAACAAACGAGACCAGCTAAAACAGAGTAAACCAAAACCAAAACAAAAAAGAATTAATTCAGGCAAAGAAGAAAAGTAGTAACCCCTAGTTTTCAACAAAATGCACTGCCTTATGTACCATTTACAACATAATCAGAATTCAAAGGAAATAAAATTTATAGAATTTTTAAGAAGGTCAGGCTGATTACAAATTCCAGTGACACAAACAATGCATTCATCTCTATTTGACCTAAGCTTTCAATTAAAGCAGGAGGGAAAAACTAGCTTCTCCAGCAGTATTGTTAAGGGCTAAATTGTCAAGAGGTTTTAAGACAATATATTAACATGAAATTACAAGGACACACCACAGCTCAAGTAACATATATGTGTGAAATAATATAAACGTATAAATGCTGTGAATCACAAAAGCCCCACAATCCTGACCATATTTTTCACAAGTCAATTTCAACCCTTATGTGTATTTTTCTGTGTGGAAAGTCAGATTCCAGGTACCTAAATGCATCAAACTGGACAATACAGTATAGGCCACAGAACAACAAAAGGAATTAAAAAAGGAAAGGGAAATTACCACAGCTCCCTCCTTGCCAATGCTGGATTTCACTGAGGTACACAGTGAGCACCTCCTATCATACAGAAAGGATCTGAAAGCCACTCCTACCTCTCCAGATTGGTATTTGCACTGCAGTAAATCCCGCTCAAGGATTAGGGGACCTTGCTCTCCCTGATCCCAAGGCCAAAGTTCTGCCTGGTGCCCAGACACCAAGCCATGCAAGCAGAGATAAGAATGAGTGGATGGACTGCACACAAAGAAACAAACCTCAGGAAGTGTTGCTAACGAGAGCGAGAGTCTCATTTCCTTTTTGTCCTGCAGCCATCACAGCAAAGCAGAGTTCTCAGAAGAGATCTGAGAACGGTCAGCCTTTGCAGAGATTAAAGGGAGATTCTAAACCCTGTTAGGAGGAAGAAGGCAGAAAGCAACAAGATGCCTTTTCACAGAGTTGATCTACAGGCAAACCTACTGTGGGCAGCAAGAGGCCTGGGGGAGGTTGGAAACCTCCCAAACCCTGCTGGGGAGGAGCATGGGGACAGGGAATGTCAAGACAAAACAGTGACATTTTAGTGGGGAACAGGAGGGGAGCAAAGGATGGGCAAGTGTGCTCAGACCAGTGTGCACAGGAAAATAGAGAACTTCAGGGAGCTGCCAGCACAGCCAGGCCACAGAAAAATCCTTTCCCACTAAACTGAGATTAGAAAGGGAGAGGTGTGTTTGCCTGTTAAAACATTGCTGCTACATGACAGGCTATACCTCACAGAAAGTGTGTCAAAACTCTGCAAGACTCACGCTTGGGGGCTTTCTGCCTTTTTATTCTTAATATTCTCACATTCAGAATTTGGAAAGAGAGGCTGCTACTGTGGCTAGGAAAGAGTGGGAATGGAGATGAAAAAGACTTCAAGAACATGAAGTTTGATTTATTAGCTTAGCAGAGGCTTACTGTGCGATGTAGGATTTACATGCAAGAGTGTGTCATTGCAAAATTAATACTAATTTACAGGGGTTTTTTCTTAAATAAAAAAGCTCTGTTACTATCCACATTTAATCACTGTGACTATTAAGGAGTGAAAAAAAACCCCCCTGAATCTCTGCCAGTACCAACATTTCACTTTACTACAGAAGTGTGCCTTAAATGGAAGTAACACAAAGAAAAATAAGGTTTTTGTCAGTCATGCCAGATGACTGTAAATAAAAAAAATGCTCAGAATTTAGCAGTTTCTAAAATATTTTTCCTTCTAAATTTCAAAGAATTGATGTCTCAGAGGTGTATCTACAGAAGCGTTGTTTTTATTTTAAAAAGGCTTCTTTTTGCATTTATCATTAAGACTTCTAAAGCACAAAAGGTCCTTTTCCTGAATTTTAATGTATCCAACAGGTTAAAGGATACTAGAGAAATCCTTCATGTTATGCAAAGTACTGTCCTTGAAAGTTTGTGTTGCTTCTACCCTTGAGCCCACAACATTAGGATTTCTCTTAATTAACTGAGAGCTATAAGACAAGCGAAAAGAAAAATCACTTTAATTATGGCAACTGTCAACAGCACAGCAAGAATTTTAAAGAAATCTCAATAAATATGCAACAGGTGTCTAAGAGATTTATGAACACGCCCAAATACCCAACTAACTCCCACAGCACCTAATGAGACACTCCTGGGTACTCCTGTAGGTGTCTGAACACCTTCTACAAAGCAGACTTGGGCTATGGCTGAGCATAATTCACACCTGTAGTCCCCATCAACGTCAGCATGGTGTGGTGGGCTTTTGGCACCTCCAGAAAAGCCCACACATTTAAGTCACTTCTGATTATCTCCATCTGTGCACATTTATTCCTGTACAGAATTATCTCATCTCTGTTTATAGTTTAAACTTCAAGCTTAGACCTCGGGCTCACACATGGAGACAGGAATACTAACAGCAATTTATAGAAGAGTAGGAGTGAGGTTGGAATTTTTCAGCACCAGCTTATATCTTCTTTCTCCCTCCCTGCATCCATCTTAATGTGTTAAAGAGGGAGGGAAATAAAAAAATTTCTTCAGTATTTGGAATATTACACTTGCTACATTTGGAAATATAAATCATAGCTGTAACAAGAAGTCATGAGAATAAGAAAAGTTTGAGATTTGAATACTGGTACTGAAAGTCATCTTTTCAGCTGCTCTGAGTTGCTTAAACATGGAAAAAATTAAAAGACCGGCATTTTCAGCTTTACATGTTCCCAATTTTCCTCATAACAAGAAATTGAAGTTTACAGCTCTGCTTTTTTATATTGTACCAGTTTAGCACCTGAATATAAATACCTTCATAAGTGATACTATATATTAATAAAAATAATAGTATATTATACAGAAAAATAAACTAATGCAATGAATGAAGAAGCATCTGAAGCAAAAGGAAATATACATATATACATATATATACATATACATACATACATATATATATATATATCTATATATCTATATGTGAAGTCATTTTCCAGCACTTGAATTTTGAGAGGGTGGTCAAAATCTGTTTAATTGTGGTATTCAGAAAAAAACTTGATCACTTCAAGGACTATCTATTCCCATAAAAAGTGTGTATATTTAGTAAACTCTTTCTTGGCATCATCCTCAGAACATTCATATTAACAGATGGAATAAAAATGTGGCTCACAGGCAGGACAGACTGACCTTCCAGGACAGGATTCATTTAACCCACATGCAGATGGGACAGCAGAGTTTAGGAATGCTGCACAATTCTGTCTCCAGTTAGCTCAGAAAAAGTTTGTCTGGGTCAGTCACTCAAACCTGAAGACATGAATAGTATTACGACTTCCTCAAGTCCTGCAGAATCTTAGTAAATTCAATAAAAACAGATTATCACAGCCAGGACTTGTGCACCAAAACGCTGGGTCCCCTGCAAGGGAATTTCTTGCTGTTCCAGGAGTTCCCATTGCTTAGAAACGTGGTCTTCATGACCAGGGCACAAGCCTGACCAGGACCTGCAGAGGCTGCAGCCGGCAGGGACTGCTGCTGAGCTCCCTTAAAACTCATCAGCATTGCCCAGCTGATGGCAAGGTGACAGTGACAGCCCACAGGGACCCAGCCAGGCTGCAGTCAAGGTAAGGAGAAAGAGATGAGAAGACAAACCTTGGAAAGCCTTTTATCCTTTGCAAACTGAAGTAGATTTAGTTAACAGTAGAAGCAGGTGAATGAGTGATCACTGACAGAGTTGTCAAGCACAGGCACAGGCTGCCCTGGGAAGTGGGGGAGCCAGCATTCCTCAGGGATGGAAGTGTCATGTGGATATGGCTCTTGGGGACATGGTTTAGAGGTGAACTTGTCAGCCACAAAAAAAAAAAAAAAAAATCATCATGGCTTGCAGCACCTTAAGAGGGCATAATTTCCATCACTCAGAAATCCATCTAAATGATGTTACTCAAAGTGAAAGTGCATTCATTTACAGTACAGAGAAAATGAAAACTACTATAAGATCACTTCCACTCAAGCATTTTTGTTCCTTTTTTCTTTTTTTTTTTCTTTCTTAGGTAGTAAATGTAGCAGATAGTTTCATTTAGGAAAATAATACACTGAGTTGTTAACCCAGCCACTGAATGCATTTTGGTCTCTTTTTATAGAAGATTTTTAACAATGTACTCCTTTGAAGAAGTAAAAGAAAAAATTTGACCCCAAATCAGCATTTCTCTATTTACTTTTCTGTTTTCAGCATTACACCTGATCTCTCCATCATCCTTAACCCCTACTGCAGTGCCTGGCAATGACCCATTATGACAGCCTTGCAAAGTCTGAGCAACTCTTTCAATTTCTGTTTTTGAAAAAAAAAAAAGAGAAAAAAAACCCAAAAACCTACTTTCAGCTTCTTAAAAAAATCATTCATTTGGCTGAACATTAACATGGTGTTTCTCAATACAAAAAGTGTCCTTGTTTTCCAACACGTGTCAAGCAGTAGCTTGCATAAAGGCAAGACTACTTTTGAGAGTGTAGATCTCACATCCAGCTTTTAAAATGCCAGTTGACCTCCCCTTGCCCTTCCTAAGTATTTAATTGCCTTAGTCTACTGACACACTGAGCCACCATCACATAACTCTCACCCAGCACACAGTCAATACTTCTACTTTAAAATTTACTATTAAAATAAAAGAAGGTCTTTTATCTGTGTTTTGGTTTTAGATTTAGATCACATGTTTTTCTCCATTGCTGTAAACTTTTTATTTGGCTTTGTGAGGGATTAATTTTTTAATTAAGTCCATCCCACAATACAAGTAATTCAAACAAATATTATGAGGTTTGTGATAGTACTCACTGACACAGACGTGTATGTGGAATATATAAGAAACACATACAGCAAATTTATCTTTAAATATTATCTTAAAGCAGCTCATCTTTTCCTGGAGCACCATCAAGAGGAATCTGTCCCTTTTTCTCTACACTTCCCCAATCTGACACTCATAAAAATTAATAAGAGCCCCCCAAAGTTTCTCTTCTTCAGGCTGGACAGTCCCAGCTCTCTCAGCCTCTCCTCCCATGACAGACGCTGCAGTCCCTTAACAGGCATAACTTCTCCAGTCAAAAGTTAAGTAGGTAAGGCAACTCATTTTGACAGAGTGGAAAACCACTCACACCTGAACGCTTCAAACCAGATACAGCACCCAAAGTGGTGCACATTAACATGGGAATTCTAGAAGTATCCATAAATATTGTGGCAGCAATTCGGTTAATATTCCTGTTAGCATGGCATCATCTGTGAAAAACCAAATACTATTCCTCACATAGACATGGTACTTGTAACACAGAATAACATAAAGTGGTAAGCAAAAATGACTCAGGGGTTAAGCACAATTTACAGTTTCAACTGTGTTGTTGACTCTGAAAGTGTTTTAAAAAAACAAGGTATTTTAATGCTTCTCACACTTACTCAAATTAAACTATTACTACCATAAGCCTACATTTCCCATCTTGATCTGCTGTAAGTGAAATAATTTCAACACAGTTGTAAATGCCAAAGAACAGCATCAACATAAGTCTGTATGTAACCAAACTCAGAGCCAGTAGCAACAGCAGCAGTAAAAGTCTACCAAATCAGAACACACACATTGGAGACACAGCCCAAGGTACCAAGCTGGTGCACTGTATAGGCTTTTAAAGGCTTACTAAAACTTCAAAGACTAAATTAATAAGTTTCATGCTTCAAATATCTATTCCAAGCATCTTACTTGATTTATGCACAGTTGGCTTTTACAACCATACAGATAAAGGATTTTGGAGCCAATACTAAAAATCTTGCAACCATTTACTAGAAAAGCCATTAAAATCATGCAAAACCTTTTCTTTTTCCTCCAAGCAATAAGCATTCCTTCATTAACACAATTTCTAACATGCAAGTAAATGTATTTTGGCCTCAAATCTTGGCTGCCTTTATCTGAGTAAATGATACAAGTCTTTTGAAAATGCTTTGAAAGAACTGTATATCCAGTATGAAAGCCATAGACATTCTTCCACTCAACAGCTTTCCATAATTACAGCATTTTATCAATGAAATTTTATGCAGGTTACTATCAAACATTCTGTTTCTCAGACAGTCCCAGAATACATTGCAAAATATCATTAAGCAAGTGTGTGAAAAGCATCTACTTCCACCCCAAGTGATTAAAGACAAGCTTGGTCAATTCTCATATTTAAGTGAAGGCAACACCAGAATACAGTACACCTAATTTCAGATCCCTTTTAAAGATCTTCCCACTGGCTCTTTTCTCCAGGTACCATCATCCTCAGAAAAGGATTCTGGTTTGTCTGAGTTTCCTTATGAGTAAGGCTTCAAAGTTCTGCTTTAAAATGCCTGTTTACCAAGTATCCATGTATATACGTGCTCTTGAGGAATTTGCTGAAATTGAGTAAAACTTGACTAGCACCTCTTAAATCAGATGCAAGTCTCTGCTAATGAATGTGCTTATCCCACCCATACACATGCAAATTAAGTCACAATCATTCCCACAAACAGCCCCCTCTTGATACCTCAAAATCTGAATTATTAAAATAAAGTAAATTAATTATCCAAAGAACTTGAGTATCTAGGCAGTATTGTCTCTTCCATGTCACTGCTGCCATGTAAGTAAAGAGCAGAAAGCTGAAGCTCTGTGTGATTTATACAACATTCAAATCAGCTTCATAGAAATGATGGAGTAAGTTTACCAAATCTCTACATTTTTAGCTTTTTCAGATTTAAGAAACACAATTCAATTAAGTTCTGCAGATATTTGATATTATTTATTTCTATATTGTGGGGAAAAAAAACCCCAACCAAACAACAAATGATAAACAGGAACTGCAGAGGAAATAGAAGGGAAAAGGAAGAAAATTAAGTAGATGTGGACAGTTGTTAAGGCAGTTCTGAAGGGACAAAAGAGGCACACAAAGCTTCAGTGAGAGATAATGCTCCCTCTACCCCAACAGCTGTTTAAGAACAGTAGCTGAATTGATTTCTTCCTTAAACACAACCTCAGTAACTCTCAAGAGTTGCTGTGGATGGAAGCATGGGGGAAAAAGCCTTGTAAAGTTCATTTTGATTTGTGTGGGAGAACTCCTGGGACCTGGTTGCTGTCTTTCACTGCTGCCAGTGCCCCCAGAGCTCCACCTTTCCTGCCTCCAGAAGACAGGGGCATGACTGTAACTGGGTTCTAGGATGCAGGGATGTCACATCAGGCATGACATCTCCCACGTCAATGTGACATCCTCCTACTCCCCTTCACTTCAGCCCTCTTCCCAGTGAGATGAAGACCTCACCAAGCCATTAGGGGAATTCTCTGTGCAATGGGAATAGAACAGCTTCAGTACACAGACTGTGCATTGCAAGAGATCTTTTGAGGCAGTAAAACTTGGGGCAGGGGGACCCATGGAAATTTACATCAAGCTCAGCCCAGTACACGTCCTTTCACTGAAATGGGCAAAGGCTATCAGTATTAGTGTGCCAAGCCAGCAGCAAAACCCACACAGTTTAAACAATATCGTCAATACAACATCATATTACCCATACACTTCACACTTACAGTGCAAATTCTCATCTCAGTTTGGCTTCCTTTCCCATCATAAAGAACATTGAAAAAGGAAACAAAACAGCTACAGGAGCTAAAATCCTCCACATAACATTCCAACATTCAAACTACAATAGCCTTTATTTTTCTGCTTCCTTACACTTTTCACAAAGTTGAATAAAAATTCACAGAGGTGACCTCATAAATAAGGCTGGTAAAGCATTATGGCCTCAATCTGTAGGAACAGGTGACAAAATGCTTACCTTCCAAACAGACACACACAGCAGATGGCAGCCCCTCACTAAGTGTGGAACTGAAGAACAAGGCTCTCTCTGCAATACTTACAAGCACATGAAAGGTACTGCTAACAAGGAGAAAAACATCTGGAAGAGGGTGTTTATATATGGAACACAGTTGTTGGATAAGCAAACGGAAGTGTGAATTTGCATTTCTTAGTTTATCTATGGTCTGGCTGCTTTGCAAACAGCTACAAGGACACATAAGGAAAATCCAGACTGAAAGGCTCACAACATTTTTGGGGCAATGTGTACACAATGCTTTCCCATACCTCTTTTAGAGCATGTGCAAAAGGAACAACTTCAATGGGAGATTTTACTTTTATTTAAATATTAAAGAAAAAGAGCATTTTTTTAAACTTTTGCACACAGAAAATAATCATGTAGCAGAAAGCCACAGCACAAGACAGTGTGAAATAAACAAACAATCGATTGCTTTTTCTGTACAATTTCCAGTTGTCATTCTAAATTAAAACAGGGAGAATTTAAGGAGCTGTCTGTTTTCAGATGAAAATCCCATTCCTAAACAGGATTAGCTGGTAACCTAAAAATATCAGTCAGTAATCTCCAAAAGTCATAAGCTCATGCACCCCACAAGTCCTATACCAATCACTAACTGAAAGAAATTAGGTCAGAATCCAAATCAGATCACACTGGAGCAGCATCAATCTTCTTATTTCAGAGCTGTCACATTTAAAATCTTTCACACATTTCCACGTAAATTATTAAAAACAGAGGAGATCTGCCTCCAAACAGAGACTAACTAAAAGTGACATTCTAGTTTATTGCAACAGTTTAAAAAAATACATACCTTCAGTCACTTAAGACATACATCTCTAATGCACCCCATCAAGCAAACAAACAAAAGTTATTTGACAGGCTGCTTTAGTTTCCTTAAAATTATCTGGGATCAGGTGACAGTTCTTCTGTCACTGCCATGGACTACTCTCCTTGTACATTCCCATACCTTATTTTCTATATCTAAAAAATAATAAACAGTATAAAATATGTGACAATTTTTGAAATTTATTGATGTAAAGCCACACAATAAAATCACTGTCTCTCCTACAGCCTGGTTTGCATTTTCACAATGATAAGAGTATTCTAAGTTGCAGACTCCAGGACACACGTGAAGTATTTGAGCATATCACAATAACTTGCATCTGCAGTCATTAGCTGCACTATTGAAGAAGTGGCCACTTCAGCTCACATTGTTAAGTTCCACATCTTGACTGACTGCCATTTGGGCAAAACCACAAATATCCAATGAAAGCATCTCACTGGTACTGTGCTCCCAGAAGTGGCATCACTGACTTACTGACAACTAACACAATTTTTAATGGCTTTTAACCTTGGTGCAGTTCACTGACTGACACTGCTGACAAGGAGAGGCAAGGAGTAGCTATGACCAGAAAATAAGTTTCATCTGCAACTTTTAGACAGAGGCTGACTCCATAATGAGAAGCAGCATGGTACTCAAGTCCTATGACATCTTCAACTCTAAAAGTCACGCTTTATCTACAAACTTGTCACCAAACTCAAACCAAATGGGTAGCTAATGGCAGCAAGACACTTCAACACTCCTATTTTAACTGATTTTATGGTGACATTTATGAGCTGTAATAAGATATATGAATCAGTGTCATAAACCTTCAGAACACATAACAAACTAGAGGGCAAAGTAAGTGGTTTGCCTGCTAATTAAACAATAGTTTAAATTCTTGCCATGCAGAATAAACCTCTTATTAAATATCATCATTTTTGACTTTCTATATAACAAGTTTCTGTCTATCCCTGGCTGAGTTACAATGACAATCACAAGTCTACAGACCAGCAGTTCCTTTGGGAAGGGACATTTATCGACTGCAGTTTGAGAAAATATAGAAAATGTCAAGAGAAAAGCCAAAGTTTTCACTCCTCACACATAACCACCCCCAAAATACTCCCAAAACCCCACATCCAAAAAACATCAAAACAACCCCAACAACCAAACCCTGCCCAATGATTTAGCCAGTGTCTAGTGCCTCATCTTTGCTCGTGGACAAAATCTCCACTTCCTCATGTGCTCTGAGCCCATCAGAAAGTAAAGTACTGTCAGCATAACCTGGCACATGAACAATGCTCTGCAGACACAATGTGCAACCAGCAGACATTTGTATCACAGTATCAGTTGTGCAAATGGCATTGAACAAACAGGGCGTTTGTTTGACTTTGTTCTGCTTTTCTCTCCCTTGGATCAGTTTACTTGCAGTTTACTCTGCTAATTTTAGCTGCAGTTCTCAGTCATTTTCAGCCAAATCCAAATAGTTTCTCAGGAACCCATACTCCCAGGCATGTAACATCACACTGCTTAACTCTGACAATTTTGCATATTCTTGCTACAGGCGAAGCAGAGAAATCTGAGTTCCTTTCATACCACAATCTAGCAGTAATGCATAAAAAACAATCAAACCCTGCAGTGAAGAAACCTTCCCTTCATGCTCTCTTGTGATAGGACATCACAGCTATCCAAAGCAAAACCAGCCAATATAAACTCAGTTCGAATGCAAGGCCCAGGGAAGAGCTGTGGGACCCAACTTACACAGCCAGTCATGGAAAAGAGGCACAAAAGGCCTTTTTTCCTGCCAAAGTGGGCTAACAAAAAGGTTTGCCTGGACAGTTAAATTTTCTTGCTGCTACAGCTGTCAGAGAGCTCTCCTGCGTGGCTTGTCACTCGTCTTCAAAAACTAGAAGTTCCACAAAAGAAGGTAAACTTATCTCTTTTCCTCTCCTCTCCCCATCTCCCCTGGAGCTACAAATTAATTTAAAAAGCCTAAGCAACTATAAAAGCCATCAACAAGAGGCAGGGAGGAGTACAATTAAATATATCCAGTAATGTAAAACCCAAACTGCAGGCAATTTGCCCAAATTGAACACAGGATCCCTGGGTTGGTATCAATATAAGGAAAGTTGAAAGAACATTGTGTTACAATCTAAGCTTTAAGAGTAAATTTCTTCACACTCATATCAACATAATAATTTTCTAATACAGGAAAGAAAACAGTTCAAAGCCCCAACTGAAATTTAGACTGAATAGCACTCTCATAACCTTTGTTCTCTGTTAAAAGCTTGATGGACTTTGTTAATATTTATAATTTTACAAAGCATTAGGCCTCCATGAATTGCTTACCTCCTCATTTTGAAATGGGTACCAAGGCTGATGTTTCTTTTCAAGGAAAGGAGAAACTTCTAAAATATCTTGTCAGCTCTACCCAAAAGGCCTGCAGAGCTCCTCAGTTCCAACAGTACTGATCCCATGATCCTAGAGCTCCTACTTACGAGTTTGTCCTGGAAGGAAGTCCAGCCAGTGACACAGCATCTGAGGGGGGGTAACTCTAGAACAACCCTAACATTTCTCAGTAGTTACACCACGTTTGTTATGAACCAAAACCAGCTTACTAATGCTAATGTCAGAATTATCTTCTGGCACAAAATCCACAGAACTTTGTTACAACAACCGTGAAGAATTAATTAACTTTCACCAGCCTAACATCTTTCTTATCAACAATATTTAAACAAAACAGTACTGCTTGTATAAAGTACAGACAGCCCTTAATAAGAGGTCAAATGAATCAACTTATAAAGACCAGTTTATCAAGTGTGTGCCAATATACTGTGGACACCTTATCCTGAAAATGTATTAATGGCTGCATGCCAGTCCTACTTCAAAGAAAGCTACCATGCAAGTCATAACTAAGCCCTCCTCCTAATCACAAACATGAAGATTCCTTAACTTTTGGAAATGTGTATTCAGAATTTAAGGGGGAGGGCAGGCAGACAAAAAGAAAAAAAAACAACCAAACAATATGTGACTTATTTTCTGCCAAGGACAAAAACACCAGGCATTCTTCAAAGGGCTGAGATGACTCTGAACATTTTAGAGGATGATGTTCTGGGCACATTCAGCAAAAATCCACTAAGAACTTGGAAGTCAAAGACAGCTTCCACAACAATAACAACAGGTCCTTTGAAAAACAATTATCAAACCAACTATGCAAGAAAAGTGCATATACATAAGCAAATAGGACTGGACAGGAGAAAATAGTTGGCAGAATATCTTAAGATTCAAATTGGGAAATACATTTCCTTCATTTTCCTCATTTCTGTCAAGTTGTTACTAACCTGTAATGTATTTTGTATCTTTGTAGTATTGCTTTTAAATTAACTAGGGTTTACCAAATGTTATAAACACATATTCTTGTATTAGATAACTTATTCCAAAACAAAGTTAGTGGGTAGTTTTGCTATCACTGTAACTAAGATCTGGGAGGAAAAAAAAGCCAAGCAAACTCAAGAAGAAAGGTTTTTTGTAACCATAACAAACAATAGTGAGGTTTTGTCTACATACTTCTTTGAAGGTCGTCATAATGGGCCATAACAAAGGAATTGTTATCACCTAGGTTAAAATCTGATGAATTGTAAATAAAGATCACAACTGCTCATATTTGAGCTGAAGTACTTATGCTGGAAAAAAGTACACATCCACCATCTGGTGCACAGTAATTACAGAAATTAAAACCACATTTCTGTGGCCAGCCTTTAACAATTTTTACTGATACAGTAATACTTGATCTTCTTAGGGAGCATAATCTAAACTCATGCTGTTAAATGATCATAAGACCATCCAGTGCGTGGCACAAGCAGTTCATTAAGCTGGAATCTTTAAAAACACTTGCTCCCAGTACCAAGGGAAACAGTTCCTGGTTCATGTCACACCGTTCCATTTAATCCACAGTCAAGGCAAGCTAATTTCACACCTGCTGAGCGATATCATGCTGGATGGCACCACAGCAGGTCATTAATTTTGTTTCCTTTTGATTAATTTCACACCATACACTGGACACAGTCTTTTGAGCTACAATGTCTAAGAGCAGGGCTTAATGCCTGCAAAGGGCTAAATCAGGTTTTGACTGCTTGCCAAAAGGCAAAGAACCCAGATGTGACACAAGTGGAAGAGAGCTTCACTAGGCTTGGCACTGAACTCTGACATGGTTACAGGTGTGGCAGGACACTCTCACCAAGCAGCATATTTTAAGTGTGTTGCTCTTGAGCATAGCCACAAAGCAGAAATTCTGGATATACCTTATTTACAATCAAGAAGGCAAAGTTAGTTTTATTTGCCACAGAAACCCTTCCATTATTTACTTACTGATGATATAGCTAACAAGGTACAAAGATTTACTAAGACTACTATATTTCCTGATTTCAAAATTAAAAAAAAAAAAAAAATCATGAGCACACAGGATGAAAGAAGGGGAAGGAAAAGTTAACATTCAAAGATGACAACAGCAGCCACTGTTGCCACCAGAGCAGAAGGGGAAGCAGTGGGTCATTTTGTCACTTTAGTCAGTGAAGACATCTGGGGCACTTGGAAGCCTCAGGACCCACAGGAGAGGGTCCAGGCACATGAAAACAAAAGAAGCCTTTTTCTTACATTAGCTTTCTGCTTGTTTCACAAACCAAGCTGCCTAACAGATGGGTCAGGTGCGTATCAGAGCTGGTGAAAATGAAAAGGAGAAATTGTATCTTTTGGTAGCAAAGAGATGTTTAGCTTAGCCCTTCTCCTTTTAGGGAGTGATTCAAAGCAGCAGCCCCCAAAGCCTTGTCCTCTGTATTGACTATGAAAGGACCTGAGCTTCCTAAACTCAAATTAGGATGTGCTTTCATCCCTTCTTTTCCCTCTGTGCACCTCAATACTCTACAGCACAACAAACATCAGGGAATCATTACTGCCTGTCACTCATTCAAAGCTTTTGCTCTTTTGTTCTTCAAAATAGTGCTTTACAACATAGTATGAGCAAATTTTTAGTCTCTTTCTGATTATGAAGAATAATTTAGAAAACACAGAAATGTTCATGCTTATCAGCAGCCAGTTTTTGGTAAGAGAAACCATTGCAGTGAAGTCAAAACAGTGGCAAGAGTGACAAGGACAATGGTTTTGTGATTTGACAAATGGAAATGACATGGGACACGTGACTCAGCGTGCATGGCTCAAATCTCTCAGTGTGACAGGCTTGAGTGAGGAAGATACGAGCTACTCTGAATCCATCTGTGCCAGCAGACTTCTACTTCTCCGACCAGAAGTCACTGCCCCCTCACATATGCCCATGGAATTAACCTCAGTGTCCCCTAGACGTTACTGCAAACTAAGTAGGGCAATAATTAATTTGCTATTTCAGCTACAAATCTGGTCCTGCTAGTTTGATTAGCACAGTTCAGGCTGCGTAGACTGGCCCGTCCATCAGGATTGCAGGAATCTCTCCTACAATCATCCTGCTGTCCTCTTCTGGTTCAGCACACTGACTGACATCAGGACTTACTATCAAGTACTTGATCAAAGGCTCCACACAAAGCTTGAATAGATGCTGATTTGATGTGTTATAATGGTTACCTGTTTATTTGCCAACATGTAATTTTCAGCATGAACTGAAAAGTTTTACTGCCAGTTCCTGTAAAGAACATAAAAACAGGATGAACAAGCTGGATTAATAGGACTTAGCCACTGAATGGAAATTCAAAGCAATTCTCAATCATCAGAAGCTGACAGCTGGATTTTGTGCATGGAACTCCCATTGCTGGCAACCAATTATGACAATTTTGACAGTCAGGAATACCAAAGGAAGAGCTACGGCTTCAACAAGATTTGCAGCAGTTGTTGTTCTTGCTCATCATCACCATCATATAGTTCACATTATGAAAGGGAAAGTGAACATTTCAGTCCTTTCCCCAATTACCCACAACACAGTTTAAAAAAAGAGTTTGTGAGAGAAGTAGTTTTTGATGCTTACATTCTTGGATGTCTAGAGAACACCTGGGCACACTTCCCTTTGTATGTCCCAGTTCTAAGGGACTGCTGAAGAAGCCATTCACTTTCTATCCAAGATCTCTTTGTAGCTGAAAAAAACCCAAACAATAAAACATTCTCCACCCCATTCTAAAAAAAAAACCCCACAATCTAAAACAAAACAATCCCCCAAAACCCCCAAACTGAACACCAACAAAAACCCCTAACTAAGCCACCCAGGTCACATTTCTCAAACAACCAACTTCTTATCCTCCCCTGAAAGTGGTGGTACTTTCAAAATACAGCAACTTAACCTGCCTATATATCATTTGAAATTAGGAAACAAGAGAAGACGAACTCTCAAGGCAGGTCTTAAACTGCTTTTTTAATTTCACACAAATAATAAATAATTAAGGTGAAATTTCCCATAAGTGCATAGATTAATGCCTACCAAATCTCTTTAATTATTACAGCAATTTGTGAACTAAAACCTAAATGCAATAAAGAATAAATTTGAAACTGTTATATGTTTGCATATATTCATTATGCACATCACCATATGTCAGGCAGAATCTCTGAAGGTGAATCTCAAACAAGTGACTACCACTGAAGCAACATGATTCAGAATAAAGTAGACAAGTGATATATTTAGCTTCATCCTATCTTTGTCCCTAGAGAAAAGCATTCCCTCTAGTGTGGGAAGGGGAGGGGGGAAAAAAAAAGTCTAGAAAATTAAAACATGTTTTTCCCCAACACTAATGACCCATTTTAAACAGTCTTATGTAACGCAAAAATGAGATTATATTCGTGTTGTCATGGATTTAATTTTATATATTCCAGTCTGAATCATATCAGAAGGTTATTTATCTCACAGCTTTCTGAACTTTCTCAGTTTAAGAAATTCAGTCCCCTGTAGCTTTTCAAATTGATTAAATTAAAAAAAGGGGCTAGTTTGTTAAGGTAATTTTGCACTTGTCTGAACTGAACTTGTCTGAAGGTATGTAATTATGTTAAATACCTTCTACCTTCTTCTTAAATTTTCACCAGTCCTGGAATTCCCCCACGTGTGCTCTTCGGCATGTCCTCAAGCATGCACACTGAGCTTTTCCCCCTGCAGTGCTGGGAACACAAGCCAGTTCTTAGAGCACGTGGTTCAAACTGAAGCACTGTCATTAAATGAAAAGCTTTTCCAAAAGCAAGCAGAAATGGGTGCACTTTGGTAACTGTTCTCTAAGAAGGTCACATAAAACTAAGCATTCACAAATATCTTTGCCATTCATAGTTGTATGGATGGAAGAGACAAAAAAATGCTCCTTGTAGCAGAAAATCTTGCTGTGTACCAACTAAAAGTTCCTCCACAAAAGCTCCATAAATTGGAAACATCACCTTATGTACAACAAAATATCCACATATTTGTCAAACATTATCTGAATAACAGGGGTAAGATCTACAAAGCAATTAAGGCAGACTTCCAACGTCCACTCAAAAACATTAGGTTACTATTTAGGTTAGTTCTCCTGTGTTTCAACAATAAAAACACATTATAAACAAAATAATGTAAACAGCAAGGCTTCCTTCCTTCTCCCTCAAACGTTAAAAAAAAAAAATCTCTAAAAAATACCTCCTAAATAGCCTCCTAAATCCAAATGGTTTCCAGAATGAGAAAGGAATAGGCAATATTGTCCATCTCTAGAATGGTGACAGTGAAAAGCTCTGCATTTTGATCTAACAAGGCTCTTCCTAGAGCCATGTTTGTATTAGTTAGGTAAATGTACAAGACATAAAATAAACCCACAGACAGGAATACTCATCTATAAATATGTACCAAAAACCTCCTACTTTCAGACAACCCATCTGAAAATTATTACAATCCAGCAGTTAATATAAATGCACAAAGCTGCCAAAAAGATCACTTACAGCTCTGAGCAGAATGTAAATGATCTTGAAACAGTACTGTAGTACCAGCAGAGAGGAAAACAGAGACCACTTTACTGATACTACCACAGACGAATGGATTTCTTTACTGTTTAGTCAAACCTAATGAAGAGAAAAAGATAGGCAGAGACAGAGGAATAGATTTTCTAATATTATGAAAATACTCATTCCTTTCAACTGACAGGGAAACTGTGCTGGCAAACACATCTTAAAAGTTGATATAAAAAGCTTTCTCTTTTAAACTTTGTATCACTAGACTACATTGATTTATCTTTGCAACAGCCAGCATTTGACAGATAACCTGCAAATTACTATTTAAGGCATCATCTTATCACATTTCAACATCCTGAGCAGTCCATTTACTGTGTAAGCTGCAACCATGAGGGTCCAACACAGACCACGCTATCCTGTGTCAGCCTTCCACCTGTGCTCCTCCGCCTGAAGTGGGTGAACGTGCACTTGAGCCACGTGCATGCAGAGGACATCAGTGGCTCTGACTGCAGGGGGGACACCAAAACACAGCAGCCCTCACTGCAACAGCAGCTGGAAGTGCTCAGAGCCAGGCTGGATGGGGCTCTGAGCACGCTGGTCTAGTGGAAGGTGTCCCTGCAAGAAGGTTGGAATGAGATGAGCCTTAAGATCCTTTCCTACACAAACCATTCTGTGATTTTATGATTAATTCTATTATTAGGTCTGGTCTTAAAGGGAAGAACAGTCCAAGCTACTAGCCTGACAAAAGAAAGAATAAATTTTTCAATAACATTTCCCTCTCTATTTCAGAGGAATATGATATTTCTTTCTGCAGCTTTTATCACTTAATAGTTGCCAACTTAGGCTGTTATTTTAACAGTGGGAAAAGTCATATCCTACAGTTTGGACTCAACATATGACTTGAGGTTCAGGACTTAAAGAAGCAGCTTAATTATGAGATGACAGCAGTTAGCATGGATTTACAGGACATTTCAGAAGACAAAATTTTGAAGGTTGTCTAAATTAAGATTTATTTCCTGCCTTGCTCTGTTCAGCTTTCCTACATTCTAACAGACCACTGAGACAATGTAAAGTTTGAAACTTACATTTCCTCCATGATATTTTCATTTGTTTATCCTGACTAGCTTTTTTTTGGGAGGTATAACATAGCCTTAGATGACATTCCTACACAAACATTTAGAATAATCAAGCCAAGAATGTTATTCCAATAATAGACGGACTATATTAGCAAAAACATAGAAATTAATTCTGGTGCAAATAATCCCAAGGGAAAAAAATTGTTGACTAGGACAAATCACTGGACATTCACGGATTCCACAGCTTTTCAATGCGCTGCTTTCATTTTCTGTGAATTCAAAGCTTGTGCAACATGGGCAGTGAGTCAGACCTCCAGTAAAAACACCCTCTGTCATTATGGACATCCTGAGGTCATTTGAAAAAGCCCCATCAGAAAAAAAAAAACCCCAAAAAAAAAACAGGAAAGAGGAACTGTGTGGAAAATGTTGTGACAAAGAAAAAGATGTCAACTCACCTTCTGAAGGCATGAAATCAATGCTTCAAATCATCTGTTTTCATAAACAGGTAACGAGCAACCCAACAGACAGGTACAAGATGAACTAGAACCTATTATTAGCTGATTATAACAAAGATTTAGCACAACTGCCCATACACCAATCAGAGACTTCATCAACTCTGACTTAACTGTACAGAAAAAAAATCCATCCAGGCTTGCCCAGTGGGTGGAGCAGGAGGAGTGGGTTCTCTTTCAGTCAATTCAAGAAGTCAAGGAGTTCAGCAAATAAGGACATTTCCTAAGTGTTTTAATAAAAATATTAGGTTATAGAAACTGAGAAAGAGTTTCAGAAGAACACTGTGGGATGGGAAGGAATGCATGAGGCAAAGCTTACGTGTAATGTGTCTCCAAAAATTTCAAGTCGCATGGTGAAATTGCATCCTTGAAGATGAAATATTTGGAATAAAATGGCAAAAATAACTGAAATCCCACAACACCAAACCCAAACTATTCATACTTAGATTGAGAGATTCCCATGACACCCTAAATAAATTTTAATAAAGGAAATAAAGACCTGAACACCATAGTAAACTGGACAATAGTTAGCATTGCAGTGAGGCACACACACAACACAAGTGAGAATACATTAGCAAAAGAAAAAGAAAATTTAACAGATTTCTTTCTCTGTTTGTCAAATGCAAGGATGACAGAGCTGGTCAGTACAAAATAAAAAATGAGATGGTTTTAATTTTGCATTTTTGTGGCCTGGACAAACATTTTTATCCTGAGCAATGGCCTTGATCCCCACAGTACAGGCAAGGTAGACACTGTAAGGTTCCTACAGCAATTTCTGCCAAATTCCAATGCTGCATCAGCAGTCTTTTTAATTAAATGTCAAATTTTAGTTAAAGAATAAGGTGGATGGCATACTTTAAAATATTCTGTAGCTTGTCAAAGGGCAAGAGTACACCTTCATTAAAAAACTCTTTTCACAATGCACACCTAAAATCAATAGTGTGAAATGTGAGTTGTAGATCAGGAATTTATACAGTGAGGAGGCTTTTTTTGTCTTTAAATTTGGATAAACAAACATAAAAATGTATACTGATAGCAGGCAATGGAGTTCAAATTTTCCATATCCACCATGAACAATACTCAAAGGCAGAACAGACTTGAGGAACAAACAACAGTGTGAATAGAGCCCAAGACAATTCTAACAAACCAGAGTACTAATGCTGGATGGTGAAAAAAAATCCATTCTTTAAGTACAAGGGATGAAGAAAACTTGCACTTCAAATAGAGGGAAAAAAAAGAACCCCTGCTTCTTAACCTCTTTTTAAACCCCAAATAATGAGAAAACAGATTCTTCAGATCTCCATCTAACCCCCTTCTTAAGTCTAAAAAATGCAATATTGATGTAGACCAGTTTTCCACATGTAATTAAACTACAACACTATTTTTCAAGTACAGCTTTTTAAAAATGAAACTTTTTCCATTTATAAGGCTCACAGTTTCCTTTGCTCTAGAAGTGGCCACATACATGCCAATACCTCAGTGTGTAAGAAAGTGTTCCTAGACGTGTTCTAAGTAACTCAGCAGTGGCATTCTGTGACATTACACAGTGCAAAAGCCACACAACCACTGCATATGGAAACTGTGATGCCAGGAAAGGAATTGAGCTACAAGGTCTTTAACAGAAGCCGAACAGAAGCTAAACCTGGTACAAGCTTTTGCTCTGTATCAGCCAGTACAGCCCTCAAAGGAAAGTTTAAGTGTACACTTGGTGCTGGTTGCAGTATACAGAGCCAGAGGTTTAAGTAGCATCAACTGAAGAAGAGCTGAAGTAAACTGCAATGTGCCTTTTACACCAGGACAGAACTTCACCCTCTGCAGTTAAATTCTCCTTCCCCCACTGGAAAGCTCCACTCCTTTCACCACAGACCCGTGGCAACACTGAATCCCTGCTGGTAACAAACCAACAGTGCTGCAACAACTGCTCCTTTACTGCAGGTTCAGGAGCCAGACTGGATCAACTACTGAAGGGGAATTCCAAACTTACAGTGGGAAAGTACTGTTTCCACAGAACTTCATCACAGATGCAAGTATGCAGAAATTTGTAATGGAAACCAAACCCTCAAGCATCTTCCAGCCTGAAGCTCCTCCTTGCTCCCTCAAATATCCTCTAATTTACCTCGGGGAGAATTTTGCCATGATAGGTCAGGTGGAAGTTACTGTAACCTTTTCCTCAAAGGAATCATGAATCATCCCTTTAAGTTATCAATCCAGGACCGAGGGGGAGTCACTTCAGACACTCAAAGACTTCACAAAGATTCATAACTGGGGCCAAAAGCTGATATCAATAAGCACCTGAGAGGCCTCAAACCACCAGGATGTAGACTCGGGTCAAATCACTCGGTGAAACCAAACACTCCTGCAACTTGGTTTCATTTCTCACATCATTAATACAGTCAGAAGTTTTTTATTTTACTGATTATCCAATTTTGTAAACTTAGGAATGCTAAGCTACTGAAAAAACTAAGGGAAAGTATTCCAACAAGGACTACAGCTTACCTATAAGGAGCACAGTTTATCTTTGTCTTTCAAGAGAAGTTAAGTTATCAAAAGAAAGAATTTTTTTACTATTATTGTTAATTTATAAACAAACTCTATTGGTATATAAGAAAATTCCTATTAAAAATAACAAGCTATTGTTTTATTTTAAGCTATAACCATAAACATATTAAAAGTATAACCATAAAATATGGCAACTTGATTACAAGCTCTTAAAATTAGACTAAGTATTCAAAACTGGTTAATTTAATCTGTAGTAAAATAGCTGTTAGCTTTAGCAGAAAATCCACTGGAAGCATTCTGCTCCTGCATGCTTTTCTGCAGTCTAGTAAAAGAAAAGTAGCTGCATAACAGAGATGTGCAGTGTAAACAGAATGATACTGCATTTCACCATGTTCTTGGAGGATCAATAATCCTGACAGAGGAACTGCATTTCACAAAAAGAAATCCAGGGAAGCAAACTGCCCATTTTTACAAGAACTTAGAAAACCAAAACAATGTGCTAAGGGACTGATTGGAACAAGGTAGCCTTAATAATGTGGTCAAATATCCTGTGAAACCTAGGCTGAAGTCTGAGTGGTAAAGATTGAGAAGTCTTTTTTTACTGCTCTACAGCACGTTCCACGATTGTTTTCTATACTGTACAGAGAGAAGCAAACTCTAACAAAAAGGAAATTAATTGGAATGCCTAATAAAGAGGTGTAGTGGTGCAGCATGAAACTTTCTTGAGCAACCTAGAGCTGGTATTTTCACTCTTCTAAATCTACAATACAGAAAATTAAGTCATTGCACAAACTGTAGTTCAACAGGGCCTATCAAGAAAGATTCATAGAAATTACTTAACAAGCAATTACATAAGCTTGTTAGCAGGTAGATTATCTGTTCAAGGATTTTTATTATGAGTACTATACCAGTTTTCAAATTCACTGAATGAAGGAGTTATGTATATTTTAAACTCATGTATACTATGCAGACAAGGCTTATGTGTCTAAAGAAATGTTTCAGAAAGTCTGTCTTCAATCAAAACACATTTTATGCTTCATTTTACAAAAAAGAAGGTCAAAATAGAAGAAAAAATACAAATTTAGTTATGTGAGTCCTTAAATACTTGAGATTGTCTTCCAGGTATATCACATGCATTCTGCAGAGTTCAAAAACTGCACTGAAGCTGCACTGAACAGTAACAGTTCTCTGCAGAAAAGGATCAAAGAGAGAGAAAGGGTGAGAGTAGAAAAAAAAAAAGAGAGGTGTGGGATAAGACACAGCATTTCAAACTCAAAAGGACTACTGCCCAAGGGAGTAAATGCTCATACAGAAGATTCTTATTAGTAAAATGGTAAAAATCTGTTAATCCACTCTGGTCACACATATTGCAGACAAGAGGACAAGGACAAAATGTGGCAGAATCCAAGTGTTGAGTATCTTCCAAAGCTCAAAAAACATCCAGTTCATGAAACATAATCTTGGGCAAGAATGGTAATTCACTGAAGTTTGTACCTTTTATGACTACATAGAATCACAAAATCTCTTCGGTTGGAAAAGGCATTTGAGATTATCGAGTCCAAGGGTCTACATGCCTTTTAAATACCTCCAGGGATGCTGACTCAGCCCTGGGCAGCCTGTTCCAAAGCCTGACAACCCTTTTGGTGAAGGAGTTTTACCAAGCATGCAATCTACTCCTTGATTAGTAGCTGTCTGAGAATGCCTTGCTAGGAGCTCAGCACAGGTTAAATAAAAAGCTGAACCAGTCACGGTGCACATAGGAAGGGAGGAACACAACCTTAACAGGCAAAGAGAAGAAGCAGAAATAATTTCATTTCCTAACTCTAACAAGAGCGAAAAAAAAAGTTTTTAGTTTTAGAACTATTCTAGAGAAACATAACCACAATGAATACATTTTATGCCAAAGATTATATATAAAGAAATGCAACAAACTACATTACTCATAAGCAACAACCAGTTAAAGTAAAATCAGGTTCAGCCTGCTACTTGTAATCTAGGGAAATCCTTTTGTCTAAAGGACAAGGTCAAAAGACGTGGTTGATCACTTTGAAAGATTACAGGACTTTACCAGGATATAAAAATCAGTAAGACAAATGTCAGCAGGTTAGACTAATAATCAAGGTTAAACAGTTTGGAATGCCTGTGGGATATATATAAAAAACCAGTTAGCTAAGAGGAATAAGAGGTCCTTGTAAGACTCAAAGGGCTGGGATCACAGGATTCTTAACTCATACAAACCATAAATAATAAATCAAATGAATCACAGCATTGACTTAAGCTTTCCTCGTGAAAAGGACTTTACTATTTAGAGTACTGTAAGAGGGAATCCCTGTCCTCAGAGTATTCCCTCTTTGTACTTTCGCTGCAGTGTCTCCCTAGTACACAAACTGCCACACAGGTATGAAATTTCTTTAGCAGAAGTTTCTAAAAGAAAGAGCTGCATCATGGCCTGAGTGCATGCACAGACCTCGGGCTTGAAGGATTGACCTGATTAAAGCAGGCAAGACTTCTTGTGGGAAGGTAAGAACAAAACCCCACAATTCACCTCAAGACAGCTGAACTATTCCATCCTGAGTAAAAGAAGAAGGCTATCCACTCTGAGAGAAGTCTGCACTGCCACAGAAAGCCACTGCCTCACACCTGGAAGCTGTGTCAGTACTGGTGTTGTCAGTGCTTCATCATTATGGTGGCTCCTCCTCAAACAACATCACTTTAGAGAGCCCTATATCATTATCCAAAACACTCCACTGAACCAGTCTAGGTTTGTATAAAACTCTACTCATCCTCTCTTTGTAGCCATAAATAACAGTAAATTATCAACTCACAGGAACAAGGAAGAAACAGTAAAAACCAGAATAGGGTCAAAACCAACAGAAATCAAGCCACTACCGAAACACGATCTGAGTGAGATTTATACCTCAGAGAAATTATACTTCTTTACATTATAGGCCTGAGGTCTTCAAGAAATGAAAGTTAAATAGATAAGGAAGACTTCAAAACCTAAATATTCTGTGCCAATAATAGGAGGCATATAGAGGAAAACAAAAGGGTTTTGAGTGTGCAGGCATACAGAGGGTAGTAAATGCAAAATTCCACTTTTTCTTCTGAAGTATGGAAGGACAAGAGATTTGTTTGTTTTTTGCATTCTGGGTTTGTTTTGGTTTTTTTTTTTTGTTTATGTGGTATATGAAATACAGAGATGCACAAATATAAACTCTGCAAAAGTAGAGAGGAATAAAGGATGACCTTATTCCACTCCAAATAGTTATGAATTTTTTTGAAATTGAAGATGCAGTAATAGCAAAACTGCTTGACTCCTGAAAGAGTTTCCACTCATCAGATTCCCAGCTGATTAGCAGTGTGCAGCATATTCATTTCCTCAGCAGATGCTTCCAACATTTTTCACCAAGAATTGCTGCTGGAGTACTCTGGTTCCAAAACAGGCTAAGCAGAAGAGTTCTGCAGACACTTTGGGAACAATGTGATATAAGTGAAAATGCTATCAGAACCTGGCACGTTGATATTCATCCACGTATTTCTTTCTACATCTACTTAAGAGACTAAGCAAACACTAAGTCAAAAAATCTGTTGGCAAATAACCATAATGTTTGCCACTGGATCTCCCTTGGGACCGCTCTTCCTCAGAAAAAACCTGAACTAATTCTCCCATTCTCTCATAAAACACCAAGTCTCCTTTAGATCTTCTCAAAACATGAACACTGCATTCACATATGCCTTCAAAACACCTACCACATAGCTAATAATACCTGCCAGGGGCAGTTAATGTCAATGACTCCTGAAGTTCTATTAAAATTTTGGAGCCAAGATGAGGAATGAAACGGCATGTTAAGTTATTTTACTCAACAGAAGCAAAAGCAGAGCAAACTTGTTGGATGACAGCAGTATACAACGCAAAAAACCCAGCACGTGAAATTAAAAAAAAAAAATTCAAACTTGAAGGAAAGGGAGTGGTGCTAATAAAATTCCACATATTATCTGAAGCATAGAAATTAATAATACAAAGCTTTCTTTTTCTTTTTTATACAAGGGAACAGAAGGGAATCTGGTTGGAGGGAGATGACTTAAAACTGGAGAGCAATTGTCTTTATTCTAAGTCATTTTAAGAATTCAGAACGCTTCATTATTTTGCCAGATTCTATTTCATGAAGCAGATTAAGGATTTTACATGATTTGCACCCAGTGTTGCTGGCTGCTTCCCAAGTTTTAGGCAGTCTAGTTTGGGGAGCTTAGACAACCTGATCTTCTTATATTCAGCATTCAGTCACTTTGTCTTTCAGCATCTTTTCAGTCCAGGCTGTATAAGCTGCCTTCCTCCGGGACAGCAAGGTGGATTTATCACCCAGAAAAGAGGAAGCATATGTTCTTATTTAATCCTTATTCTGTTCGTACAAAATAAATCCATATTCTACATAAGAGCGACAGAAAACAGTCTGCATATGTTAAATCATGAAGAATAGACATTTCTTTCAGTAAATATGCTGCTCCATGGGCCATTTGAAGAGTAAGCTACTCCCTATATCTCAGATAGGCAAAGAACAGAAAGCTGAAGTGAAAGTACCTTGTATGCAATAAAACCACCAGAAATAAAGATGGAAGATTTTTTCCCCTATTGTTAGGCTTAGTACAACCAGCAGTAATTATGTGAACCGTGGGTGCTGCAGTAAGCAGGATTTCTCATGAAGTACAGTCAGAGTCATTACACAGAGATCAAGAAGGAAAAAGGTAAATCATCCATTCAGACTAAATTGAACTTTGTGTCCGCAGGCAAAATGGTTTCAATAATACAGATACCAAGAACCAACCAGTTCCTCCCTTTTTGAAAGCTTTTTATGAAATGGCAAAATTATTCTGAAAGAATTGAGATCACCTCATTGATTTGGGAGCAAAGACATACCCCCAGTCTGGAAACAACTTTAAACACTGTCCTCCTGAGGACAGAGATTAGCAGATGAGTACCAGCGACTCCCTCCACCCTACTGCATTTTACACACAAAGCTGTTTGCTGAGATAAAGCACTTGCACAGCACTAAGTCAAAATTCATTCCTGTATTTAGGATTATGAGTCATGCTGTTGAAAAAGCCATCATACTCCTTCATGGGGACAGGTGACAGAGCTTTTTAGACAAATAAGACTGTATAATAACATGAATCTCAAGAGTGAACATTCATTTAAAGAGTATTCTATTCTTCCTGCAGTTATCAAGAGAGATTGATGCAACAAGACCTAGTGCAAGAATCGAGAATTCATTTTCTCAGGTTTCCTGACCTCAATGCCAGAAGGAAAAATATGCTCTCAAAAGATGAGGCTAATATCGTACCATATCTGGAAAAGACGAAACCTACAGACTCCTGACCGTGAGGAAAGCCTCTACCAAGGTTTACTTCCTCAAAACTGAGTAACATTTATTTTCCTCCTAAATATGTACAAAGTAACTTTGCATTGAACAGTTGCTCAAACTCAAGAAAAAACAATACAATACTTGTTCAGTGTAGGTCCACACACCTATGCAATCACATAAGGTCAGTCAGTGCTTTTGACAGAGAAATCCCTGCGATCAAATCACAAGGTGATGTTGATATGTAAAAATCACTGGAGTTGGCAGATAAAAATCTGGTTTTTTCCAAGCCAAATCTCAATCCACCTCTGGCATTAAAAAACGAAAAAAAAAAAAAAAAAAGAAAAAAAAGAAAAACAAAAAAGTAGTAGATATGGCAGCCCAAGGCACATTTGGCACTGAGATGACAGCTTTCAGGAACCTTTTTCTCAAATTCACTTCCTAGAGGTTTACAAAGCATTGGAGAGGCAACAAAACCAGCAAACCGGGCGGAACCGAGAGCTTGTAAATGGCATCGTAAGGAGGAGATTTCAACAGACTCTCGCCCGAGATTCATCCTCCCACCCGCGCTCGGTGAAACCTCTCCGCGCCGCTCCGTGCGCCCGGGGCCGCCCCCTCCCCGCAGCCACCGCCCGGCCCGGCCGGCC